>CM032391.1:1604682-1702182 GCA_019049475.1 Eueides isabella | reverse complement strand
AAGCGACAGCTTGTGAATTCGATCCCCACTTTAGGAACTCTCAACACACTATGACTCAAATTTAGCGGAAAATGAAAAACGGGACGCAGTGTCTTAACAATAGCTTCCCAAGTGCCTACCCTGTCATGTGCAGAATACAGCGGTAATTTAAAAAATAGATAAAATCTTAACTATAGTATATACGTAAGAGACAAAGCCGTCCTAACAATACCTTAACACCGGTAACCATTATTTCCTACTATTTTCAAATAAAGAAAACTAAATGTGGGTAAAAAATAAGAAAATATAACAAATCGTGAATTCATATCACACAAGTATGTAGTTGCACTTTAGGACACATTAAAAGTAACTTTAGAAAGCAGACATTCTTCCCACGAGAAAAATATAAACCAGGAAAAGTAACAGCAGTTTCAAAAAGAAAGTTCTTTTGATTAACATATAATATAACACTTATATTAATATTGATAACTTAATGTTTTTAAATTTGTAAACAGAATATATTAAATATTCTATCGAGACGCGCTTCTACCCGCAAGTGTGCTACTGTACACGCAACAGGTTGTAAGTTCAATGGTCGGTCGAGGAAATGAAATTATTAAAATTTTATTATGTATTTGCGCTCTAGTAACAATCAACCCACAATGTTTCAAATGCAGCGGAAAATAAGGAATGGAACGGAATTCCTTAACCCTAGGTTCTCAAGTTCTCTTTGCCTGCCCTGAGTGGGATGCGGGGTGGAGCTGCAAAATAAATGTTTTACAATATATTGTTGGACTCACGTTTGTGAGATTTTTTGAGCAACAAATAAAAAGTAAATAACAGGGAGGTAATAATAAAATTAAATGACGAATGAAATTTGCAAAAACGTCGTAAGAAAACATTGATGAAAAACTACTGTAATTTTTTGAATTGAATAGATTTTTAACACTTAATGAGAATTATTTGTATAAAACGAAGTAAAAGTTAATTGAAAATCTAATTTCAACTACTGGAAATCACGTAGTCTTGATATGGACATGTTAACAACTTTTGCTCTTGTATTGTAAGCTTGTTACAGAATAGTAGTATATACTCACATCATACGCCTAAAATAGCACATAAACAAAATGGTTGGCGATAACTAACAAATAATAAAACAAACTGTTACCTTTAGAATAGGTACTTATCCTAATGAGAATGTTTTTAATTATGTTCCTGTAAAGATATTGCCGTTTTCCCTTTTTTAAAGAGATTGCGTGTTGAGTGAAATGAAGACTGAGAGTTAACCAAGTCCACCACCAAGTCCCCAGGTCCTCTCGGCCATCCGTACCATGCAGGACGCAGATAAAAAATAAGTCAATGAAAGTAACCATTTTTAAATTTTTAATAAACCTTCATTTACTAAAAGTTAAAAAATGTCATTTTCAAAATGCTATTCCCAGTCAGTAAGATGTCAGCCGATATATAATAAAGAACGGAATCTGCAACACGCAAATGGTCTACCGTACTATTTCCGGATCTCGTGAGAGCGCATGCGTGCTAATACTCTATGGCCGGACCCACATCATATCGACTGTATAATGGATACATAGGATATGATTTAAAATAATTTTATATAATTTAAAATTAGCTAGCGATAAATATAGATAGAAATAGACTATAAAGTCTTATTTTAAATGACTGGCCTTGAAATTAACTATAAAATTAATTACGAGGCCAGTCGTGGTCAGAGGTACAGTTGTGTGGGTTTGTTTCCCACCCGAGGAAATGAAATATTTTATATTTTCGTTTCTCCACTCTGGTAATAAAACAAAGCCCGACGTTGAGTTCTGCCACTCTACACGCAATGTCTCAAATTTGGCCTTAATACTGGTAGTCGGGTTTCCTCTGACTACTTCTGCGTTTGCGAGATTTTCTCAAGATTTTCAATCGAAGTAACCTTGTTATATTAAATTAAGTAGAAACATTTAAAGCTCAATTTGACCTCCTCTGTACTTGAGTTACGAAGTTTACATAAGAAATATAATTATATTCAAAGAACCTATTTAAAGATGATAAAGGAGCTCATTTGAATGAATATTTTTGAAAACTTTATGAGAGTTAATGTTCATTTAAACAAGTTATTAACGAGATGCGTATAATTCTGACTTTTAATGTTGTTTGACTGTAACTGGCTCATAAGTAAATATTACTTATATGAAGTATTTCCCGTTTTGGTTGCTTACTTTTAAATGACTGTTAGCTTTTTGAACTAAACAGGAAATTAAATTTGATTTTGGGTACTACCTACTAACTACGAATACGTCGAAATTCTTATACGTATAAAAAATATGTAAGTCTTAGTTGGTCAGAGCGCTTGAACCATATCCAAAGAGGTTTAACATTCTTATAAGATTAAAAAAAAAATATTATTATTTCATAATTATTTCATAAGTATTAAATATATGATAGAAAAACTAATCAAAAATTATGTTTATATAGAAATACAAATTAAATGCATATGGGGATATGCAAGTGCAAACTTAAATTAGTCAACTTCGATAGGCATTATATCATGAAATTTATACGACACCACCGACTCGAACCTGGTCCGGCTTGTGTTATATAAATAAGAATTATTCTAAGCAAGCCTAGCAAAGTATAAAAATTTAATCGAAAAATGCAGTTATGTATCAATGAGAATATTTGGAATATATGAGAGAGTATGTCGTAGAATATTAAAAAACACTTCTTCCCAAAATATATATAAATCAAAATGTCAATTTAAATGTAATTACTGTAATAAATATGGCGAGATACATTAAAACAAACTGGAACTAACAAAAGTTAGAGTACGATCTCGTTACCTCAGAGCAGTGGAGCGGAAGTAACGTTAACGTCTGAACCAGTCTACAGTTGTACAGTGTCCACTACATATGTCATTATGTTTTGCTCTTTTATATATTCAAATATCTTTTATAAGAGGTTTTATCCGTTTTTTTTTTTTTAAAGAAATTTATTTTAAAGCTATGTATGACTGATTCTGAATACCCGTGATGACTCTGACTTAACTAATTTAACTTCATATACATGGTGCAATATGTGTTATATTTACAGCCTATTGGCTAAATTATAAATAAAAAAATATTTTTCAATACCAGTTTTGTATCAGTAGTTCCTGAGATTAGCGCGTTCAAACTAACAAACCCATCTTCCATCCAATTATTGAGTCGTTATGTTACAATTTAATACTATCATTTGTATCCAGATACAAAACATGATGTACTCGTAGAATTGAGATCGCAGTTCACAGAACCAATAAAATTCATTTTCCCGAGCGAGAAGCGAACCCTCAATAGCCGTGTTTACGAGCCTTTATATGGATGGATGGATATTTCCATTTACGCTAAAATAATTACAGCTCAAAAGTAACGTTACTATTTCCACAAAAATACGTAGCGTAATTATACTATGGAGAAATTGGCTCAATAAGCTTCAGCTTGTACCTCGCACATAGCAATGTATGAAGAGTAGAGAGTACACTGAGAGCTCAGTGTTAAAATTTTTTTTCCTATTAATGTCCATCTTTCCCTATTTTTGCTGAATTTAGACACCGCATGCTGAGACAAAACTCAACGTCACTCTTTAGCCTCTACATCATAAACAGTCAGTCACTAGTGCAGCGGCAAGCGTATGCCCCTGCGCCACAACTGGCCTCTTAAAATGGTCTTTGAAATAAATGGATTTATTTATTCAATTAGAAACATTCCAAGCTTACTTTATTTACTATCCAGCGTAAAACCTTCAGATAACTAATATAATCTTATTCTAAATACCTATTTAAAGACGCACATAAAGGAACTCATTGAAATGAATATGTTTGAAAACTTTGTGACAGCTAATGTTCACTTAAACAACTTATTAACAAAATACGTATAACTTTGACTTTTAATGTTGTTTGTCTGTAACTGAATCATAAGTAAATATTATTAATATATAGAGCATTTCAAGTTTTTGTTTTGGAGTAGCGGGAATTTGTACAAGTCTACATACGTATGTACGTATAAGAATCTGTAGGTCTATTTTTTTATGTTTTCTAAAAAAATATTTTTATGTCATAAATGTTCAATATGTAAAAATATATATGCATGCATGACGGAAAAAATATTCCAAATTTATATTTATTTTCATATAAATTGACGACATATGCCTGCAGATATAAGTTTGTCAACTTCTATAGGCATTGCATATAACATAAAATTACAAGAGAATCCTCGGTAGTACAGTCTCACACTGACTTGAACCTGATCGGGTTTTGAATTGTTTTATATAATACAGAAACATCATTAGTAAGCATAACTATTTGTTTGAACATACGTATTCATCGACAAATGAGAGCGAAATATTTCGATTATATCATAGTGTATCCTAGAATTATATAAAACTCACTTTTCTCCACAAAGATATAAATAAATATCAATCAAGCTGTTTAAATTAACAAGCACATTGACAAACAGACAATCATAATTAAAATATATTGTAAATGATCATTTTGTTTGGTTTTATTCCCCTCGTAAGCTCCTCGTCTCATTCTCACCGTGTGTACACATTGTATCATATGTACATGTATATAAACAGAACTCAAATAGACGGTCAAATGACTCGTGACGTCAGTGTTTTACTGTCAGATGTCAACGTTTTGAGTGCCATTTGTATTATAAATACGACGGGTTTTCATTCTCCGGTTCAGAAGCGAGCCAGCCACCGACTGAGGGGAACCTCTGGCTCCTGTGTCTCTGACACTCTGAATCTATTTTAAAATCAAATCGTATTGTTTGGTTTAAAATATTAAGGAAGTATTTAATTTAAATATATTTAAATATTGCTATTTGTTAATTAATTATTCAATTAGTAATGATAATATTTCATTTGATTTTTTTTTTTGAAATTTTTTATATGATTTACTTTTTGAAGTTAATTTAAATTATCTATAATTAAATTAATATGTATTTTTTACTTTTGCCATATGTTTTGTCTATATTTAAATGAAATAAACATGTATTCAATTAATCAATGTTATCTTTCTCTTACATGTACCTACACAAAGCGATCATTTACAAACTTATATAACATATTAGTTGTTTTTCCAATACATTTAGTAAAACTTAAAAGTAACTTTTTTAATAATATCTTAAACATAGGTATATTCATTATTTACCAAAAAATAAATAAAACAGTCGCAAGTATCCTTCAACTCGATGGAGTTTTGCAGTGAAAAACTTGAACTTTCTTTTTGAATAAAGAGATATTTTAAAGACAGAATAGATAAAGTTTTAAAGCTTAAATCTGTTTTAAGTTCTATTAAACTGTTTGTGCAGCGATTATATTGAATAAGTGACTATAACTTTTTTATAAACGATATATCGAGAAAAGTTCTTATTATTTATGATCCTTTTTTCTGATATACTCAGTATTCGCATTCACCTCGTAGGCCAAAGAGAATAAAAATGTTTCGTGTTATGCAGCAAAATCAAAGGTCGTTTTTTTACGCGAGCGTAGAAGTCAAGTTAATTCGTTCCCTCAGGACAGAATTGAACCGACAACCATCACGTTTAGCCTCCTGCTCCTGAGCGGTTTCAATTCGTTATTAAGTATCATAAATTTATCTTCCAGTAAAGCTTTTGATTAATTAACTAACTAAATATGTACAAGTCATTAATTTAGATGAAAATCGTATAAAGACATTGTGGTTCATATTAATTTTCCTTCTTGAATATACCTGAGATTAACTGATCTATTTTATACAATACCAAACTTCAAGATTAAAACAAAACATTACGGACAGGATTGAGTGACTCAGGAGACTCTGTTTACATCTCGTCTACATTTTCTGCACAATTTTCGAGACACCGTGTAATAAATTACGGATCTTAACGCCGCGGTATGTGTTCAAACCAGAGCAAAGAATCGACGCTTATATACGCTGCGTAATGGCGGTTTATCCGTATTTTTTTAGCTTTACGCTGCAAGTGATAGGGTGGGTAGGCAGAGGAGAGTAGAGGATTGGGCACCTAGTTTAAAGACACTCCACCGCACTGCCTCGAGTCTTTCATGTATGCACATTAATGTAACCAGTGGGCATAATGGGTACAAAAATCACGTCAAATATACTAGTCAGTATTTTTTCAATTGTAAAATAAATTTACTATAAATGTACACTTTTCAAACCTAATCCAAAATGGCGTCCAGCGTCAAAATGAAAATTAAATTAATTAAATATCTGCATGTTCCTTTATATGATATTTTCTGTATATTTTCTTGTGGTACATCCTGAGGTTAACCAATTTCATTGTCTTGTTAGACAACGTAGATTAATAGCTTTCAAGAACAGAACATTCTCACATTCTCTGGATGTGGTATTGCAATTGGATTGTGATGTGACGGCTTATGTAATTCGTAATCTCATCAAAATATATTTTTATTAATGATATTTTATATTTAATTTTATATACTTACATATTATAAGCTTTATTAATAAGAAAGAGGAAACTTGGGAACATAATTTTAACTACTACTTCTTGTTCTTACTACTGTAGATAGAGAGAGTTGACTGTCTGACTGGAGACTGTCTTCGTCGTATTGAGGCGGAAGCCAACGCCGCGCTGCTTGACATATTAACAGAGTGGAATTCAAAACAATAAGCGTCGCATCATAACTGCACCACAATGACCTCGTATATACTCGTAAGTAATAATAATAAAAAGAACTAAACATTCTAAAAGATAAGCGCTTTAAATACATAAATATTTATCTGAAATTTACATTATTTTTGAATACTTCACACATACTAAGAAGTGTAATATTAAATTCGACAAGAAACATTCTGTGACACACTTGTTGATGTTTCTCCTATAGAAATCTATCTAGACTTCATCTACATAGACCATACAACGAACATCTGAACTTGGCCGCACTCAAAAGGTACGATCTTCAGTTAAGTATGTGTAAAAATATATAATACGTGATAAATTGATGTAGACCCTATAGAAACCAGACGGTCAAATATAAATCAAGCATTGATTTTAATGGAATTTTTATATGTAGATATTATATTATTTCTTCATTTCATACTGTTATTAGTTATTACCCATTGCAAAAGTAGAGATGTCATATATTTGACGTATCGGTCAGTATGTGTGTCTGTCTGTGCCACTAGCACCAGCAACATATTTTGCGTGGGATCAAAATCACAAATGTGATTGTTGTGGCGCCAAAAAACCCGCTCATTTCTCAAAATTTCATTTAGTCGTAGTAAGAGGAGTCTTTAAACAAAGTAAAGAAAAATATAATTCGGGGTCTGATGTCGAAGGAAAACAGTAAAGGCACCCTCTGAACACGTGGGTGATAAACGTTAGAATATTGTAACCGTTATAGTTTTAGTGACCATTGCTGGTTTTTTTGAGAACTTTAATAATTTTAAATTTATTAAGCCTCAGTGTATTGTAAATATTTGGGGAATACTAATTTGTATTTACTTTCTTAGTAATAGTTATAATTATATTCACATTTAATAAAATACTTGTATAATTTATTTATATTTGTCTTTGTCATTGTTACGATAATACAAAGCCAAGATCTTAGTTTCATTTTCTTATTATATAAATAATTTCTTAAAAGGGTTATTTATACGAGGCTTATTGAGATTCCGTACAAATTTCTTTGATTTAAATATTTTTTGCGCTATTGTAAATATATTGACATTTGTACATATTGTGTTCTATTTTTAAATCACATATAACAGTAAAAAATAAACCATTTTCTTAGAACATAATCTTATGTTAGTTAGTAAGCCTACAAAAGTAACAATAAGGCATATTTTTTTAATAGAATATTTGTTTCAAATAGTGGAAATATTATACAAATACAATATACATTTTGTACAGTTAAGGCTTGTCGTCGAGTAGAGGCACACGCATGTGATTCTAAACGTGTTAGGTCGTGGGTTTGATCCCCACTTATTTAATATTGTAGAATTTAAATATTTAATATTCTAATTTGTAACTGGTAACGTGGCTTTGAGTTCCACCACTTAACACACAATTTATCAATAATTTGGTGGAACATTGAAAAAAAATAAAAATAAAAATTAAAGTGTTTTAATGATGACCATTAAATTAGTAAAGTTTTTGATAAAAAAAAAGAATGGACATGTCCCGCTGAGTTTCTTTCGTCGGTTCTACTCAGGTCTGAGGCAGTAGCTTTTGTGAACTGGTGGTGAATTGTGTGACGTTCAAACGAAGTTGTAACTTCTTATTTTGAATAAAAATATTTGAATTTGAATTTGATCGAAGAGTCTTTCAACTAGGTTTGCCTATCCAGCCTATAGGTTAGCCCTCTGCCTACCCAGTTATACGCAAAATACTAATAAATAAAGCAATATCTTTTTCTGTAGAAAGAGGCCTGTCATGGCGCAGCTACACAAGCGTGTGACTGTAACCGACAGGTTCTGAGTTCGATCCCCAGTCGAGGAAATGAAATATTTAATATTTTCAAATAAAATATTTAATATTTCATTTCTTCGCTCTGGTAATAAGGCATAGCGCGGCGTTCGGTTCGGCCATTCAACACGCAATGCCTCAAAATTGACGGAAAGTGGGGAACGGAAGCGGAACGGAGTGTCTTGACACTATGTTCCCGGATTTATCGAGCGGGATAAATAAAGCAATATCTTTTTCTGTAAACATTAGATATGAGTTGGACAAAAGTTAATGACAGCTTTATAATTCAAAGTGATGTGTCTAAAATCATCTCGACATCTTCAAACGGACAATAAAGTCACTTTCTTTTTAGACAAAGTCATAGGTTACGGCTAAGTGTTCAAAACGTTGGGGTACCCGAAATATCTTTAACTAAATATACGTGATTGTCCCCATTAAAATAATTGAATTTATAATTTAATTACGTTTCGACATGTATCTATAAAAAACTTGTCTTATACACTCCAAACTAAATTTATACAATCACCTCTCATACTATAACTCCGTGCCGATCCGCCGTTTGTAAGGCAAACGTTATCAATCACGCGAGTTAAGACAGTGGAAGCTCTATCAAAGGTTACATCCAGCGCGACGAGATGCGTTCAAACGTTCACAATCAAGATTATTATTCATATTTCATAGAAATCATTAATCTTTAGGTTCAGTGTTTCTAACTCCAATATACATTCAATGCTGATTCTCCGATTCTATTTTCTTTCAATTTTAAGTTTTCGTTGACTGATAAATAGCTTATCTTTTAGCTCAACCTCAACCTGGTCTATTTATCAAACATGTCGTGTAGCTGGTTTGGATTCATCAAAGTACTCGCTAATGCGTGTAAACAATTTAATTTTCCGGTTCATTTCTTCTGATGTATATATCTAGAATATATAATATATATTATATCTACATTATACAATAAATATATCTAGTGTCCTGAACAAAGATATATTAACAAGTAACAGGTTTTTAAAGCCATCTTGAACAGTATAATATAATGAGGATTTGATAAATTTAAGAACAATGGAATTCATTAAACGTTAATTTTTCTCAATTGCAAACACATTTATCTCGGCGGAGGCATAGTACCTACAAGTGATTCCATAGAAACGGAAAATAGAATGTTCTTTGGACTAATATTAAATAAAATAGTAATAATATGGGCATCTGTCATCACCAGCTAGTGAAGATACATCTATAAGGGACATAAAAACCAAATTAACGTAAACGAAAACCCCACGTAAATAAGACAAAAGGTACATAAAATTTATGGCGGCATATTTATTGAATTCATTAATCCTTTTTGATGTACAAGCCTGTCGCCCTTCATCGCCCCACATACTGGCAGCTAACCTGGTCGCTGAGTTTACATCACAATAAGGGTCGAGAGTCCCTTTTACATGGCATATTGTGAAAGTGCTCGATTATAAATGTTACTAGCTCATAGGTATTTAACTACTTTCTTGCATATTCTTGTTTTCATTGAACATCTCTACTTAATATGTATTTTAAAGTTAAATAGTTCGTTTGATTGAACGCTCTATATTATTGGATCGAATTGAATGATTTTTCGTTTGTAATTACAAAGAAAGAAAATGTTTTGGGAAATAAGTAACAAGGAAGTCGTCGCTCACAGAGCAAATCTGTCCATCTACAATATAACGATATGAAGACGCTTGTAATGAACGACGGGTTATATTATTATTTTAAACATACCTATATCAATATTATAACGGTATTTTCTTTGGTTAACACCCTAATGTCAGAAACTATTGATTCGAATAAAAAAAACATTTCTTGTCAAATAATTAATTCATTTATTCCTTCTTTACTTAATAATAATATTTTCACTAGGCGTAGAGTTAAGCCTCGTACACGGTGCCGGAGGAAAGCGGAGAACGGAAGCGAATGGGGAGTCTTTACAATAGGTTCGTCAATTCCCTTGGCCATGGACGGTATATAGTTTAAAAAAATATTTTTTGAGGAACAAGGAGTGTTAAGACACCCCTTGTTCCTCAAAAAATATTGCCGCATGCCTGGCTCTACGCGGAATACAGCGCGACGTAAACAAAATCTATAGACACAAATTCTATTTAGCTCACACAAAACTTCCTGTAAGGACTGTAAGGACTGACACCACAGACACTTATATGTAACTTGACTATTTAAAAGTGCTTAAATGGCCTAATTGAATAAAGAATATTTTAATTTTGATTTTGATTTTGAAACGAAGTCGAACCTCGAAAGACGATAAATAACTTTTAAATGATTGTATAATGTCTAAAGCAAATATGTACTTAATTAATGAAGTCTCTTAAATGAGTTTCAATGATTGAATAAATAACGTTATCTATAATAAATTCGTTTTCGACGAATGCCGAGCAATTAATAAATATTGGACTTGTTCGTAGAAAGATTTGACCTATTTGTTAAATTTGTTAATTAATTATATTAATATTAAGGCCGTCGTTGTACAAGGGCAGAGCGTCTGACTGAACATATCATGAGTGAGATCGATGTCCATTCAGAGAAATAAAATTTTTATTGTATTTCTTTGTCTGGCAAAGAGCGGCGTTGTAAGAATTCAGTGGAAAGTGAGGAAAGTAAATATCTTAATAAGAATGGAATATCTTAACCCTAGATTCCCGAGCTCGCTCAGACTACAGCTGTGTGCGCAATACAACGTATGCAGAAAACAATGTTTTATTCCCCCCAGTTGGGATTGAACCCATAACTATCGCTTTTACAGTCACGCGCGAGTGCCTTCTAACTAATATGATGCTGATTATTTTATTATATATAAAATAAGATATAAAGAACACATAGCAATTAAAGCTTGACACGTTACATGAACACCACAAATACAGTTTCAATATCCAAATAATTCTTTATTAAACGTCCTCGTAACGCCGGGTCACTTGAAGCTTGGACCACAAATCAGCCGCCCCGTTGATAGCCCACACTCGCCCCGACCCCGGCACGTACCCGATACCCTCACCCGTGTCACGCTGACACTTCACTGTAGAGAGAGAGAGAGAGATGTTGAGAGGAGCTTCTGTAACGACATACTGCGGACTTGTAAAAAAGGATCAACTTTAATAGAAGTGTCCTCCGTCACAAAGGAAGTATTTTTAACTTACTGGTTCCCAAATCATTAATTTTTGTTAACCTTCATACGGTCTTCAAAACGACTAACGTCAAAGGGCTTCGGGTCTACTTTGACCCGTACACTATATTATTTATATTTATGGTAAATAATTACGTAACTGCTAGTAAATAAGTTTATAATGAAATACATTTTAATAATAGACAATGAAAACAACAGTTAGTCACTATAATTTTTATTATACTTACTTATATTTAGAACATAAAACACTTTTAATTGTTACGTGCATAGTACTTAATTACGCTTTAATAACTAAATAAGGTAATATTTAAAATAAAAAAATATCAATTATTACATCGAGAGCACAAAGTAATTGTTTTCGAGTGCTGCTTGCATATGAACATGTTGCATGTAAGGCACACCAACCCTGTTTTATTGTCCGTTTTTTGGCATAACTAACATCGACCTCTCTTAGTTGTTTTTTTACCTGTATTACTTTCAGACTGCGATGAGGTTGATGGTTGTGGATTTTCTTGGGACAAATCTCGTATACTATTTGTAATTTCTAGTGAAAAACATGCTTGGGGCAAAGTTTGCCGTTTTTTCACATAAGAAGTAACAAGCTGCATATCCAGATTTTCTAAAAAGTAACGTCGTTTAGCAAGGTTCCCTTCTTTCCAGGCGCTATTAGCGGATGTGAATAAGATAAAAGCATTATAAGCTGATATATCAACCATATTACTGAACACTACCTGAGGACATCGTTTTGTCTTTCGTCTACAAGTATAGCAAGACACAGATTTATCCAGTGTATCTACACCACCTTTACATTTGTTATACTCTAATATTATTACTGGCTTCTAATCTGTGCGATTACTAACTTCCAAGTCATGATGCAATGTGCTCAGAAGATTTACAGATTTATTTTTTTTAGGGGTATAAGACACGAGAGTCGAGTCGAAATCGGTCTATCTTTTATGATCGCAAACTGTGGTGGTAATTCAGACTTATTTTTACGTATAGTTCCTACTAATGTAATCTTTTTTCCAGCAATTTCTTTCTCTCTTCCCTCAATTTGACGGCATATATTGCCGAAATGGGCATCTTCCTCTGAATGCAACTAACTGTTCATCTACAGTCACATTTTGGGAAGGATTATAGAGTTTCGGATACTACTGTCAGATGACTCAGCATACTCCACATGATCTTCAAACTCCGAACACGATTCTTCTTCAGACACCTTACTCAAAATGTTTTCGATTTCACTGTCTCTCATTTTCAAGTAGGAATTTATTGTTTTTTTATTTTTACGATTACTTGATTTTGAAGCACTGACGTTCTAGTCGTTCAATATTTGTTAAATTACTACAGTGTGAAGTGGGTAGAACAATGCATGTATTATAAAGTGAATAGTGGGTAATTCGATACCAAAACTAAACAAACGACAATCATTCTATCGGTTATAACTAAACAAACGACAATCATTCACTTACGGTCAAATGTGACCCGAAGACCATTAGTGTAAAAAAGTATAGAAGTTGATAAATATTATATTTTTTAAAAAACTGTCGAATATTTACATTGAGCTTACTGATTTGAACAAAGTCATGCCATATCAACTGCCAGAACAAAACACTTAAAAAGAAAACTTTGTTTCTATCCTCAAATGGGTCAAAAATGACCCGAGGACCGTATGAAGGTTAAAAGAAATGTTTAATAATATAAAGTTTTTTATTTTTATAAACTATTTACGATAAACTAGTTGTAATTAGTAGGTTCGTTTGCGTTGACGTTGTATTTTTTATTTTACTGTGTTTTAAAAACGCAAAGCGCAAGTCACACGAGTTTACCTTGTGTCTTCATGCTTCTTAATTAAAATAATATTATTTTTCTGTATAAAAAATAATGTAAAATATTTCATAAGGAAAATATATAAGCTGTTAGTTCATTCTTGTTTCAAAAAAGTTGCTTTAAAAAAAGAGCACAAATGATCATTCTTTCTTAAATAATTTATTTTTGTTGAATTTACTTTGGACTTAAGTAAGAATTCCGCAATTTAATTAGACAATGCGCAGAGTTAAGTTACTCTACTTGACATAGAGATTATTTTGTTATATTTATTTGCTACATATTTAGTTGAAATATAAAATTCTATCGTGTCATGGCATAGGAGCACAAGCGTGTGACTGTAAACGTGACAAGTTCAAAAAAAAAAATCAAAAAACATTTATTACCGTTTTAAAACTAAACAAAAAAAGTAAAAAGTAAATATTAAAAAAAAATAGCCGTCATGGGACGCCTGGCAGATGTGAAACATCGTGTATGTATAAGTTATATGCATAAAAGATAATATTATTACAGGAATTAAATATAGCCCAATGAGAAAATAATATATATATATATATATATATATATATATATATATATATATATATATATATATATATATATATATATATATATATATATATATATATATATATATATATATATATATATATATATATATATATATATATATATATATATATATATATATATATATATATATATATATATATATATATATATATATATATATATATATATATATATATATATATATAATATATATATATATATATATATATATATATATATATATATATATATATATATATATATATAAATAATAAAAAAAAATAGCCGTCATGGGACGCCTGGCAGATGTGAAACATCTTGTATGTATAAGTTATATGCATAAAAGATAATATTATTACAGGAATTAAATATAGCCCAATGAGAAAATTATATATATATATATATATATATATATATATATATATATATATATATATATATATATATATATATATATATATATATATATATATATATATATATATATATATATATATATATATATATATATATATATATATATATATATATATATGTATATATATATATATATATATATATATATATATGTATATATATATATATATATATATATATATATATATATATATATATATATATATATATATATATATATATATATATATATATATATATATATATATATATATATATATATATATATATATATATATATGTATATATATATATATATATATATATATATATATATATATATATATATATATATATATATATATATATATATATATATATATATATATATATATATATATATATATATATATATATATATATATATATATATATATATATATATATATATATATATATATATATATATATAATATATATATATATATATATATATATATATATATATATATATATATATATATATATATGTATACCTCAGTATAGCGTGGCGATGTGTCGCGCCGAGGCAACCTGCTTCATAGATGTGCACCCACCTCCCCTTGCTGTTTCGCCGTGCGACATATATCGGCCGGCGGCCATCATTCATTTTAATACCAATTACAATTTTAAATTTGTAATATCTTTTGAATGGATAGTCCGATTAGAATAAAATAAAAAGTAACTTATAGCTATTGAAACAATCTTGCTCAATAAATAGTTTATTTGGATAAGGATTAATATTTGACGATAATATGATCAATAAACTTAGGTTAATAATTTTAATTACTTTTATTCTATGGAAAATTGGTTATAATGGCTAAAATATAAATGTTTGGTTTATACTATCGCGGACTTTTTTGTAGGCATTATTGAGTTCTACAACTTTTCTATACAAATCAACCATACATCTCTAACCATTTAGGCAGCGTTCGCGAGAATCGCTAACATACGGCAGTTTTTTCGTCGACTTACTCCACAATTTTCACTACCACGAAAAATCCTATCTATTTTCCGGGATAAAATATAGCCTATACGGATTCGGAAGAGTCCCTCTAAGTAATCGTAAAAGAAATTTTGAAATCCGTCCAGTAGTTTTTGAGCCTATTTTATCAATGTACACATTAAACATCACATTACACATTCATCATACAGTCGAGGCATATTCAAGAACTGAACGAACGTAGGCATTGTACGACGTGAAGACTGTAGCACTATTGTGAAAATCTTTTGCTACCCGAAGAAGAAATCCTAGCATTCGAAAAGCCCTACCTACTATGTGATGAATGTGACAGTCAAATAAAACAAAAGTTTACAGTCAAGGTGTACTCCCAGGTCCCTCACCACAGTGACCCTCTCAATCGTTACATTGTCAAAACAATAATTGTACTTTATGTTAAGTCGTTTACGGGAAAAAGTAATTACGTTGCACTTACCAATGTTCAAAATCACATTCATTGCACAGACAGTAATCAAATAACCGGTTCAGATCATTTTGCAACAGTGCGCAATCTGTTAGTGTATTGATTTGTTTAAAAAATTTCATATCGTCGGCATATAATAATATTACCGAGTTCTTAAAGCTTTAATGTTGTTTTTAAAAAATATTAAAATTTTACTTGCGATTTCAGTATAGAACCATCAGTGTATTTCTAATTCAAACTGTTTTCTTTCAGTTAGAAATGAACAAAACCAGCGACATGCCAACTGAGATAGTCCGTAATACGACGTATTCGCGAGTAAAAGCTCAATATTAATACAATCGAAAGCTCTTCAAAAATCAAGAAATACCAACATTGTCCCATATCCATTGTCAGAAGCAGTCACGATATCGTCGGTGACATTGACTAAAACCGTACTAGTACTATGTCCGTTGCGGAAACCCGATTGAACGCTAGGCAAGAGATTTTCATTTTCAAAATATTCAATTAATTTCAAATAATTTAAAATTGTGGGTTCCACTCCGGGATATGAAACATTGATTTTTTTTAATTTCGTCGCTCTGGTACCAGATAGAGCGTGACGTTGACCTCTATCATTCAAGAGGCAATGTCACAAATTCTGTAGAAAGTAGGATACGGTACAGAGCGTCTTAACACTAGGTTCCCAAGTTCCCCTGCTTTACTTTTCATGTGCAGAGTACATCGTGAAACTAAAAAAAATATGTACTATATATTTTGTTGTTATATAAAATTGTAAAGAAATTACCCCAGCTTTAAAAAGAGAATTTTGAAGCGGATATTCTACAGCACTAACATCACTTACAAATGTCCCTCTCGAAAGGAATTTTAGTATCCTATTTTAGTTCGACGTTCGACATATGAGAACTACTCCAGTCACAAGATTTAATGTTTTCATTTCCTCACTGTGGTAACGGTAGCACTCGAGGTTGAGTTCCGCCACTCAACACGCAATGTCATCAGAACTTGGTGAAAAATGGGTAATGAAGTATGTTAATACAAGGTTCTCAGGTACCCTGCTGTATGTGGAATACAACGTCTCGAGAATTTGGCGAAGTTAAAACAACAAATCAACACAAAAAATATTGCTTTCATATCCTTCAGTGGTCTTCATGGCACAGGAGTATATGCCTTCATGTGACATACTCAGTAGATACTTGAAGTATCCCTGACCATAGCTCTAGTGGTAGCCAGGTCAAACTTACAACACCACTCATTTTGCGTCGCGGGTTAATGAACAAATATAATATGAGAACACACATTAATAACTTACACAATACGAACATTAATGGGTATAGAACCACCTTCCACGTAGATTGATATAAATGACTAGTTCATAATAAAAGAAAGGCACTTTGAAAGTAATTACGCGGACTGGCGGGTTTCATCACGTACAATAATATAATTAATATCATACTAAGGTCAATTCGTAGCGATAGATAATTACTTACAACCTAGTACTTGCCTAGTTGCAACATAGTTGAGTCTCGTTAGTTAGTTACGTCAATAAGAGAAATTGTTTATGAATTATCGGTAATCTCGATAATCAAGGACTTTTTGGCGCAGGCGTACAAGCTATAAAGTTTAACAATAGAGTTTGTGAGTTCGAGACCTCCTCAAGGATACTAAATATTTTATATTTTCATTTTCTCTCTCTTTTAAAGAAGCGGCGCAGTGTTAAGTTTCTCTATCCAATACGCCTCCAGGATTCGGCGGAAAGTGGAATTGGACATGACTTACTCGTGATAGGATCGGAGTGTGTGTTACAGTAGACTCCCAAGTTCCCTCTGCCTATCTCACGATATGCGAGATAGATACAACGTGGGGATAAAGAAAGAAAGTAGATCAGTGTATTTCATAGTCATATTACTTACTTACTGTTGGAGAGAATAAGCAGTTGAAACTGTGGTTAGTTTCGTCTCTGAGACGAAAGTGGAAATAATTTAAACTTAAAAAACTCTGATTGTGAACAATCAATCCCAGATCGGTCGGTTTAAAATTATATTAAAAAATACATTACATCAAGTATTGTATTTTTATTAAATACTTTTTTTTAAATTTTAAACGTTATATTTCTAAAGGAACAGTCTATTCTTTATAAAAGTAAATACATCTATTATATATTTTTTTTTGTATGAAAAAAAGGCTGATATTTTTTTTATATATTCTTTAGTAAGAGTGACAGTTTTTGGCTCGCAACAAAGGTAGCTCGCAGCTTGGCTAAAATATTTTATGAGAAAAAACAGAGTAAAATCCTTCCATCGCCTACACTTATTGTAGCCCTTCTGCTGGGGGTCTCATGGTCTTGTAGTCTACATAATTTTACTATATTTAAACAAAAGTATTATATGGGTGTTAAAATAATATATAGACTCAGACTCTTTCCTAAGATATTCCAAACTTAGTAAACATAGTCTATATATTATTTAAATACCCACATAATATTTTTGTGCACAGTGTTTTGTTAAATCTTATTTATATAAATCTAGAAAGGTTACTTGGAATGTTAAAATTCAGGCTTCAACCTTAAATTTAATAACTGTCAGTCAATCTTTATAATTCTATTGACAAATCTGTGTCAAAATTTAATTTTGCTTGTGAAAATGTTCATTACGTTAACTAATTAGAGGGCGTAGAGGACCTATGGCATAGCGTGGGACTGTGGA
Source organism: Eueides isabella (assembly GCA_019049475.1). Taxonomy (NCBI): domain Eukaryota; kingdom Metazoa; phylum Arthropoda; class Insecta; order Lepidoptera; family Nymphalidae; genus Eueides; species Eueides isabella. The sequence goes on along the minus strand of CM032391.1, from coordinate 1,683,620 downwards.
CGCGTTGGAAACAAGACATACGCGTTGAGTGCCGTCACTTTACATGCTATGCCTCGAGTATTCGGTACAAAATTGAGAGTACGAAATAAAAAATACATGTATAAGTACATCGAAGCACTGAACAGTAGGCTATGGAAAAAAGTGAAGTAATAAAGATAATTAAGGAAGAAATGGGCACACAACGAGTCACACGCGATCACACTTTCTCATGTGAGACATCCACAGATGTAATTCTTTATTTATTCAAAAAGAAAGCCGTCCTGGAAGAGATCGTACACTCCTTATTCATTTTTATTCCATCAGGTGCGTTCGATTCCCACTTAAGGGAATGACAATATTATTAACTGTGAAAATATTTTTTTAAGATATTTAAGGAGTTGGAGTGGTGAAAACTCCGCCATAATCTTAGAAAATGACTCTCCTGAATTACCCCACACATATACACACACATACAGGTAAAGCGAATTTTAATGTTTTTTTAATAACGCTTCATTTATCCTTCTTAAGTTACAGTGGCTGATGTCATCGACAACGACGATCGTGACGTCGTCATTTATAAATGATGTATGGAATGTGAACTTTAAATAATTATTATAGTACGTGAAGCCTGTCGTGGTACTGTAAGCCGGACAGGGTTTGAGTTCGATTCCCGCTCGAGGATATTAATTATTTAATATTTTCATTGTCTTTGCTCTAGCCACAAGGCAAAGGCCACTCAACACACTATGCTTTAAATTCGCATGAAACTAGAGAACGTAAGGAAGTTTCTTAACATAAGTTCTCAAGATACCTCTGCCTACCCCTGTGATGTATAAAATAGAGCGTGAAGATAAAATAATACAGTGCATTATTGCTTTCGTTTAGACACGAGTAAATAAGTATCGTGGGGAAAGTTACGGTATTTAACAATACAACAAAAAATTCTATTGCGAAATCTAATTAAATAATGGATTTCTTTTTAAACGTATAAACATAATTCTTGCAACTCTCGATTCTTATGGGGCGCTGTAGTAATTTAAAAAATGTCCAATTATGCTTCTAATTATTACGCAATAACGTTTTAATATAAGAGTATATGCGAGTGGACTTATTTTAAATTTTAAAATAATCTTCAACAGAAATTGAATTTGTAAGATCCGATCACGATGGACGCTTCCTTTTTGCTTTAATATTATAAAAACAAAGAGTGTATAGGTTTAACTGTATCTTAAAAATATGTAATGTACTGCAGGTCTATCCATTCACTTATAAAGGTGGTAAGTTTTAATTACGCGTCAAGATGCCGGAATTCAACGCGGGACGTTGTCTACAGAGTAGGGATAAGAATAGGGAATAATTTTCTGGGTATGTATCGAACTCACTACCATCATGCTTACAGTCAGATAGTAGCCCAATACGCCACGAGGGCCTTATGAAGGGACATGATACACTTATACCTACGAGCGTGTCTTTAAATAAACCAATAATTTACAATCCGTAGTCTAAACAGAAGGGGATCTACTAACACAACCTACATCAAATAGCTAATTAAATAACTTTGTCGAAATGTTACAAATCGACGGTTACGTTACATACACTCGTTAAATTATATAAATTAATGAAAAGTCAACGCCGCCTAACCGATATGCTTTAGTGTTCTTTTTTGTAGCTTCACGTTATGCCGCACATAACCAGGTAGGCAGAGGGAACCAAGTGCTAAGAGGCTGCATTCTTCACGCACCGCCCGGTTTTTAAGTTATTGCGTGTTCCAGTACTCGGTGACACCTAACACCACACAATATCTAATTTAAGATATTCTTGTCTCTACTTTCGCTGCAGGCACGTTTCAGTATAGGTAACTTTCGAAGACAAGAAAATATTAAATATTTCAATTCCTCGGGTAAGAATGGAACCTAACACATCAGAGCATGCAGTATTAGTTGTGACTAAAAACCGTACTGTTAGATGTTAATGCTGCATCGATTCGATTTATTTTCCTCGTTTTAGTTTGTTTTTACTTAAAGTGTTAAATGTTCAACTTCAATGCGGCCACGACATATCGGTCGTACTGTACCTCATAAATTGTGTACATATTATTTATTATATATCTGTAGTATATCTGTCTTTATACTTTATAGAACACATACATTTTAAGCTGAAATCGACTTTCACCAGCGACATAGTATTTTAGGTAAACTAGTATTTTAAAAATAGGTAAAATAGTATTTTAGGTAAACTAAGATAATCCTTACTTACTTTACTTATTTTCAGGCTATATCGCTAGCGGGGTAGGCAGGGAGAACGGAGCGCTAAACGCTACGGTCTCGGCATACCTCTTTCGCCTCGTCCACTGTCATCAGCCTCTTCATACATGCCCTCTGGGGGGTCCTCATGCTTTTTACGTGACCTTCTTCCAGTATCGTCGATACTGTATTTTTGAAGGTTAATCGAGGTCTCCCCCTCCCTTTCTTACCACTCACTTTTCCTTCATAAATCTATCTTACCATTCTTTCTTCACTCATTCGCTCGACGTGCCTAAACCACCTGAGCACGTTCTTCTTTATTCTCATTGTGACCTCCACGTTAGTACCTACCATTCTGTGTATCTCTTCATTGGGTATGCGATCAGCTAAACTGACTCAGCATATCCGACGAAGAGATCGCATCTCTACAGTATTCATCTTTCTTACATTCTTCTTCTGTAATACCCACGTTTCGCTGCCGTATAACAGTGTCGGTACCAACACTGCATTGTGTACGGCCAAACGCGCAGCTATGCTGACGTTTCGCCGTCTCAACAATGCAGCTAAGGCCCCGTTAACTCTTTTACCGGCAGCAATACGCCTTTTCCTCATCTATTTCGTATCTTTCGTCTCTGCTACAAAACACTTCCCAGATATATTACCTCATTCACTTGTTCTAATATCGTATCATTTACACTGATCTGGCATTCTGTCCTTTCTTCATTTCTTTCAAATATCGGAACCTTCGTCGTATTTGCATTCAGGCTCAGACCATTACTCGCACATTCTTCTTTCAGAGTGGTAACCAACGCCTCTAACTCGCTTTCTGATGATACAATAAGCACTGCATCATCTGCGTAAAGCAGTATATTCAAGGTACCTACCTACTTTCACTCCCATTTCACTTTATCTCACTCCATGAAGACAGCTGTTCAAATACAAATTGAACAACCAAGCTTGTTTAACACCCGATTGGATGTCAAACCAAGGCGACATGCCAGCTCCTACTGACACACATGCTGAGTGATTTCTGTAAAGAGACTTTACAGCCTGTAGCAAGGGTCCGTTCACATTGTACCGGGGCAGTATCTCCCATAATCTTTTTCTTACAACCCTGTTAAACGCGTTTTCCAAGTCCACAAAAGCACAGAAAACTTTTTGGTTTATTGCCAAAAATTTCTCTGTGATCATGCGGGGGAACAAGATCTGATCCAAACACCCTCTTCCAGGTCTAAAGCCTCCCTGGGCCTCCCACAACAGCCTTTTGGATCTTTCTTGTATTCTTTTCGCTAATATTTTAGCATAAACTTTATTACCTAAGCTAATCAAATTGATAGCCCCATAGCTTGCGCAATCTATCTGTAAACTTTCGCCTTTATATAAAGGCACGATGACTGCACGTCGCCAATCGTTTGGGACCTCCCCCGATTTCCAGCATAAATTGCATAAAAACCAGAACGGATCCAAGACACGTGGCCCACCATATTTGATCATATCGGCAGTGACGCCATCTGCTCCCGCTGCATTACCACATTTCAAACTTCGTATGGCACTCTCAACTTCTTTTATACTGATTTCGCCATCCGCTATATCAAGACTCAGCTTTTACTGTTACTTGAGGCAGAGGTGTCAGCACATTCATACATCTTCTTGTAAAATTCTGCCCATCGCTGCAAAACTTGTACTTGTATTGATAATATTGTATTGATAATATTCTTACAAACTCTTTACCAAGAGAAAAATCAATAATTAATATGTAAAGTTCAGATCATAGCGGTCAGTTGGCTTCTTTTTACTTTAGTAAAAAGAAAATCAATAAACTACATAAAATTGAATGTATTCCGATGTCAATTGGTCGTATCGAAAAATTTAGAAGTAAAAGCAAAACTTCAACATTGACAATATAATAAAGATCTCAACCAATTATATGGGAAACATTATAATATCATTAAAAATGAATTTAATGCTGTCTAAAACAGTAAATTTCAGGAGTCTCTTATCATTTAATGATTGGGCGACTGTGGGAATTCATAAGAGTAGACAAAGGTTATACGAACTTTATAGTGAAAATCATATAACTACAGCAAATCTTTTACTTATTATGTTCGGAACTATTCGAAATTGTTTAAAAAAGTATGTTACATGGCAAAATCTTTACATATAAATAACAAAATAAAAAAAAACCTCTAACAAAACTAAAATGACATGGAACATATTTAATTGTGAAAGAGGAAATACAAAGAATTGCAACTACGAATTTAAATTAAAAATTGACAATGGTGTTACCAACTGTGATCAAGAAGTTGCTAGTGTTTTTGAATTTTATAGGTTCCTAAATTTTCTCTGCCTACCCTGCAATGTACGGGATACAGCGTGAGTGAGTGAGTGTTTATACATTTTCACGTCTTTTTGAATTGTGCATATTGAAAAAATTATGTATTAATTGTAATTAGGTGTGATGATCTTGCCTCGCTTTTAATCTAAAATGAAACATGGAAATTATTAAAAGTAAAAAAAAAAACGAATAAACGAGCGACGACCAAAGACCATGCGAACAAACCATCAGGCTATTCATCAGGTACATAGAACCGAAACATTGGCCGCATAACGTCAGCTTCAACAAAACGTGAATGTTACAGTCTTCCGCGACTCCATCAATACAATCAATAAAAACATGGGGCCATATGAACCGGGTAACGCACACAATTGGAGGGCCACTCTTGAAACCAACGTCAATCCCACTTTGACAACAATCATCCTCCAATGTAATTTTGCGTTCTGATCGAGATTGATATCAATTATTTTGAATGAACGATTGACACAAATCTAGTTATAAGGCAAAGCGCGGCGTTGAGTTCCGCCACTCAACAGGCAATGCTCCGGAAATTCATTTTCATTCGTTTTCAATTCAATTCCAGGCCGGAATTCGACAAACCCATGCCCTAAATAATTTTTCGCTATTAAGTTCCCCCTCACTTAATGTTTCCTATAATTTAGGGGAAACACCCTCAAGCTTGCCATCGCTGCTATAAGTTAGGTAGGACGCAAGTCACTTAAATTCAGTGCCACGCGCCTCAAAAAATTCAAAGTATCTTAACACTAGGTTCGCTAAGTAGCGTGTTGTTCATATTTTTACCTACAAATGCATATATAAAATCAATCTGAACGTAACGCAAGCGCGATTCAGAATGGTCTAACGCCATCTGTTATGGATTTTTTAAGTTAAATACAGAAATTGAAGAAATTTGGTTATTTCTGATCAAGGCAGGTAGCATTTGGATTTTATTTCTGGGGTATATACAGTTTTAATGTATATAAGTAAAAATAAAACAAATAATAAAATCAACCGTTAGCAAATCTTTGTTTCAGAGAGCCCACGGCCTCTGTAATGCTGTCAGAAGACCAAGGCAACCAGCAGTTTTACCATATGTGAAGTAAACAAAAAAAGATTAAATATTTACAGAAAAAAATCCCAATAAGTGACCATGAGGTACTCAATGGTTCCAAATAAAATGGTAAAAATATTAACATAATTTGTATGTTTAAACAAAGTGTGTCTTCAAAATTAGCAATTTTATCATTAGTCGGTAAGGATTGGATGGGAGAGTTCGTGAATAACAACAAAGCTCTCGAGGATCGCTGAAGAAATATTTTCTGAACACACCAACGTCAGCTTTAAGTTTAAAAATGTAATTACTTAGAAGTGTTTCTATTATTTACACAATAAAGTTACTTCTACGTACAATTTTTCATGATATTCGTATTACAATTACTTATTATTTGACTATTTGTAGATGTCAAAGATCAAAATTTTCGTTTTAAATAGCTTCATGAGATACTTCATCATCATCTCGTAGTGTAAATATATGTAGTAGGTTCGGCCAATGAGCTTTTATTCAGACACTCTCTACTTACCAAACCATTGTGGCTGTTCTATTATTGGATATTAAATTATTACTTTTCTATCAACAACATTCGAAGTAACAATAATAACTCAAATACGCTCAGCCAGTCATTCATAATTGTATGTAAATTTTAGTATTTCTGCTTTCTCAATGGACATCGCGGTAATTTATTCTATCGCGGTAATTTATTTTTTCCAGAGCAAATAAATAAAGACATTATATATTTTGTTTTCCTCGAGTGAAACAAAACGATTATTTTAATTGTAAATATAAATTTAGAACGTAAAAAGTAAACAATAATGCTCTATTTAAATATTAAACTTAATAGTTAAGTTCTGAATCCAACAATAATTATATATATTAGTTAAGACACAGAGACGGCGCGGCGTCGCGACGCGTGCACTGACTGACACTTTTATTTACTGTTAGAGATGTTACGTGACATTGTACATTTCGTTTAGCCATTTACATATATGTCGTTTCTTTTATGTTTAGTAAATAATTGATGATAACTAATTATACAAGATAGGACATATCGTAGCGCGGTGACACGTTTAGATGGAGGCAGAGAGAGTCTAGTGTTAATACAGTCCGTTTTCATAAAGGCATTTCCGTTTCCCATTTTGATTTCATATTCAACGTTCAACAACCTCACATTTACCCTATCATATAACCATATATTAGAAGTGTAAATAACTACGAATATATCCGATTGTCATTTACCGTGGGATCGACTTGTAGTGAAGAGACCGCGTAAGTAATTACAAACGACAGTAACGCCTTTAAGTCTAGCGGCCTCTAAATATTTCAATTATCCTCCGTAACCGACCGACGGGCTTAAAAAATTCTATGTAAAATAGCTATAATCCGTAGCTATATAGCTTAAATAGTATTTATAAGAAAATTTCTTAACATATTAAAAATAGAGGTTTTCGTGGCGGAACGCACAAAAGCACAATATATATGACCCTATATAGCACAATAACGTATACAAAGAAGTAGAAAAGTTTTTCAATGAGGCGATAACTGTTTACAAAGTTCCTTCCACCCGAAGTTCCTCCAAGGAAAAAATGTCGTCCAACGAATACAATAAATATAATATGATACCGATATGTTATAAGTTATTTTCTGCGTATATACGAGTACGTATTGATACACAACTAAATACTCAAAAGAAATGAAGTCCCGGGTTTCTTTGCTTCTTTTCAGGTCTGACACAGTGACTTTATTCAACCAGTGGTAAATTGTTTTACGTTAAAAAAAAAGAAATATGTAACTTTCTGTTAAAAATGTTATACGAGTATGTAGTCTATTTTATTTTTTCTTTTATCACGTCAATTTTATAAAAATATCTCTTGATTTAGGCATTTAGTTCTTAAAGTCTCTAGAAATACAAAAAACACTGGTTTTCTGTAAAGTCGGTTTGGTAGCGGTAATTGGATAATGCCACGTGATGAGGTCATTTATCAATTTAATTAAATTATTGATTGACTAAGTTATTATAATTTTGTATAATACAAATAAGGAGTTTTCAGTCGTAAATTCAAATATTTTTAACTACGATTCTATACTCAAATATAAATACTGCACACGTATAAGCAGAGCTTATATCTCTATCACTTGTTCCGCGCATTCACTTATCCGCTTGGGCCAGGATTTAATTCAAATGAATTCGTGTATTATTTTGTTTTTTTGTGACCCTCCAATTCCAGTGCCTCTAACTTGTTTAACATAATATAGTAAATTCATTTGATATAATATGTTCGATATTGTTTTTAATAGTTAAAAGTTAACAGATTTATATCACAAATTAAAATAAAATATACCTTGTTCAAATACATATAATGTTTGTAAATAAATGTAAATATGAATATAAACTATTCTATATTCAGTTGTATCGTCTAGACGCTAAACGCATTTTCATTAAATCGGACGCTTGTCGTCTAGTTATCTCCACTTTGCCTATTGGTGGGTAAACGTGTTCATTACTATTCTGCCGCCGCAACTTCGCTACTATTAATCATTTTAAACGAAAAATGTTCTTAACATTTAACAAAATAAAATAAAATCTCTTCGTTTTTATATATTTTAAACGAGAGACTGTATTTTTTATGTGTTTAGATAAAAAAAACATTGAAGTAGTTCTAAAGGTTAGGTAACTTCCAGTTGTGACTTTTAGAATTGATACTAAAGACATTTTATGCTGCTTTAAAAGTTTATAAGAAAGTTACTGAATAAATTTATATATTAACTTAAAAATATATTTAAAATATATTTAATAAATAAATTTAATTTATCAGGATTCCGCTCTCAAAAGGTCAAATGTGACTCTATTACCAGGATACCGTTGTTCGGTCTGCGTCACGACTGGCCTCAGGTTATTACAGTTTTTTAGCTTTATATTTTATTCGATATGAATCAAAGTAGGCAGAGGACATTGAGGACACCGAATTGTAGGACACTCCGTGTCGTGACCTCCCGTTGAATTCTAGAGGTATTGTGTGTTAGTGCGCAAGTGTTTATAGAAGCGGCCTATCACAACACCACGCTATGCCACAACACCAGAGAGAAGAAATAAAAATATCAAATTTCAGTTTCTCGATTGGGAAGTAATCTCATAACCTGTTAACCATCCCAACGCTTGGACCGGCTTGTAAGATTTTTTAATTATATTTATTTCATGTGAACTTTCTTTTATCTTTACGTGTTTACGGAATATTTATTGCAACATGAAAAACGAAAACTCAAAACATTGATTTCAGAAAGAAATATTTTCATTTTTTTTTCAGGAACAAAAAACTATAGAACAAAGAACACATTTAATTTAAATTTTCTACTATCTTTTCCTTAAAATTTGACTGACAAAACAAAATTTTCCTTAAATATAAAACAAACATAGAAATGACTACTAAGTCGTGGATCAGTGAGTCAATTACATCGATGTTACTGAACCATTATATTCCGTAAGCTATTTATGATAGTATTTAATAAGAAAATATTATTATAGACCAAATATACGTCATTTGTTTATCTATCGTGTTTATATTACATTGGAAATATATGGAATCATGTATTTGTTCACATGTAATATGGGTATATTAAAGCGCGGCGTTGAGCACCGCCACTCAACACACAATGTATTGAATTCAGAAGAATGGAGTATATTTATACTTGGAGTTCTTAGATCCCCTTACTATGGGATATGTGTAATTTAAAAATAAATACAACAGCCTACACTAAGAGAATCCGAGCTTATTTAATGGTCACAGATCACTGCTTCAATTCGGCGAAAAGTCAATACGGAATCGAAGTATATCAATTTAAGCACTGTGTTATGTGCGGGTATTAGCGAGATTTTAATTAAAGACGTGTTTCATAAATATTGAGTAAGTAACATATTTAACTGTCTGTTTCAGTATCTTTCATTTTCTTGCTTTACGTCACATAGAACGATAGGCAGATTGTTGTTGTTAGTGTTAAGATACTCTGTTTCTCACATACTGCCTAACTTTCGAGAAATATTGAGGTATAAAAGCCACGCTTTGTCTTATTAGTAGAGCGAGCGATGTACTCGACATCAAAATTATTAATTTACGTGAGCGAGAATCGAATCCACAACCGTCTCGGTTACGTCAGGTTTTAAAATTAATTATGAAATGATGAAAGGAAAATAAATTTAAAACTTACCTTTAATTTTAGTCGCAGACTCTTTTAAATGATTATTTTAAATCACTTAATTCCCAGACGTGAGATATATTCTACAGATAATAAATAGCCTCCATCGCTCTTTTGTTGTTATCTTGACGTAAAAAATAACGTCCATCTGTGGGTTTTTTATGAATTTAAAAACGAAGAATCTTCTATTAATTAAAATATTACATATACATAAAAAAATCTCCAGTCACTTAAGTGTACTCTACACGTGACAAGTCGTGGGTTCGACCCGAACTCGATATGAAATATTTAATATTTTCAATGTAACGAGACAAAATGTGACGTTGAATGCAAACAGAATAAGACACAAAATGGGAAACGGAAGTGCTTCATAATAAAATACAATTTATTTAATAAATATAACAACAAGCACTCAGAATAACGAATTACAATATTAAACAAAAATACGTCATTGTTGGAAACGTCAGTGTAAGCGTATATTTTTACCATTGCTTATATAAATACTGCTGTCCTCTTTACTTTTCATTACCATTTTCTTCAATATTTGAGAATAATCAGAAAGATTCATTCAAAAACATTCTGAGCTATTCCTCTAATATAAAAATCATGTTATTATTTTTGAATAAAAATAACAATTTCCATTCAATATCTTCTGAACCTTATAGAGATATTTAAATAAAAAAATAGAAAAGTAACAAAATAACAAAATATAAAAGTACATTAGTTGTCAATATATTATGAAAGTTGCTGATGCTCACTGCTATAGTTTTCTTACATAAATAACCTAAGTGTTGTAATCACCATTTTATGTAGAAGTTTTTGTTTTTCATATATTTACACACGCTGTATCCTGCATACCTATATCAGGGTAGGCAGAGAAAACCTGGTAACCTAGAGCTTACCCCGTTTCTATTAAGACATTTTCATTCCTCATTTTATATCAAATTGAAGAAATGTAAATATTACGTGATTAATTTCCTCGAGTGGGCATCGAACCTACAAACGTGTCTCGTTTACAATCGAACGCTTGTGAATTTGTGTCCCGACTGTGGTCTTTGGAACAGGAAATAAGATGTTATATCTATTCTGTCACACAAGCAAATGTAAATACATATTATGTATGTCGTCAGTTTGAAGCAAATATTTTTTTAATCATGAAAAGCTCTTAAATTTAGTCAAATGGACAAAAAAAAATTAATTACAAGTACTTTTATATAACAAAGAAATTTGTGTAGACAATTTGGATCACGAAATATCAGTAATAAATAGCCTTGAAATTAACACATTTATATACAAGCAGTTTCTTATTTCTTCCCGCATCGTGCGTCAGGAAAAAAAACAGTATCGCATTTAATCAGATGATACTGGTGAAGGTAAAATGCATGAGGACCCCCTAGAGGACATGTATGAAAAGATTGATGACAGTGGACGAGGCGAAAGAAGTATGCAGAAACTGTAGCGCTTACCCTCCGTTCTCTCCGCCTTCCTCTGTAAGCATACAGGCAGTGTAAAGTTTAAAGAAACATTCCCTCTAATTAAAAATAATAAAGCAATCAAACGATAAGATAATCGTGTTTACAGTCAGTACACGCTTTCCCACTCCACCACGATGGACTCAGTATAATATACGTACAAATATACGTATATTACGTATCTTATAATTGCTTAATGTGATCATATCGAAGATGATTTCTTAGAACTATTTCTATCTTCATATCATTAATCAGAAGATATTTATGTCAATACAACTTTAATCCTAATAAATATGTTCGGTGATTACTCACAGGATAGAACTTAATATTTTTCTTATTATGCTTAAAAACAATTCGGCATAAAGATTTGATAAGCGTAATGTTTTGAAATAATATTGATAAAAAATCATTGTGAAAATGATCAATGAAACAACGAAGAGTTTCTGCGCTTTAAGGAAATGTAGACTTGGATGCTCGACATAATTTTTTTACTTAACATCTCCAAACAAATTTAAAAAACAATGTTCTTGACAGACGAACAAACGGACAACCGATTTACAGAGTGAGTCCTATAAATGTCCGCTTATTGTCTATTGAGAAATTCTCATTCGATGAAATAAATTATTAAATATTTCATTTCCTCGTTCTGGTAACAAAACGCAACAGTACATGAACCTATGAAGTAAAATATATTATCTTTGAAATAACATACTCGTAATTACATAAAATTAAATAAATAATCTGCGGGATTGTAGTCAATATATTGTCACTATTTTTTTTTTATCTTTACGATGTATCCCGCACGTCGCAGAGTAGGCTTAGGGAACTTGGGAACCGATGGTTCAGACACTCTCTTTTACTGTGCTTTTAAAAAATTAAAATATTTAATATTTGATGTCCTCGAGTGGGGATCGAACCCACACTTGCCACGTTTACAAATACATGTTGGCGCTCTCCCGAAACAGCAGGCCTCACACTATATTATTATTTTATACTATAAATTTATCTTTTTAATTCAACCAAAGTCTCAAGCTTTGTTCTTTAATAATAAATAATAAAATAATAAAATTATGAACACTTCATAAAGTTTTGTTATAAATAATATAAGAGGAAGAACTGAACAAACTACTTGTAGTAAAGAATGTTACAAAGTTCCGAGTGCAGCTTATTAAGACATGCTGCAGTTTGTTTGAAAATTTAATGAATTAGAGTTTTAATTTAATTACATTTTATTAGGTGGTGGCAACTTCCTTTGAAAACTGTAAATATATATTTATTATTTAAATTGTATCTCGTGTATAGGACAGTTGGCAAAGGGAACCTCGTTTTAACTTTGTTTTGTTTTATATTCGTGCTGTATCCCGCACATGGCACGGTTGACAGAAGGAACCTAAAAACCTAATGTTAAGACACTCCGTTCCTATTCAGGCACTTCCGTTACCAACTTTTCGCCAAATCTGAGAACATTATGTGTTCAGTGGCGGAACTCAACTTTGTTTTGTTACCATAACTAGGAAATGAAAATATTTTATTTAATAATTATGAAAATTATCCTCACTGACACTCATATAGTGTCACATCGTAACGGCGGCCTTTAGTTCAGCTGTCATATCAATGTAGGGTAATAATTAATAATAGATCGTAAGGCTAGTTTAGACAAGTCGCAGGTCACAACGTGTGACAGTAAATGTGAAAGGTTGTGGGTTCGATTCACAATCAATTTTTTTATTTACTCCTTCTAGTAAAGAAGCAAAAAGAGACGTTGATTTCCGCCAATCAACACTCAATGTGCCTTGATTCGGTGGAAAGTGGGGAACGGAAACGTCTTTATGCGAACTGAGTGTTTTATCACTAGATTCCCCTGAAGCTAATAACTAATTCATATGGCATGTCTATAAACAGGAGATATCAACTATTAACTTTAACAGCACAGTCATGATTTTCTAATGGCATATAAAACTAGCAATAACTACTCGTAGTATTTCTATGACAATATGTTTTCAAACGCCGCCTCTGAGCTGCTACGAATGTTGCTCTGATTGGTATCAACGTCATAACGTGCGCAATAAAAAGATAAGCCTTAGTATTTGAAGAGTGAAATAGATCGAATGCGTTATGCTCTTGATATATTTTTTTTGCCCATATTTGGAATTATCTTCTATTTCTATAGATATGATGTTTTATGATAGATATGCTATTATAGTGTATTTTTATATTGGAAATGCGCTACTGCACCTAATAGTGACCGAGATGGTAAAGGGTATGATTTTCGATCGGGGAAATGTCCTTTCGTAAACAAAATGCGACGATCACTTCTGTGATCAGCGAGCATTGCCCTGACCTTTAAAAGGTTCGGGAAGAACATCAATATGTCCACCAGGTTACTTCTGTTCATCTTGTTATGCAGGAAAGAGCGTTTATGCATGACAGCTGAAATATTTCACTTTTGCTATACGTACACACATAGATAAACTAAATTAAAATAAATTAATTGAATTAAACAAATAATATTTGATCAAATGTTTGTACCGACTACTACATTTCTTAATATCAGTATATTTGTGAGAGAGTAAGAGATTAATTATATTAACTCAGTATAGTCAAAGAAAACATTATAAAGAAAAGTACAAAAGATAGTTCATGTGTAAATTAATTTTAATATATATCTTACAAAAATCTATAATATTACTATAAAGCTACAAGTTTGTTTTGCTTGCATCAATCTCAGGAACTTCTTTCTGATTTCTTTTAATTTTCAATAGTATCTACCGAGGAAGCAAATTTTTACTTGTTTATTCGTTTGATGTGACTCAATTGACTTCCGGTCAGAGTTACTTAGCGTGTCATACATCGAGTTCTAGTTGTTTCTATTTAACCCTAATACTTGAAAGTATAAAGTATTGCACGTCTTAAATACTTTTTGATACGATAAAAAATATTTACTCTTGTGTTAAATTATAAATAATTACAATGGATTTTACGTTTTAATTCACCCCAACAGTATGTACCTTCCTCCCACCTCACAACTATGAAATAGCCTGCATCTGCGATGGAGACTTTCCGGGTCAATACTCAAAAATAGAAGAATAAGTAAAAAAAAAATTAACTTTTGCCGAGATATTGAACCTAAAAAAAATATGAAACGCTCGATCCATAACGACGGGTGAAGTGAAGTTTTCAGGAGAAATGAAAGTCAATACAATGTTGGAACAGAATAATATCTAATTGAGACGCTGTTGTTAACGCTCCTATTGAACGTTTTATAGATTATTACATCAAGAAACGAAAAAATGGTGTAATTTAAAAAGTTATTAATTGAAATTATCTTAAATTAATTTAGTATTTTTAGCATAACATTGCATTACATAGGGAACCTAGGAACATAATGCTTAGACATTTTCTTCCCATTCTTATTGTTGGTTTGTCTTTCCTATATATAATTAAAAAAAAAACAGAATTAAAATGATTATTAAATTTCTAGACTTAGTTTAAAATGCCATTTCCTTTTAAAACGAAGGGCACTTTGCAATCGAGTTAGGTTTTTGTATCGCTGCAAAGTGACAGTTAACTTCATTACCGCGCGATCACCGGGCCGCTTTGATCGCACAAAACTCACTTACTCGTATATATATACTTTAATCGTGGGACTGTGACACGCTGGAATATTGAATTGATAATTATTATAGTATTTATAGATGACTATCAACATATACGTATACATTTTGGAATGTCAACACATTTAAAAAAATAATTAAATTTAGACGCCACTCGTGGTGCCGGTGTACAGACGTGTCATTTTTGCCGTGTGATCCCGGCTTAGAATTGAACCACCCTGGTACTGATGGTGTCGTAAGAGGCGACTAAAGTGCGTGTGGTAGAGTCACGTTGCTAGCAATGGCAATACGCATGGGCAGACTCAACCGGATTGTTACCACCCCCGGCATTTAAGACCGGCGTTAAGTAGTGGCTTTGGCCACTGCGTTTCGCATTAGGTAATGCCGGCCCCGGTGCCCTTAAAAGACGACAACGCTCCTGCAGTTTCTATGGAGTTACATGGGGCCGTGGGCGACGGTGATCGCTTACCATCAGGTGACCCGTACGCTCGTTTGCCGTCTCTTCCATAAAAAAAAAGACGTCTGACTGTATACATGACATGTTGTGGGTTCGATGTTTACTCATGAAATGAAATGTTTAAATATTCTCTGTAGCAAGGAAAAACGTAACATTGAGCTCCATCACCCAACATGAGACATTGAGCTTTAGAAAAATGAAGAAAGGAAGCGTCTTAATCGGGACAGAGTGTTTTAAGTTCCCAGAAGCATGTAGTTGAAAAAAATATATATTAATTTTGTACCTTTCATTACTTCCCGTAACTGAATCTTAGTTACCTTTGGGCAGCATTGGTGTAGTCAATAATAAGACAAATCCCGAGAGGCCTCGAGTACACTGTTTACATCCAATTCACTTAAAACAAGAACGAAAACAATCTGGGAACGTCTCGAATTGCGTTCAGGAGTAAATTAATTCTTAATTTAAGAATTGTCTTGTTTACTTTTTCACCCTGCAGTATGTACTAAATAATTTATCAAGTATTTTTTTAACATATGTGAACATAACCTTTTAAATTTAAACATAAACAAATGTAGCACTATAACTTTTACAAGAAAGAGAAAAGCAATATCATTTGACTACGACTTACAGAATACGGTGTTGTCTAGAGTCTCTGAAGTTCGAGATTTGGGTATTTTTTTAGATCAAAAGTTAAGTTATGGATATCATATTGACTACGTAACATCTAAGGCCTATAGAATGCTTGGATTTTCTTTCTTTCTTATTTCTTAGATCTTCAAGGGAGTTTAAGGATTGCCATACACGCATATTCTACTTTTTATTATGTAAGATTCCTCTTAGAATATGATTCTACGGTTTGGAGCCCGTTTTATAAAAAACAAATCAATCAAAATTTTTAAAACATTTGAGATTTAGATGTGCCTGTTCCGACAATTCAAACTGTAAGATTTTTGCTAGTGTTACCCCATTAAGTATACGCAGAGGCTTAAGGGATCAATTATTTCTATACAAAATTGTCAATAATCTTATTGATTCTAAAAGCCTCTTAGGTAAAATTTTATTTCACTGTCCACGTCTTAGCTCAAGAAACGAATCACTAGGTTTTGTTCCTCGTCGTAGAAATGATTATGCCAAAAATGTGTTTTTGTTTCGTGCATGCGAGAGTTATAATTAAAATTGTAATGATTTCGATATATTACAGAAAAAATTGCGTGAATTGTCCTAGGCTTTGATACTTTAATATTTTTACTATTTCATAGTTTAGCTTTCTTTTTTTGTTTTTTTTTTGTATATGTGCTACTGTAATTGTATGTTTCCCAAACATAAATAAAACAAAATAAAATATGTCAATGGACATTTAACAGGGGACTCCTTAAACCTCCACATGAGTCGACAGTCTCCGGACTTGCTTTGAGCTGTTCATTCTGCAATAAGACGGGCCATAGGAATGCAATCCATAATCCCTATAGCTGCTCATCTCTGTATCCCACAAATAGCAGGGTAGACAGAGGGAATATGGGAACCTTGTAATTAAACACTCTGATTCTATTGAGACGCTTTCGTTCCTTACTCTCAACTCAACAACACCACTCTTTGATTTGATATTGCGCGAGGAAAATATTAAATATTTCATGTTCGTATGTCCTGACTGTGTGACGCAAAGTAAACGTAAACGCAACAGGTTGTGGGTTCAGTCCCCACTCGAGAAAATTAATGTTTTTATTTTCTCATTTTTGATACAAAGACAAAGCGCGGCGTTGAGTTCCACCATTCAACACGCAATGCCTTAAATTCGGCTAAAGGTGGGGAACGGAACGAAGTGTCCTAACAATAGTTTCTCAAGTTCCCTCTGTCTACCCTGCAATGTGCAAGATACGGTACTCAACGCCACCAATAAATTCGTATTCGTATCGTATTAGTAACATCATATAATTAATTTATTTCGATGCCAGTGTGAAATCAACTAATAAATGTAAATTGTGGTGCCAATTATCGGCCGCGCTTCGACGAATGAAGTTTATAAGTATATACTATATTACTTCCCCGAAAAAGATCGAGGTTCCTCATGCCTACCCTGCCGTGTACGGGATGCAGCTTAAAGCAAAAACAAAAATAAAAATGAAAATATGTTTACAAAAACAGAATTTGTAGGTGTTTTTTGTTTTTCATAGTGGAATGAATTTTCATTAATGCCCGTTTATTTAATGTTATGTGGGTGGTTCCAAAACATGTTATTTGGAATAATAGCATTATTGATTATTTTAAATACATCGTCATAGGTCATTGAAATAAAGTTGAAATTTACATTTCAACTCAACCGGACACGGGGGACTGTCAAATAAAAGCTTGTATAAATCATATAAATGATAAAAAAGAGAAATGGACTTTTACGTTTATTCCATAGTTAAAAAATATTTGTAAAAGTCAATATATAAAGAGGGCCCTGTAAAGTGATGCAACACATGGTGGACAGAAGTCTAAGATTGACTTATATGAACAAGAAGTTGGTCCAAAAGAAATGAAAATAATAGTTTACAAGTCGACACCTTCGGTTAGCGCGACTGTTGAAACACGTTATATGCTTATCTTGCTTACTTTATGCCATCTTTCCTTGCTTGCTTTGTACCATCTTTCAGTTTCCAGTTTCTACGTTCCCAGAAACGTAAATGTTAAAAACTGATGAATTCACGGTCAAGGGATACTTTTTAGAACAGATTACATTGGTTTAACATTATTCACAACGATAAACTTTAATGAACTCGTGTACCGTGATCTGATTATGTGACGAAAATAAAACGAGGATCAAGTGAGGGCTTGATAAAATAATTAAACTTCCGTTGTTTTGTTTTTATAGTATTTTTATTTCTTTAGTATTTTTGTTTCCAGTTTGATGACGATCCGTTGAATTTGTTGCCTAGAAGAAAGGCATGATACATCTTTATTTGTAATTCAAATTCCTTGTAATAAACAGCTTGTTATATTTAAGAATAATAATAATCTTACTGTCGAATGACAAATGTACTATCAAACTAGTGTTCCAGTAAATGGAATTATGAAATATTCCAGGCGAGGCCTGTCGTGGCGCAGTGGCACAAGAGTGTAACTGTAACCGACAGGTTCTGGGTTCGATTCCCAGTCGAGGAAATGAAATATTTAATATTTTCAATTTGAATATTTAATGTTTCATTTTCTTCGCTCTGGTAATAAGGCAAAGCGCGGCGTTGAGTTCCGCCACTCAACACGCAATGCCTCAAATTTCGGCGGAAAGTGGGGAACGGAAGTGGAACGGAGTGTCATAACACTAGGTTTCACTTCCTTTCCCTCTGCCTACCCTGCCTAGTGCGGGATACAGCGTGAAGCTGAAAAAAAAAAAAAAGAAATATTATCTTGTATTATATATATTATTAGCACGTCTTTATATTGATTTACCTTAATTTTAAAAATATTTCATATTTTTCTTGTTTTTATTTCTTAGGTCTGGTAACGAGGCAAATGCGAAGCATCAAGTTCTGAGACTCTACACGCAATAGTTTCAGAATATGACGAAACGGAACGGAATTGCTATGTTGTATGATATAATGGGAACGAAGTATCTTAACATTAGGTCCCCAAGTTCCTTACGCTTCGCTTGGCTTGCCATGAACAGGAAACAGCTTGGTGATCGAAATACCTGGTGATCGTTTAAAAACGCGTACGTGGGAGAGATATTATAAAAAGTGTTGAATAATGAATTTATAAGCATTTAAAAGCTACGGATATTTAAAAAAAGTTCAAAATTTTATGTACACAGATTAAACATTTTACGAAATGTGAAAAGATCAAACGTAACTGGAAATAGTTCGTGTAAATTTACAAATGCTACCTCATTTCTATATAAATATTAATATCAAAGATCTAAAATATTTTGAGGCCTGTCGTGGCGCAGCGACACAAGCGTGTGACTGTAACTGACAGGTTCTGGGTTTGAACCGCAGTTGAAGGAATGAAATATTTTTAATTTAAATAGTTAATGTTTCATTTCTTCGCTCTGGCAATAAGGCAAAGCGCGGCGTTGCATTCCGCCACTGAACACGCAATGCCTCTAATTCGACGGAAAGTGGGGAATGGAAGTGGAACGGAGTGTCTTAACACTAGGTTCCCGGGTTCCCTCTGCCTACCCTGCCATGTGCGGGATACAGCGTGAAGCTGAGTGAGTGAGTATTTTTCTTATCAGATAGTAGAAATTTAAAACATTCAAGTTCACAGTCTTGATAAAATAGAAGGGAAAGCTTATTACTAAATCTACGATTTTAAGATTTTGTTTATACAAAAATATTTATAAAGTTAAACCCACTAGGGGTTTATTTCAAATTCAAATTCAAATATTTAAAAAATTAAAAGATGTTACTACGTGTTGTGTGGCGGAACTCAACGCCGCGTTTTGCCTTGTACCAAAGTGAAGAAATGAAAATATTTACATTTCCTCGAATGGAGATCGAACCCACAACCTGAAATATACTAATAAATTTTTAAATAATATTCATAAATTAGAAAGAATGGTAGCCTCAGTAATGAGTTCTTTGACCAATATTTTCAATAAAATATTTTCCACTCAATTCTAGAGGATCTCCTTGGGTCTTAACTGGTGGAATTCAACGTCACGCTTTAGCAATTATTCATCTCCTCAAGTAGAAATCAAACTCACAACTTGTCGCGTTTACAGTTGCCCGTTAGGGCTCATGAATAATGTGGGCAACGGAAGTGGAACGGAGTGTCTTAACACTTGGTTACTTCTATGCGATATACGTGTCACTGCGTGAAACTAAAAAAAAACATAATTCAAACAATTTAATGTCTTTATATAATTATACATAAAGCGGGTGCATTGTAATGCAGTACAGTTAAGTATGGTAGAGTAAAAGTAAATGTGGTTTAACGAGGACGGCGTCTGTTTATGTATGTAACAACTGATAGTAACGTGGGACACGCGACGAGTCACTTTGTACTGTACAGTTATTGTATCTATTACTTTCATTTTGCTAGACCAAGCGCGACGTTGAACTACGTAACTCAATGCGGATCTTCATTTAAAGAAATCCTTTGTATCCCAGTCATATGCACAACATACATTTAATTATATTAGCGAAACTTAACGTCACCCTTCCTCTACAAAGGTGAAGAAATAAAAATAATACAATCCCCCGTAGTCGTGGAACTCTCACCCGTCACGTGTACAGTCAGTACAGTCGCTGTCACTGCACCGCGACGGCTTCAATTATTTAGTTCATCTACATATGAATTTTCAGACTTCTCCATATTTAGTACTCATAAAGTGATCTGTCTACATTTTGACATTTTGTAATTAATAACATTTGTATGTGAAACCATGCAGCCCCGTGCGGCTTCGCCTACTTAAACTACACGAACTAAAAATTTAATTTAATATGTCTATCTATCAGTAAAAGGAAAAAAAATATATTTTGCTAAAGCTCAGCTAAAAGAGTCAAAGCAGGAGAGGTTAAGTTAATTTATGTAAATTAGTTAATGATAGTTATAAAATATATACATAGGTTTAAAATGCTTTAAGTAAGTTTAAATTTTCGCGTTCCAGCCGCACAGCGTTCGATTGTAAAACATTCATCACTCCTCCACTTCATACAACGTACATTTCAGCGTTAACCTGCACACCAAATAATGTGAACAAGTTTGCATTAAAATCCACATACTGGTTTGGGGTACAAGGTTCATTTATTTCCGCTATCTCCCTTGCGACGTCTGTCTGTATGTAACAGATTTTTTATATTTCATTACATTTTTCGTCTTATAATTAAATGTAATCAAAGACGAAAGTACAGTTTTGAATTTTAAAATAATTTTCTACAGATTTAAAACAATTAAAATTTGGTTTTTTATTGTTTCTGTCAGTGCATAAGTCTTTGCACAATTTAAAAAATCGGCTGAAATAAGATTAAGCCCAGCCTAGACTCAACATTTTTTTAGCTTATTTCCCGCAGTTAGTAGGGTAGGCAGAAGGGACATGGTAACATCATATTTACATACTCAGTTCTCATTAACAGATTTTCGTTCTTCACTTACATCTGAACTCTCGAAGCTTTGTCTCGTTGCCAGAGAGAAGAAATTAAAATATTAAATATTTCTTTCACTCGAGATGTATTCGAATAAACTGCCGTTGCGTTTACATTCGCACTCTTGTGCCCCTGCGACACAACTGTTTTTGATATAAAGATGATTTGAAATCGAGATACAAATTATTGTAATTTCTACCTTGTGTTAATACCGTTATTTAATTTTCTTGCACAATATAAACAGTCCATATAAGTTCATTCTAAACTAATCACGAACTGCACTGACGCTCATTGCATGCATCTTATATGTAAATTGTATAAAAGTTGCGATTAAATTCAGCGAATTAAGTGAGGAGAGAACTGTTTAATTGGATTTGTTGGAAGATTGAATTAAAAAATATATGTTGTTAGTTACTTATAGCTACTATTTTCTTGCTTACTGAAGTTAGGTTCAATTAACCTTTTTGTAGAAAACGTATAAAAATTTGGCCGTAACCATATTTGAGCCTGTGCCTCTTTTTTTTAAGTAAAATATGCTTTTGGCACCGGTTCAAATACTGTTTTCGAAAGTACACTACTTTGAATATCTTTTGATTTTACTTTCTTAACTGTGGAGTAACACTTTAAAAACTTTGAAAAATAGTAAATTGTAAAACAATATTTAAGATGCTGCAACAAAGTATTCATAAATAAATATCTATAGTAAAAGTGATGTTTTTTTTTCTCTCTTTTCTCCACTAAAGTCAAAGATATAAGAGAAAAGCTGCGATTTCCTAGCACGATATTATATATAAATGTCTTACGTTTGTATCACACATATGTCAAAATATGCAAACTAATATACTCAGTGAAAACAGAACATAAATATAATTAAATCCCCCACACTAATGCCGAGGTCACATCCATCGTATAGCCAAGACGGCATCGTTTAAAAACTCCATACAATAATACAATACCTTGCTGAAGCTATTATCTAAAGTTCCATTACAATACGCTTTATTTCTGTCTTAAAGAAGATTCAATAATATCTCAGCAACCATGAACATGATCGTGATAGATCGTGGCGGGCGTTGAAGCGTCTCTCACATCATCTCATCAATCACTATCTATTTCTGAAACGCAGACTGTTCTAAGTATTTTACACTTCGAATGAACCACTCGAGAGAGGACAAGGACGTTCTTATGATATCATGTAAGGGAAATATTATTGTGGAGGTTATTAATGGTAACGTAGATTAGTAAAGGTTTGTGTACGAAGTTACAAAATAAGAGTACTTTGTAGGCTTAAACATCATTGATTTATTATTTTATTAATATATTTTTTCCATATGAAAATTAATTCTACAATAGTGATATCTTTTAAAATATGACTGACCATGCTGCGGTGTCACGACGGCCTTTTTATGTAAAATATTCAAATGTCCAATGTAAGTAGCATAATAACCATATCTTAACTGTACATTTTAATGTTATGTTGGTTTTACTCCTTTTTTTCAATTAAGTAAAATATATTGGAATATATGGCAGGGTAGGGCAGACGGAACATGGGAACCTAGTATGTAAGACATTCTGTTCCATTCCTCATGTTTCGACGAATTTAAGGTATTGTGGCGGAACTCAACGCCGCCCTTTGCCATGTTTTCGGAACGAACAAACGAGTATATTTAATAATTTTAATTTAAAAATATTAAATATTTCATTTCTTCATGTGCTCACAAGCTTTCGTGTTGATACCAGTCCCAAATTTGTGCTCCTGCGCCATGACAGACCTCAGTATATATTTATTTCATAAAGAAAAGTAAATATAATTATTACATCAACATAATTACAGTCAGTAAAAAAGTATTATTTTATTGAATATTATTTCAAATGAATTTTACAATATTGATAAAAGTAAAGTATGCTTTAATGAAAAGTATTTCACAAGTTTCATTTTTTTTTTCTGAGTGACTTAACTGCTGTTGACCTGGGATGGTCTTTACAGCGTCACCGAGCGTGCAGGGGCGAGTGTGGCTCGCCCCTGAGGAAATATATACGAGATTTTATGAACGCTCGTGAAAGAAACAGCGATCGCAGGGGAATGCCCTGCGTACGCTAATCAGGGGCTACGTTCCACTAGCTATCAAAATGATCACGCTCACGACCGCAGTTTTTCCCCGTTCCACTTGCTTGCGAGCGTTACTGTCATAAATTCAAGTGGAACGGGCCTTGGTGTGTTTTGAGCGTATAGGCAATAGGCATATATATATAATCTGTAAGCCTTAAAAATAAATTTTAATAATTATTTATTAATAGTTTTTGATAACATTGATTTATATTGAATAAAAAATGATAATTAATGGTGTATTTAATTACCCTACGTTATAATATTATTAAATTTCACATCTACTAAAATATGTCTTTCCGTGTTAAAAAAACTTATCGGCAATTAAAATGTATATCATTGTATTGATTATAAGCTGTAATTATTTTTTAAGCTTGTTTCATATAATTATATTTACCTGTGAAGGCATTTTGATGCGTTTCGTTTTGAAAGTGCCGCTCATTTTCCCAACGCTCACAACGACCCACCTCGCGACCTGGGTCGCCGTGGGCGTCGCGTGAGCGTTAGTCATGACGTCATGGATGACGTTTTCGCCGCGACCGCGACGACCGCGGACGGCATGTGGAACGGCTAAATGAGCGTTTTGATCATTTTGGACGCCTAGTGGAACGTAGCCAAGATGGTCTGTGGCCGTCTGGCCCCGTCGCGCCGAGGCGCGGACGTGCCGTGAGAAAGGACTGGCCTTGTCGCCTCTTACGGTGACATCGAAAATGTCTTGGGACTGAGGAATGCAACCTGCCTATATACTGGGCGTTTGCGACTGTGATTGGGTCGTCGGAGTCTAGAAGGACGCTGCGTGGGCGTCGAAGAAGCGAGTGTGACGCTGAAACAATAAGGGGGTTGGAGTGGTCATCTGCTTGCTCATAGTGGCGTTTAGCTAAGCCTTGACAGAATTCCTTGAGTAACTCTAATAATTCACAAGTTTCAGACCTCACCATCCTTATATAGCTGGTGGGTGCTCCGCTCCCGTATCAATGACGTGACGCGTGTCAGATCATGTTTGTCTGTTAAATCTAGACAATGTCTCAACGAAAATGACATGTTAACAAGAATAGGTATTTTATAGATATTATAATGATATCCATAACGTGTTTTAGAAATTTAAGAAGGAGCTTATAACAGGGTTTTAGTTTCATAAATCTTCAAGTAGCACTTGTAAAGCTTTAAACTTACCTAGAATGAGTAAAATATGAAAAGTTGCTTAATACTTGTCGACACTCAAAGTTTCGAAAGTATTTTAATGTAGGCATATATTTTTTTTTATTATTTTAGCTTCACGCTGTATCCCGCACGAGGCAGGATAGGCATTGCGTGTGGAGTGGCAAAACTGAACGCCTCGCTATGCCTAAATATTTTTAATGATTAATGTTTTGTTGAAAAAAGGCACTTTGTAAGTTAAAGCACTTCCACTTCCATTTCCCATTTTCGGCCAATTTGAGGCCTAGTTTGAGTTTTTGAGTAAAAATAAATATACGAACTTAACGCCACAAAAACTATGTCTCTTGTTAAGTTTTACATTAGTAACTTTGTATTTGGATTCTAATTTCAGTTAGTCCAATAATAATGTTGTATTACGAACTTTACTGTTTCCACAATGAACATTATCTGACGTGAAAGTTCTCATTTGTTTCTGACTGTTACCCGCATCGGGTGCTTCCTTCTGTGAAATAGAATAAAATAAACATTTCGTTACGTATATAAGGAAGTTATTTTTATATTTTTTTGTATTCCTGGGAGTATATTTTAATTTTCTATTTAACCTTGAGGCCCGTCGTGGCGCAGCCACACAAGAGTGTGACTGTAACCGACAGGTTCTGGGTTCGATCCCACTCAAGGAAATGAAATGTTTAATATTTTCAATTTAAATATTTAACGTTTCATTTCTTCGCTCTAGTAATAAGGCAAAGCGTGGCGTTAAGTTCCGCCACTCAACACGCAATGCCTCAAATTCGGCGGAAAGTGGGGAACGGAAGTGGAACGGAGTGTCTTAACACTAGGTTCCCTCCGCCTACCCTGCCTCGTGCGGGATACAGCGTTAAGCTGAATAGAATCCATTTAACCTTCCAGTGGTCGTCTATGACAATCATTGTAAGCGCACCTGTTTCCTGTTTTTTTTATTTCTTATTCGATCTCAGATTCGTTAAAAACAAGTGCGGTTTAAGAGTTCCTATAATTTGGTGTAACTGATAATGGATATTGATTGATCTCAAGTATGATTATAGTATGTATATTAGTTATAACGACAAATTAAGTTTATTTTGTTTATGTTGATTTATAAAGTTGATTTGCGTCCAAAGATATTTTTTTTAAGATCGTTGTTCTATCCTGTATAAGTAAACAAATTAAGAACTTGTTTTTATTTTAATTCATACCGCTATGACTCTATTAAATTATATATGCTCCAGATTGACTTGAAATATTCATTCGTTTTTTTAATAAAGACACGTAAAGTTATGAAATAGCAGACCACGCGCGACTGCTTGTGTTTAGCGTTCAGTTATTTTAGCTTGAATAGCCCTGCACGCAGTTAAACCTTCACGTTGCAGGGAGCGGAGGGAGGCAGAGGGAGCATGAGAACTTAAGATACTCCGTTCCCATTAAGACACTTCCGTTTCCCATTATAAAAATATTTCTTTGAACAAACAAATGGATGTTGTGAAGCGTGTTATCTTTCCATTGGTGTCTAGACCCGGACATGCCCAGGTGGAGCCAGACGACGGAGATTAATAGACAGTCCGCCTCACAATGCTGTAACAACGTCTATTTGTTTGTTTATTTGTTAATACATTTCATACATTATAGCATCATTATATTACGAAATTGTAAGCTCAATATGAAAAAAAGCAACTGTTGAGTTTCCTGCGGGCTCTCGTCAGCAAAACTGCCGTGCGAGTCGGTGGTTGTGGTGTTGGTTGACTTTTTCGTTGGTAATATTTATTAATTGAAATTCAAGCCCTTTCTCTTCGTTAACGTGATAAAGTTTTATAAAACGATAAACGTCAGTTAACTTCGACTTTAGCACATTTTTTCATATTTTAACGTACTCATAATAGCATGAATTTATTTTTATAGAGTGTGAGTATTTTATGTAAAGATGGTAAAATTTTAAAAAAAATCGTTTTTACCCAATACCTAAATATTAAATAAAATGTTGGAAATAAATTTATAGTTAAGTATTATAAAGACTAACATAGTAATAATCACTAACCTCAGGCACACCACTGGGTTCTAAGCCAAAAAATATTTTTACATACTTACTGTTATCGAGGAATGCAATTACATATTATAATAATCATTTAATTTTTTATAAGGAACAACCAGCGGTCAAACTTATCTCAGGCTCATGGATGTAGGGTGTACTTTGAATATAGCAAATGTTTTTGCCAAAGTCTGGACTAATTTGTAATATTCCGTTTGAACTGTGAGTATTCATATAAATACTGTATATACATTAACTATTAACATTATTGAAATAATGTACTATATACTAACTGTTAAATTTTATTGTTCCTTTATTTTCATAATAACTACAGCTTTAATAGGACTTTGTTTTAGAACTGAACCTAGAACGACCGTATTAAAATCAGAAATCATTCTGATTCTTATGCTTAATTTAGTTATTAGATCTTTCAGCAATTTTACTATGTTTAAAATAAATAAAGAAGATACAAAAGCTATTACAACATACTAAATTTAAATTTAAATCTAAGTGTGGAATAACACTTTAAAAAATAGTAAAGCCGTTACAACATACCAAATACAATACTGCCCTGTCATGTTCGGGTTATAGCATAAAGATGAAAAAAAGGCTCACGATCTTAGGAACCTTGTGTTAAGACACACCGTTCCACTTTCGTTCCCCACGTTCTATGATATTATTATAGATATAGAATGTCTTCAAAATCATTTATTTAAAGCTTATTATTTTTTAACACCACGTAACATATGTAAGTGTTTCGTTAGGACCATTCACGTGTCTTCCAAAGGTACCGACTAATAGTATTTTCTTTATGTTTTGTTAATATTTTACTTATCCATCGTCACTGAATTGTTATGTTTCAATTATACTTCGTGACCCATTTAAGCTTTTTATGTGATAATTATAGTACCAGGTACGAGAGACAGAGGGAGACCTCGTTTGACCTTCGAGAACTCAGCATCGATGATATTAGAGGAAGATCACTTAGAAATCATGATGACATGTTACTTACGAGACGTATGTCAGCATGAAGATGTTTATTGCAGTGAACCAAACGTAAATAACCAAACATAATGTATGTAAAGCTTAAGAGTTCCACTTTATAATGTTAATTGAGAGGTTAAATCTATATATAAATACATATTACAGGAGCGTGAATCAAATCTGCAACCATCGCATGTACAATAACATACTTTCTTATTACTCCTCATATTCACAATTTTTATTGAAATACTCTACTATTAAAAATTCTAGTCCAGTAAGTAATTAAGGTTTAATTTAACGTCCGCCCGCGTCATGAGAGTCAGCGACACACGACTGCACTCAATTATTAGGATCTCATTTATGTATTAATGGAACTAACTACATCATAACATACTAACGACACACACAAGGCTTCACCCGCCTAGACTTGTCTATATATTATAGCCTAATTACAATAATGTAATATTTTTTACTGTAATATTTTTTTTGTATAAATTGTGACGCGATTGTAAGCTTTAAGCAAAGTCTGTCACATAACGGCATAGTTAGAGGGAACCAGAGAACCTAGTTGTATGACACTCCATTTCCCTCTTTCTAACGAATTCTTGATGCACTGCATGTTGAGTTGCGGAGCTCAACGCCTGGCCTTGCCTCGTACCAGAGCGAGGAAATGAACATTGCATTTCGACTTTTTTTTTTATGGAAAAGGCAAGGCAAACGAGCGTACGGGTCACCTGATGGTAAGTGATCACCGTCGCCCACGGCCCCGTGTAACACCAGGGGAGCTACAGGTGCGTTGCCGGCCTTTAAGGTGGAGGTAGACGCGCTTTTTGAAGGTACCCATGTCGTATCGACCTGGAAATACTGCCGCGGGTAGGTCGTTCCACAGATGTATGGTGCGTGGAAGGAAATTCCTACGAAACCGCACAGTAGTAGAGTGCCACGTATCCAGATGTTGTGGATGGTATAGTAACTTTTGGCGGACTGTATAATAATAATAATAAAGCTTTTTATTTCAGTATAAAAGTATGTTTACATTTCAAATTGTTAGTAGGTTACTTAGGCTAGGTTAGTTTATAATTGTTTGTTTTTTAATAGATTTCTAGTTGTTCCTTTTACACGAACCCCTTTCGGGTAAAAGCCTCCTCTAATTCCTTCCATTTGTCCCTATTTTGAGAAAGCGTCAACCAGTTTTTACCTGCTAATTCTTTTATATCGTCAGCCCAACGTTTAAGTGGTCTGCCTTTGCTTCTTTTTCCAGCAGGCCCTGCCCATTTAGTAGTTTGTAGCGACCATCTCTTGTCCGTGTATCTTGACAAATGACCAGCCCATTTCCACTTAAGTCGCAAAGCTTGTTCAAGAGCATCTGTAAGCCTGGTTTTCATTCTTCTGTCTTCACTACGAATTTTTGTATTTTTCTTATTCTAAGCATACTTCGTTCCATTGATCGCTGGCATGTTTTGATTTGGCTTTTTATTTTATTTGTGAATATCCATGTTTGGCTGCCATAAGTTAAGCATGGAACTATGCATGTATCCATGACAATTTTCTTTAATTTTAAATGATAATCTCCCTTCAAGATGTCTTTATGTAGCCAATACTTCTTCCATGTGCTGTTGATCCTTCTGTTTACTTCCTCTTTATTACTGTTTTTGTTGAAAGAAACTTGTTTTCCGAGGTAGACATATTCTTGTACATACTCAATCTGTTGTCCAAAGACCTTTACGGATATTTGTATGCTGTTTGTCGTCACCTTAGTTTTATTTGCGTTCATTTGTAGACCACATTTTTTACTTTCGTATGCTAGAGATTGCATCATTTGTTCTAGCTCTTGGACAGATTTGGCAAACACGATAATATCGTCTGCAAATCTCAGATGACTAAGGTGGTGCCCTAGTACGGCTATGCCATTCTGGCTCCAATCAAGGTTTCTGAAGACACATTCCAGTACTGCTATAAAGAGTTTCGGTGATAGAGGATCACCTTGTTTAACACCTCTCTCTATTAAAAACTGTTCTCCTTTATTTTCCACCATGATTCTGCTTGTGCTTTTAGCATAGATATTTTTTATGATGTTGATATATGTCTTGCTTACGCCACAGATGTTGAGGGCTTTCCAGATAGAGGTGTGGGTTATGGTATCAAACGCCTTTGTGTAGTCTACATAAGCCACATAGAGATGTTGATTAAATTCTTTATATTTTTCTAGTATTTGTTCCAAGGTGTGGATGTGATCTAATGTTGAGAACCCTGAGCGAAAGCCTGCTTGTTCGATTGGTTGTGAAGCCTCTATGATTGGTGTGATTCTGCCAAAGAGTATTGTTGTGAAAAGCTTATAAATGCTCGGCAATAGACTAATTGGTCTATAGTTCCCAATGTCTAATGGGACTCCTTTTTTGTATAGCAGAACTATGTCGGAGTTACACCATTGTTTGGGGACCTTTTCTGTTTTAAGGCATAAGTTAAAAACTTGTGTTAGATGTGAGAGCAAAAAGAGTGCCCCAATTTTTATAATTTTATTACTGATGTTATCCGGACCTGGAATTTTCTCTGTTTTTAGTTTTTTGAGGTGTTTAAGAACTGCACACTCGTCAATAGGTTTAACTGTTTCTTCTTCCTCTTCAAAATCTGTATAACTTCCTTCTGTCTCATTTGTTACCGAATATTTCCTATACAACTCCTTGTAAAACTCGGTGGCATGGTTGATTACGTCTTGCCTTGTCTTCGTTCCTCCAAATTCTTTTTTGAGTTTACCTATCGAGTATTTGTGTGTCATTAGTTATTTATAAGCTCTTCTGGAACTTCTATATTTCTTTATGTTTCTCTCTACAACTTCTTTTTTGTATTTATTATAATCATTCCTTATAGCCTTGCTGCACATCTTGAATAAATTCTTTAACTCCCCTTTCATTTCTTTGGTTTTGTGTTTGGTGTGTATTAGTTTAGTGCGTTTATCCATTAAGTCTTTTGTTGTTCTGCTCAAGATTTTTAAGTATTACGCCGAATTGTGTCTCTAGGTTTTCGTTAAGGCTTGCCTTTTCATCGTCAGTTTTGGATATTCTAGGTAATGAGCTGTAATTTTTTCTGCTTTTCCTAGGTGATTTCAAGCTAAATGATGATCTTAGAAGTCTGTGGTCCGATGAGAATGACGCATTATTTAGTACTTCTATATTAGTTGTTTGCTTAGGTTTGTTGCACATAATGTAGTCAATTTCGTTTTTTGTTTTCTGATCTGGAGATATCCAGGTCCATCTGCGATCTGCACCCTTTTTAACTCTCTCTCATTTCGAGTTCCGTATCCAAATTTTCCCATTACATGTTTTTCATATTTTTTAGGTTGTCCTACCTTAGCATTGAAATCTCCCATTACAATCACATTTTGGTCTTGATTCTCTTGAGCGTTCCTTATATCGTTGTAAAATTTATCAATCTCCTCATCGGAAGCTTGTTCAGTAGGTGCATAGGCCTGCACAAGAGTTAAGAGTTCGTGCTCGTATTTTAGTTTCAGGACTGCCACTCTTTCTGATATGCCCGTGAAGCTTACAATGTTTTGCTTATGAGTTTTCTTGACTAAAAAACCTACTCCGTATAGCCCTGATGTTTCACCGATGTAGCATAATATGTACTCTTGATGTTCTTCTATGTTGCAGCCATTTCTCCTTACTTCGCCCAGGCCTATTATATGAAATTTTATATTCTTGAGAGCGTAGATCAGTTCTAACAATCGTTCTTTTGTAGACAGCGACCTCATATTGTATGTGCATATCTTCAGTTGCTGTGGCGCTTGTTTTAGTTTGATTTCTGGTGTGGTGTTATGTTGGAATTTAGAGGGTTTTGGTCTTACAGTCCCACGATGACCAGTCGGCTTGGGAGCAGACTGGTCATCGTTGGTGGCGGACTGTGCGGTTAGAAAATTCGGCGGCAGGTACCAAGTCAAACAGTTCTCCAGAACACTCCCCGTGATAAATGCGGTAGAGAACGCACAGTGAAGATACGTCTCTACGCAAAGCCAAAGTGTCAAGCCCCTCACAGATCATTGGGTCCCCAACGATTCGAACGGCTCTACGTTACTTGTCGCGGTCACAGTAGTACGCTTATGCCTCTGCCACGACAGACTTTTATAAATTATAAAGAGTATAAATTATATGTTTTTCTTTAAATTACTTGTTATACGACTGCAATTTTCAGTTGCAGTCGTAGAAATTATCGTCATTATTGTGCTTTAAAAGAGAAAGACTAATTGTTACTTTAATTTTAAGCATTAAGCACGCAATATCTCTAAAATACTGTACAATGCTTTCTTACTGCTTTATGGTGACGTTTTCTTTTTATAAAACGAAATTATTATAGTATGAACTTTTCATAAATTCTGTATAATTTATGAAACAGTCTATTTTAAAATTTCATGTGTAAGTTCTACGATAATTATTTACAAAGGATAATGTTTACTTACTAATATTAAAAGTTCGTACAGTTTTGTTTTTGCTTTCCGCTGAACGCTTCCGGTTTTGTGCGTGCACAACTAAATTATTAGATATTATTATTTTAATATTATTTTAATTTATTATTATATATGTATTACTTTAATTTATTCTTTTATTTTAATATAAATTAAAACAAAGCATTTTTTTTCATTATATTTATTACGTCACGCTGTATCCCGCACATGAATTATTATTATCTTTAAGAGGCGCGGGTTCAAGTCCCGCCACGTTCAAATTTTTACGTTATCTAAATAAGTACACTTCAATTACTTTTATCGTCCCGCTCTAGTAAGTTGGTTATTTAAAAAAATGCAATTATCTATATACACTGCTAATCGCGATACAAAGTAAAGGTGGAAGAATGTATAATGAAATAATAAAAAAAAGATAAAGAGAAATATATAAGAAAAGATAATAATGAAATAATATAAAAAAAGATTAAAACTTGTTAGATTAATTCCTCAATCGTTGATGTCTTTTTGACTAAATAGTTATATAACACCTTTATATGACACCTTTACATATCCCAGGTCTCGAGGAAAATTATCTGTTTCACTCTACTCTACTCACTCTCCCTTTTTGCATTTCCACAGCGCAGCGGAACGCTTGTACCGCTGCGCCTCGTCAGGCCTCGAACTGTTTCACGCTAAAATAGTTAACATATATATGTGTGTGAACGTTTTTAGAGTCAAACGTCGGTTTCGCCTGCTTGAACTAAACGAAATTTTATATTGTTTAAATGTATTTACAAAAGAAATTTAATTATACTTTTAGTAACAAATGTCGTCTTTAAAAAAATAATAGTTATTTCACATGTAACTAGGTATGTGGTAGGTAAACACATACGAGAAGGGCAGTTTTTTTTGCATTCAAATACCAATCCGGAGCAATTCCGTAATCATCCAATATCGAATACTGTGCTCGTATGTGCATGTGTGTGTACAAAAAAGACTTAAAATATAAAAAATAGAAATATATTTTACGGGCTTCTTTTTAAAACTTCTCTTCTTCTATTTAAAACTGGTAGAGGAAATTTGGGAATTACATCTTAAAACACTTGGGTTCCCCGCTCCTCGCCGTATTGAGGCCGAAACCCAACGCCGCGCTGTTTGCCCTGGTAACAGAGACGAGAGACAGGAAACAAAAATAATAAATATCATTATTCACACAAGTGGGATTTAAAACTGTTATCAACGTATTTATAATCAAACGCACACAGCGTTTAGTTGGACTACAAAAAATAATTAAAATTATTTACGAGGTAATCCTACCTCGTAAATAATTTTAATTATTTTTGAATAGTTCCAATAGAGTTCATAAAAAACTTATAAAATTTAATTTAGAATAAAATGTCAAGTTCAAAGCTTTAAAGCACTTGACTCTATATTTAGACTTTAATAAGAAAACATATAAGAGTTCTTAATACATATTATAAGAGAATTGACGCTCCTTTTGCAGTTTTAAAGATATTAAACTAGTCATCACGAGCAATGTCGCTTCTATGGGAAATCCCCGACCCAAAAAATTACTATCTCGTTTTGGCAAAGTTAACTTTTAAGAGAGAGAATGTATACCCTGTCACCTGTCGTGGTACAGGAGCACACACGCGGTACGCGGGGCGACCGTAACAGTGATAGGTTGTTTGATCTCTTCTCGAGAAAATGAAATGTTTTAATTTTTTTAAAGCAAATCGCGCCGTTTACTCCGCCACACAAATTAAGCGGAAAGTGGGAAACGGTAGTTTTCTTATGGAAACGAAGCGTCTTACTGGGTTCGCAAGTTCCCTTTTCCTAAGTGCGAGAGAGGTAACAATATTAAAACTTAAAAACTTTTATACATTTCGTTAAAATTTCTCAAATATTTTCGTTATAATATTTTGCGGAGTTTTAGTCAAGTATACGATACATAAAATCTTTTTCTCATTTATATTGTAATATGGGTTTAAATGTTCGAATTTCTGAGCAGAGCTTAATTTCTCTCACGGTTACCTACATAATGTATTACTAATAACGAATGGTACAGCTTAAACGAAACATACAACATGAGACCCTGATGTATTACTAAGCTGAGCTGATTTCATAAAAAAACATTTTTTATAGCTTGAAGTAGGAAGAGTGAACTTGGGAATATAATGTTCCAGTCTCTACTTTTCGTCGAATTCTCGAGGCATTGCATGATCTGTACCGGAGAGCAATAAAATTAAGAAATCCTATTTCTTTATATTTAATTTCGTCGAAGCCTTATTAAGAAACCCGTGTTAATGCTATTATGGAATTATTAACGTAACATTACTCGAACCATACTAAAATGAACCGTATCTAACCGCGTTTTTTTATACTGTTATTCCCCGATGCAAAAATAAGGATGTTGTAAATTTGACGTATCGGTCTGTCTGTGTGTCTGTCTGTGCCACTAGCTCTGAAATAATTGAACCGCTCGAGTGTGAGTTTAAAACGGAAACCTTCTTCTTCTTCGGTAGTTCATAGGTTTGTTTATAAATTAGATTACAAGTTTAAGAGCTACAAGTATTTTACCAAGGTGGCGTTATTTATTAGCGTTGTTTTAAAATATCAAAAACAAAAGTGAATACATGTATTAAAAATATTAATTATAAGTTATTTGATTTTTTTCCTTTTCACTTCAAAATATTGGAACCTAATTACAAAAGAGAGACCAAATCAATAAAAATATCAACAATTTATATTAACGCATTCTTAAAATATAATTGACTTATAATTGTAAAATTATAAATAACTTTTTGTAAAAATATCAAAAGTCAACACAATATTTTTTCTTTTTTCTAGGAAACGATAATTTTTGATTAATACATACTTACAAAAAACACAAAACCACGTGGGCGTCCTTATAGTAGTACATATAACGTATCCTCCAGTAATATATTCTGCGTGGGACCAAAATCATGAATGAAAACTCGACCCACGCTCATTTCTCAAATTTCATTCTGTAAGAGAAGTCGTTAAACAAAGCAAAGAAAAATTTAATTCGGGGACAGATGTCACAGGAAAACAGTAAAGGCTCGCACTGGACACGTGGGCGTTTAACATTAGATTAATGTAATCGTTGCAGTTTTAGTGACCATTGCTGTTATTTTGGAAAACCTTAATAATTTCAACTTGATATAGCTTCAGTGTATTTCGAAGTAATTGGAAAATCCTAATGTGCATAGACATTCTTAGTAATAATTATCTTATGAACGTTATATATAGTTTTGTTTGGTGAGCCTGTCGTGGCGCAGCGGCACAAGCGTGTGACTGTAACCGACAGGTTCAGGGTTCGATCCCCATTCGAGGAAAGAATATATTTAATATTTAAATGTTTATATTTCTCCGCTCTGGTACTAAGGCAAAGCGTGGCGTTGAGTCCTCCCGCTACTCAACACGCAATGCCTAAAATTCGGCGGAAAGTGGGGAACGGAAGTGGAACGAGTGGAACGGAGTGTCTTAGAGTTCCCGGGTTCCCTCTGCCTACCCTGCCTTGTGCAGGATACAGCGTGAAGCAAAAGTATTTTTTTTGGCTTCACGCTGTATCCTGTACAAGATTCCATACAACATTCTTTAAATTTAAATATTTTTTTGTATTTTATACGTGTCGACATATATTTTGTGATAATTGAATTTTTGAAGAGGATGACGAAAATATATCGAAAGCAATATAATAATATGGAGCACAGGACGAGAAGTCGCCGGCAATTGCATTATTGGGACGTATATTTGGCCCGATGTGTGGAGTATAGTACGAGCCGTCTAGCACAAACAAGTTCAAATAAATCTGATTTTTAAAAGTATCTTGTACAAATATACAAACTGTGTCTACATACGACCGAACATAGTAATAAGAACATGTTGCGAAGGTAAAATAGTAATAAGATTTTTTTTTATTTTTTATGGAAGGGACGGCAAACGAGCGTACGGGTCACCTGATGGTAAGTGATCACCGTCGCCCACGGCCCAGTGTAACTCCAGAGGAGCTACAGGAGCGTTGCCGTCTTTTAAGGTGGATGGGCACCGGGGCCCGGCATTACCTAATGCGAAACGCAGTGGCCAAAGCCACTACTTAACGCCGGTCTTTGCCGGGGGTGGTAATAGTCCGGTCGAGTCTGCCCATGAGTGTTGCCATTGCTGGCAACGTGACTCTACCACACGCACTTTAGTCGCCTCTTACGACACCATCAGTACCAGGGTGATCCTATTCTAAGCCACACGGCAAATAATAAGAATATGTTGCGAAGGTACCCTCTTTTTCTCTATATTTCTGAAAATTACACAAACTTGTTAGACAATAGCACCCTGCCGAGCATTTTATCTCAATCTGACCGAAACAAACAGTCCTATATATTGTATGTGTTGCTGAAGCAACGTTAAAAGTAAAAACATTTTTCCTTTTGACTAAAACCGAACTAAAGCATCTAAGAATTTAATAATAATTAAAGAGCATCATTCATTCAAGAGCAAAATCAGAAAAGGAATAAAACAAATTCAATCATTGAATTATATAGTGTGTATGGTTGACGCTGTATCCCTTACGTAACGGAGTAGTCAGAGTTATACACAAAAGCTAGCCTAAAGTAAAGTCTAAGTGAGCGTACATGAATCAGACAATGTGATTAATATATGATAATGATAACTTATGAAAGTTTGCAAAAATTTCAAAAGCTTTCCCTCTTGTAAGGGTATCTGTAAATAAAAGATTTCACCGAGCCGCTGTCGAAGAAATAAAGAGCAACCTAACTTGTTAGTAATTCTAAAAGAAAACTTCTTTTAGAAAAGTTATTTGGTATATTCCCATTAAAAAACATTGACAATTATAATCATCACATGTAAGTACGGCCTTGCTTTGGTTAGTGGATAGGTGCGTAGCTATTGTCGGTTTGTATCACACTTGAGGCAATGAAATCTATGTAATAAATCTGTAATCTGTCACAATAAAGATATATAGAAAAAATATATATAGAGGATGTTTATTAATGTAAATAGTGATTATTACAGTTTTTGTCTGTGTATCTGTTTATCTGAATATTCGAATATTCTTCTGCCTGTTGAACGTGAAAATCACTAAAGTTAAAATATAGCGTGCGTCTCACACTACTTTTTAACTTTAGTAATTTTCACCTAACTGGAAATATACATACAAAGGCTTGTAAACACGGTAATTGACGGTTCGTTTCTCGCTCGGGGGAAATGAATACTTTTGGTTATGCTATCTGCGATCTCATTTCTATACCATGTTTTGGATCTTGATACAAAACATGGTATAGAAACTTGTAAGGGCTCTTGTAAGAGCTATTTGAATATATAAACGAGCAAAACATAATAATATATGTAGTGGACACTGTACGACTGTAGACTTGTACAAGCGCTAGCGTTACTTCCGCTCCACCGCTCTGAGGTAACGAGCTCGTACTCTAATTTACCAGTTTGCTTGAATTGATCTGGACAGGTTAACAGAAGTAATTTCATTTAAATTGACTTCTTGATTAATGTTTATTTTTGTTTTTGTTTTTGTAAGGCTTTTTGATATAATTCTGCGAAAAATTCTCTCATATCATATCTTATATAGTCCAAATATTCAGCTCTCCTTTATCGATAACTGTTTTTCCGATTAAATATTTATGCTATGCTAGGTTTACTTAGAATATTTCCTTAATATCCAAAAAAAGGGCAGATCAATTCGAGTCAGTGGTGTTCAGTTGACCACTAAGGGTTTCGTATTAATATTCATAACATTGCCTTTAGAAGTCGACAAATTTAAGTGTGCACTTGCATATTCCCATATGCATTTAATTTGTATTTCTATAAACAACTTTTAATTAGGTTTTCTATTATATATCCATACATTTTTAATATATTTAAAACTTATAAAATAAAAAGCGTTTTTAAAAATCGTATAGAATTGTTTAATGTTAAGTCTTTGAATATAGTTATAGCGCTTTGACCATCTGAGACATACGTTTTTATATACGTATAAGACTTTATAAAATGCTTATACGCTTGTTATAATTTATTTATATTGTTAGCATCATTGTAGTTCCCTACAACTTTATTTGTACAAAAATCCTTATTTAATTTAGAAAATTAACAGTAATTCAAAAGTAACTTACGAACACCTAAAATATTTTATATAAGCAATATTTACTTACAGTGAAATAACGTTAAAAGTCGAAATTATACGCATCTCGTTATTAACTTGTTTTGAATGAACATTAATTCTCATTAAGTTTTCAGACATATTCATTAAAACGAATGTCTTTATCATCTTTAAATAGAGTTTTAGAATTATATTACTTCTGTGAACTTTTTGTATGTCAAGTACTGTTGGAGGTCAAATCGAAGTTGAGCTTTGAAAGTTTCTAATTTAAATAATATAATAAGGTTAGTTCGATTCTCACTCGAGGAAATTCCGCTTACGCAGAGGTAGATAGAGGAAATCTGAGAACCAGTATTAAGACCGAATTTGAGCCATTGCGTGTTGAGTGGCGGAACTCAACGCAAGGCTTTGTCTTATGTATATTTCAATTGTTCGGGCGGGAATCGAACCCTCACACCAGTACCCCTGCGCCACGACTGGCCTCGAAACTAATTATAAAAGACAAATATTAAGATTTAAAAATAAAACTATATATATAACTGAAATAAGACTACAAATAGTAGTTAATTCTATATTATAAAATAAAGAGCTATATATCACTTATAACCACTGTACAAAAGCGGGTCAGGTGATAGAGTATCAGCGTGCATGCGCTCTCACGAGATCCGGAAATAGTACGGTAGACCATTTCCGTGTGGCAGATTTTGTTCTTTATTATACTCGTATATCGACTGACATCTTACTGAATGAGAATGGTAATTAAGTTTTATTAAAAGTTTAAAAAAAATCTTTAGATGCGTTTTTCTTTTATCTGTGTCCTGCAAAGCGGTTCCGGTTCGCGAAGGTTACGTGGGCACTCGGTGGTGGACTGGGTTAAGAAGTGTCTTGACTCACTCAACACACAACCTTTTTGTAAAGAGGAAAACGTAAGTATCTTTACAAGAATATAGTGACGTTCTCATTAGAATAAGTATCCTTAAGGAAACGGTTTGTGTTATTATTTGTAAGTCGTATTAGTAATCGTGCAACATTTTGTTTGCGAGGGATTTTAGGCTTATAATGTAAAATCTTAGTTCTCTGTCCGTAGAAATTTCGGGATATCTTCTCTTAGTAAACTATTTTTACTTCCCTACTTTTTAATTTATTTTTTATATGTTCTCAAAAAAATATAGAAGTAAATCCTACAATCTATTGATAGACTAGGGTTAAGAAACTCCTTTTCGTTATATAATATTGTGTGTTCGCAGACACATAACAAACTGGAGGAAGCTACATTTTTAATATTTCATTTTCTCAAATGAGTATTAACCTACAACCTGTTGCGTCTACAGTAACACACTTGTGCCTTTGCGTCACGTTAGAATATTTAATATATTATTTATAAATTTAAAAAAGTGAATTATCAAATTTAATATAATTTTACATTTTAATCAAAACAACATTTTCAATTTCATATTATATTTACTTAATCTTTATATTATAAGCATCATTTCCATAAGTTGTATCTGAAACTGTTATTAGATTATTATTTTTCTCGTGGGAAGAATTACTGCTTTCTAAAGTTACTTTTAATGTGTCGTAAAGTGCGACCACACAATGTGTTATATTAATTCACGGTTTACTACATTTACTTTTTTTATCCATATTTTATGTCTTTTTTTTTATTTTTTTCCAGCATCATACTGTATCCCGTACATGTCAGGATAGACTGAGAAAATTTAGGAATCTAGTGTTAAGAGTCTCCGTTCCGTTCCTCGCTTTGTGTCGAAATTGAGGCATTGCAACTTAACTGGTATTTATTATACGGTGCTATAAATATAGCATGAACTTTAAGGTAACTTATCAAATTTAATTTTGATATACAGTGACTCGTATATACTGATCATCATTTTGATTTGCGTATCATTTCTATTGGAATGGAATCCGGAATTTGAGGCACAGATTTTTGTACCAATTCCATTGTTACTATTTTTCATAGATTATATGACTAAGAATGTCATTGAATGATTTATTTAATAATAATGTTTTTTTACAATTGTTACCAGTAAAAGGCTGCCATTGATTTTATTTTTTGATTCGTCTGCTGCTTTTAGGGAAATCAGCCAAATTGATTTTAGCTTTAAATAGGCAAAACTATAAATTATACATTTCACAAAGATGGTTTCCATTCACTGAAAACGCTTTCAGCTGTTTTTGTTATTTGAAGGAGAAAAATCATAACTGCGTGATTTCACAAAGATGCCTAAAAGACGCAAGTGACGAAGCGTTCATGATTTTTTTTTCTCAGATTTCTATTGTATATTTTAATGTTTAAATTACAGTGAAAGGTATTTTTTCTTGTCCATCGACTGGGGATCGAACCCAGGACCTGTCGGTTACATTTACACGCTTGTGCCGCTGCGCCACGACAGTATAATAATGAGTATAGTTTTGTCTTTATATTTTTTTATAAGACCGTGTAGTGTAGTAGTGCGCCGTGGTGTAGTGGTGCTGACTGTTCGAGACGGTTGTGAGTACGATGTCCATTTGTGACAAATTAATTACTTTTGTTTTCACTCAGGCAACAAGACAAATTCCGAGTTTCGCTACTAAATACAAAATGTCCCATTAATTAAGCTCTGTATGTGGAACAGGCTATCTTAATAGTAGGAACCGACTACAGCATTAATGTATGTACTGTTAACAACTGTATAGTGTCAGAGCTGTTAATACGCAAACTGATGATAATATAGTGTGTATATTGTGCGTGGTACGATGTATGGAAAATGACTAACTTGTTTGAAAACTATTCACCTACACTAGAAACTTGGACACATAGTGTTCTCATAACTGCTGATGCGACACTAATGATTGAGTTACTATCAGTTTTGCTAATAGATACACTTATTTTCATGAATTAACACTCGATGTATAAATAAAGTGTACGGTGTATAGTGTCGTAGTCTACGCGTGCTGTAACACCAGGCTCCCGTTGATAAGTAAGATAACATTAGTGAAACACTATTCCCTTACAGTTATATTGACGTAAAACAAGCAAAGTTTTCATTAATTAAACAGTAATAATATTCAATTTATTTACGAGCAAATAACAAGTTTATAAATAACTCAAAGTCACTAGAATTTGGGCAAATAACTTAACGCCGTTAAAGAGGCTTTGTGCTAAAATTAACGACTTTCATTTCAGTAATTAATTTTGAATCAAGCTCTTCACAAAGTTGTCTTGGGCAATGCCTATCGGTTTGATCGAGTGAACAAATCAGTGAGAAAAGAGGCGATCTTATATTTTTTAACAAACAAGCTGATTTATTGATACTTTAAAAATTCACAACTTTGTTTTTTTAAACTTCACAAACTGTGAAGTTTAAAAAAACAAAGTTGAGCAAAGATTCTTGACTATCTGATAATTCATTCAACATTTTAGATTGTAGAAGCCTATTTATGCAATTAATTTGCTTCTGTTACTAGTTGAGTAAAGTTTTAAGATTTTGTACTTCAACCGCCCTCAATAGAAAAAACAATGCTGTTGTTGCCTGTCAATCTGTTTGTCTCTCAAGGCAGATCTACAACAAAGAACACAGTGTTTCTAATAGGATGTAACATCTGTATATATTTGTAGAAAAATATTTTGCGAAAATATCACGAGCAGGGTTTTATTAACGATAACGAAAAAGATAATATTCAGCAAAGGCTGAAATAAATAAAAGAGTGACACAACTTGGTACAAAACCAAAAGAACAACTATTGTTCTTTTCAAATTTAAAAGCCTTTTTAAGAATATAGAACTTTCATAATGTACCAAAAGATTTAGCGAAAAGA
Source organism: Eueides isabella (assembly GCA_019049475.1). Taxonomy (NCBI): domain Eukaryota; kingdom Metazoa; phylum Arthropoda; class Insecta; order Lepidoptera; family Nymphalidae; genus Eueides; species Eueides isabella. The sequence goes on along the minus strand of CM032391.1, from coordinate 1,641,518 downwards.
ATTATTAATTTAACCATTAAGGTTTCAGACTTATCTATCACACTCGTAGATTGAAGAGATTACTCTAATGTTGGTTTTACAATAATGTCGTATCATATATTTTTATTTCCACTTCAATTTGTATCCTGCATAAAGTACGCTACGCAGAGTTAAGACATTTCCTTCCAATTTTTTCTACTGACATAAGATATTATTTAAAGGACAACATTTTTGTTGTATAAAATTTTTGCCATTAAGACAATTCCATGTCTGACTTTCCGCCAAGTTAATATTTCATTTTCCTGAGTAGAAATGGATCCCACAACCGTCATGTTGACACTCACACTCACCGGTGTGCTCCGGGTCACCGGGTCACAGCAACCTTATAGTTTATATCAATATATTTAATAATATCCTATAAAACTTTTAGGTATGTATACAAAAAAGTAATTTACTTAACCAATAAAAGAAAGGGAAAATATTTCGAGAAGAATTTTTAAGAAACTCTATTATCAACATCAAAGAGCCACTGTTCGTATCACTCGTAGAATAAATTAATATCTTGTATAAAAACTCATCTTTCATTCAACGAGGCGATGGTATTATTTACATTTCATTCAAATTAGATTTTGACATTATTATTTATGGATTTGTAGCCGTGGGTTGGTTTTGATGTCAGTGTTATGTTGAAAAAATTTGTTTTTTATTTAGCCTTACGTTGAATTCCGTAGATAGCAGAGTAGGCAGAGCGAGAGAGAAATAATCCTAGTATATCTAGTTGGGAGAATCCGTTTCCAATCAGAACGTTCCATTCTTTATTTTTCACCAAATTCTAAAGAAATTGCGCGTTGAGTGTCAGAAATTAACACCACGTCTTGTCTAATTCTAGACGGATAAAAAAGATATAAAATATTAAATATTATATTTTCTCGTCTACGGATTGTATTAACAACTAGCTGCGTATTGAGATGTCCTAAATCTTACGATAATAGTTTTTTTTATTGCAGTTCAATAATACGAACGACTTCAAGTATTTTACAACAACTGTCTGAATATTTTATTGTGGTGTATGTGGAAGATATCATTTATGAGCGTCTGACTCAGTGGTAGAGTGTATGGCTGGTGGAAACGATACTGAAAATCTATTAAGTCGAACCTTATATATAGGTTTTGATTATGCAGCGAAGTATTTTCAACAGACTGGGATAAGTTGAAATATTTATAACGTTGTAAGAAATGGAATATCCTTAAAGTATTCCGCGATGCTAATGTGAGGAAAACAACAATTTATCATCGTTATATTACTGACGTCTTTCTTCAAAACAACTATAAGAGAACATTCAGGATCTTAATTTTAGTAAGAAAATCCTAAAGCTTCTTTTGAGGAAATTAATTTTGTGAAGTAATATTATTTAAGTTGTGTACATTGTAGCGTAGTGAATTTACATACATCTTATCTCACAACCACTACTACTACAGAAAGGTTATTAAATGACCACTTTATCGAAATAATTGTAATTTTAAATTAAATGCCTTAAATTATATAAAATAATGATAATAGGCCGGCCTCGTAATTAGGGAGTAATAATAATTTATAAATGTAAAAGTAAAAATATTATAAATGTAAAAATATTATAAATGTAAAAGTTTGTGAGGATGGATGTTTGTTCCATTTAAACGCAAAAAGTACTAAATAAATTTCGACAAAACTTTTCAGTAATATAGCTACAGTAATATACATCAGAATAACACATAGCCTATAATTAATGTTAAAAAAAAATATTTATTTTTTGTCCATTTTATTTTTATATTAAAAATAAATTGAAGCGCCGTCCACTTAAGAGCCTGTGAGGATGTTACACTTTCATGCAGAAAATACTGAACATACTTAAATGCAACTGAACAATGATATAATTTATACATTAGATTATAACCTAGGCTACTATTTACGTAACGATTTTATGTAATATGGCTATATAATAATAATATTAATTATACGGGTCTAGCCGCGGTTAAGTCTGTTCTGTCAGTCCAGCGTGCGATAGTAAACGACGATCAATAACCACTCAAAAGAATAAAAAAAAAATATTTTTTTCCTCGCTCTGGTAACTCCGCAGAGCGCGGCGTTGAGTTTTATCACTTGCTTAAAACTCCCTTGTTATCAAGAAGTGATTACAACCGATTTATAAGGTTTTATTATTTAATGTAGCGATTAAGATTATTCTAGAACTTGAGGAAATTGTTTAAAACAGATCCAAGAGTAATCATTGACTAATTTTCAATTAATTATCTACAAATGTTGCCGCTTAAAAACATTTGCCTTGAAATTAATTACGAAAATGAAAATCACTTAAATCGTTTAACTCGAGCAGAGCTTCCTAAAATCTTTGAGCAAAGTCCATCGCCAATTAGTTTAATGAAATATCTCGATTTCGTTAATTGTTAATTGTTATCTAAATATACTTACCTATTGCATTTTGAATTCCACGCGATTGCGAAAAGAATAAATCATCAGATACTCCGTTTACCGAGTTCAAGATAGTGGGGTCGCGGAACATAGCGCCGCGCAGTTTTTGACCATAAGAAAGAAATATAAGATAAATTATTATGTTGCGGATCAAATTTACATATATGACAGTGAGCCTCTACGGCTTTAACCTATGTTTTAGCTTCAGCTGCAACAGGCTAGGTAGCTGGTAGCTGGTAGCTGGTAGCTGGTAGGCAAGAGGGAACCTGGGAACGTAATGTTAAGACATTATGTTATTATTAAGAAACTTCCTTTCACCATTATCCTTGGTATTCTAGAAGCATTGCGTGTCCTTGGACAATAATTGTAAGTAAAAAATGGTGAAAGTTCAAGTATCTAAAATGTCTCTGTAATTACGCTTGTAATAAAACCTATCTAGTTTTCACTGATTGCTAATTTTAAGTAAGTAACGTGAGTTCGACGACGAAGTCACTTTGACGCTCTTATTTATATTTCTATCACTGTGCGAATCTTTTATTCTTATTCCTTTTAGCTTCACAATGTATCCCGCACATAGCAAGTACACAAACAAAACCTCGTGCTAAGATACTAAACCTCCAATGCTAAGTCCAATTGTATTCTCATCAGAGCAAGCAAACGATTTTAATTCTTACGGCAAGTAGGAAACGAACATGCGGCAGTCGCTGTTGTAAACAGTTTTATACCAATGCACTACGATGGTCTCTCAAATTGTTGTTATAGCAGCGAAATATTAATGGATAGACAAACCTTTTTACAATATAATAATGGCAAATTAGCATGAATGAATACTAAATACTTTTTACGCTGATTATCAAAACAAAGCCGAGACAAAGGACATTGTATCAAAAGCTTTATACCAAAATACAAAATAATATACATAAATTATATCAATATTATGTACGTATTTCTCTTTTAAAGGGATATTCAGAAGGCGATCATTTTGTACTTACTTTGTCGCTGTTATCAGATTTGTGTTTGAAACTAGATCGAGCTCAAACATCAATAGAAAACATGAGGTGCACTTTAATGTTTATACCTAAGATATAAGAAGAGCTAATTATGATCATTTTTTTCTGAATTCTTTTCAGATTTTTTTATCAGGATTAGTAATTGTTAAAATGAATAGATAGAAGAGCAAAGTAAGCCAAAGCATGTGAGTTCAATTTCCACTCGAAGAAATGGAATATTTAATATTATGTTTTCTTTGCTTATATTATATGTTTAAAAAAAACAAGCAAGCACAGCTTTGAGTTTCGACACACACACAATACCTCATTCGGCAAAAATTTGGAATTGGAAGTATTTTAATGGCAAAGGAGTGTCCTAGCACTAGGGTCACCGGTTCCGGTCCGCAGGCTCGTGCCACTGCCCGTTGAATATTCTACTTACTACCGTAAACCACTTCTTTAATGTGCTACCGTAGCGTTGATGTCACACGCTGCGCCGCTGTACCACGATGACTTGTATTATAAGTGTAATGAAATGTGAAAATATTAAGTTCACAATCAGTTGCAGCGTTAAATCAATTTACACTTTTAGAAAACTTTTAATTAAATAAATTTCTAGATTCTCCGATTTTATTCTGAACATAGTTATGATGAAGCAAAATACATAACGCAAAAAACTATCGAGTGAACCGAGTGAATAATATATTCATTTTAAATGGGCTTTGTTTTATATCTTGTTTCTTTTTATTTACGGTGAATTCCGCACACAACAAAGACGTGAGAGGGAACCTGGGAACCTAGTGTTAAGTCTTTTCGCTAAATTATCATCACATAATGTGTTGAGTGGCGGAACTCAATGCCGCGCCTTGCCTCGTTACCGTGGCGAGGTAACAATAATTAATATTTAACATTCTCAAATGGGTATTGAACCTACAACCTGTCACATTAACAGTCGCACTCTCGTCCTCCTGCGGCACAACAGGCGTTTCATAGATAATATTGCTCCGCGGCGGTGTGTATAGTAAAATATCGATAATAAGTGGGAAGAGAAGAACACAACGCTATTTAAACTCTAAATAAATATGTCTTTATTAATATTATTTTTCGTTTGAGACAAAAACATACATTTTATATGTTTTAATTGATTTTACTTTAAGCTCTACACTTTCTAGAAAATGTTTAAAAAATTGTACGTAGCGCCAGCCTTGTACGTGCCCCAGCACTCTAACTAACAAAGCTAAACGTTCTCATCAAGCTGTATCGAAATTAGTAAAAAAACCAAAAGCTTATCGAATTTTAAAACAATAAAAACAACATTAGTTTAGAAAACACAGTAATATAAGAAAACTACTGCCCTTTTTAATTGATTTGTTGTTTTTAAGTTTTTAATTTTTTGTTAGCAAGTTTTTTGGTTTCTTTTGATATAACATCCCGTATACAGTAGATTGATGATTGGTTGTTGGTAGATACACACCTGGGGACCTATTGTAAGATATTGACCTTTATTGTATTTAGTAGCTACGAAATATATAAGGAAAGATTTACGCGAAAATAACGGAGGGATGTCTGAGTTCGGTCCAGACAAAGAGATTAAAGGGATTATTTTGTAAATTGCTTGCCACTTCAAATATACATATATTTAGTTTATATTATAATTGCTATATATAGTTTTTAAGGTTTTTAGCACAATATTAAGATTCTCTGTTTCCTTATTTAAGTAACATATTCAATACATTGTGACATTGGAATTCAACGTCACGCCTAGTTACTTGTCTAAAGCGGGGAAAATAAATTATGTATTCCCCAAAATTATGCGTTAACATACTACCGTCCCATCTACAGTCACATTCATTAAGTTAACTGGTGAAAAACAAGAGTGAACATACATTTTACCCAAACGAAATCATAGACAAGTCCAACAAATATTCCTAAATACCTCTTGCGCCTTGTCTACTGTCATCAAGCTCCTCGTACATATTTCCAGGGGGTCTTCATAGTGTTTACGTGATTTTTGTCATGATGGTTGACCATATTCTAAAAAATCTACAGAGTTTTTTCTTACGTATATATTTAGCGTACCGTTTTTTCCGTATATATGGTCAATACATATTTTTTCTATTTCATACAATCATCATTAATATAGGCCTTCATGGTACAGTGGTATAGCATCCAGCAATTGTCTGTATAAGTATTAGTTAAGAAGATGAAACATTTTCACCCAAAGTAGATGATATTATTATACAAAATCGATATTCAGTTTTGTAAACGTTATGTGTTTTATGTGATAACAAATTGGTATGTCAACGCACTTCTCTTAATGTTTACTCTTCAACCACTTTGCATCTTGACTTGTAATAAATATGGTAATCCTTTAAATGTTGACAACATTTTGTGGAAATACATGGTGTTTTATAAAAATAAGAGAAAAAGGTCGTGGATACGATCAGGACGGAGTGTAAACATATTATTATTCTTCACCTTCTGTTACAATCCGATATATTAAACAGTAGATTTAGTAATGAAACCTACAATCGGGGCAAATTTAAATTGGTAAGTCATTTTATTTTAAGTTACACATATTTCATTGTCTCTTATATATTACGCACACTCTGTTCAAATGTATAAACATTAAGTAACGAGACACGAAACTCAACACCGCGGTTTCTCTCGTAACGGAGAATAATACATGTAACTGATTCCCGCGATAGAAAATCGAACCCACGACTGTCGTGATAAAATATAAATGAAATTGAATCATAAATATAAAACTGACATAAATTATTATGATCTTTCTTCTTTATTACCTTTAAAGTACAGACTAAATGGTATTTTTATACATGTTTTAACATTTATATGAAAAGATTTGTCCTTTAGTAATCGCTTTTTAAACCTTTGATACTAATTTATATGTCTGAGTGTCAGAAAATTATTCAGTGCCACGAGATAAATGAGATATCATAGACATTATTTCTGATATTATAAAGAATACAACCTAGTGTTAAGATACTCCGCTCTTATTAAGCCACTTCCATTTCCCATTTTTTGACAAGTTTTTGGCAAAGGCAATTCTGTTGCGAAGCTGAGGAGTTGAACAATTAAAAATAGTAAATACTCCATTTCCTCAAGTGGAAATCAATCCCACTACATGTCGCGTTTATAGTTATATAATACAAAGGGCTTGTAAGGTTGTTGCGACTGACCTCACGATATATTTTTATATAATGTATAAATACTTATAGTAATAGTAACAGTTACATTACAATGTCATAGTGAGTAGAAGTCAAGGATTATTATATAAAACGGTACTAAAAATTATAAAGAGAATATTTAACAATAAAATTCAAGAAAGTGTTTTCATATGTAAGACAATAGGTTCTCAAGTTTCTGCCTCATTTTTGGAGCTATTAAGAGGCACAACTCAACACTTCGCTTTGCGTTGTTACCAGAGAGAGGAAATAGTAATAATTAATTCTCCAGAGCGGGAATCGAACCTACATACGTCGCGTTTACGTTCAGAAATTGCGCCGCTGCACCACAACGCCAGAGTCAGAATATAATATACACCAACTGTTATAATGTTCGTTAGCATATTATAAAAAATACTATAAGTTTTCACATTATTTCCAAACCGTTGAAAAATATCAAATATCATTTCCCAACTTGTAATAACAAAACTGCATATAAATGGCCAACATCTTGTTATTACGCTGCTCGAGTGACTCCTTCCATAAACAGACTTTTTCTGACGACTGAAAATACTTTTTTCCTTATTTTCCATTCGTAGGTTTCGTATATTTAGTTTATAGGTCGTAGTTGTTTTCGTGATTGTAAACGCGACAGATGTGGGTTCGATCACCACTCAAATGATTTATTTATTTGCCTACCTACCTACCTACCTACCTTGCTGAATACGGAATACGACGTGGCTTCTACTTGTAGAATATAATTTATAATAATTTATTATGTTATTATAGATGCGCAGAAGGCATAGTATAAAATATTTCATCACTTAATTATCAAAAGGCTGTGTCTAGATTCATAAGTGAGATACAGGCATATGTATTTAAATGGAGCCAGTCTTGGGTCAGGACACAAGCTAGTAACTGTAAACGCAAAAAGTTGCGGATTTGATTCCCGCTCGAAGAAATACAATATTTAATGTTTTTCTTTGCTCTGGTAACTAAGCAAAGTACGGTGTTGAGTATCGCCATTTAACTCACAATGCCTTAAGAATTCGTGGAAAATTGTAAACAAAATGTCTTAATAGGAACACAGTATCTTAACACAAGGCCCCCGGGCGTTCTTGCCTACTCTGCTATATGCGGGATACAGCGTAAAGTTTTTAAATAGTTTGATATAGTATCTATAAAAAACGTTAAAAAATAAATAAAATAAATACAAAAACGTATCTTCTGTTTATCAAAACTACTCTTATTTTTTAATATCTGTAACACAATTCAACTATAACGTTTATTAACAATTGAACAATTTCATCATAACACGATTTAACCATGACTATAACGATTATTTCCGCATAGCACAGACAGATCTCTCTTACGGAGTGTCAAAACGCTACGTTCCCTAGTTTATCAAGATGGCCTTTTTAAGTGACATAATTTACTTTTCACACAGGATTCTTGGAAATTGAAAGATGACAGATAAAAAGAATAAAAGGAAATATAATAAATATTCAATAGCATATTTTCATTTATTCGCTCAGATAACAAGGCAATGGCATCGTGACGTCGAGTTCTGCCACTCAACACGTAGTGACTCCAGATTTCAGCGGAAATAAACATGTGTTAATGGGAACTGAAAATTAATGGATATATTTTTGTATTCATTTACTTTAATAACACGTTCAAATTTATAATCCACACATATAAAAAACAGTAGAAAGTGTGCCTACACATTAAATGTTTTTCAATAAAAAAAGATAGGTAAGGAAAAAGTAAAATAGGAAATATTTGAAAACAAGAAAATGTGTGTTTGTTTGCACTCGCTAATCTGTGGCAATGGTTTTTCTTGTGTAGCTAATAATTCTATATATATAGGATATAATTTGTTCGGGACACTGGAACTCCTGAAGAAGAACCTCAAGAAATCAGCTAAATAAACCATTAGGTACAATAAGCCTTAGTTGTTCAGAATGATGAACAGTTTCTCTTGAGATAAATAATTGAAGATCTGGAACATGAGATGTACACAAAAGAAATTCATGTGACATATAGAAATGATGCCTTAGTAAAATTCAATAAGGATAATGAGTGTACTCTGTGGACGAATAAAATCGATCATCTAAAATGTTTGTGTTTCAACTGAAATTAGTTTATTAAGATATTTTCTATTTTTTTTAAACGTATAAGGTCCCGGAATGTATACTCATTATAAATCTGTAACTAATTTCTGTCTGTAGTTAGTATATATTTTTTAAAATAATTATAGTGGACGTTTATTAATGAAGTAGGGCCAAAAATTGATATTTTTAAAAAAATATAAAGTTCCGTTTTGTTAATTTAGCTGAAATTTTAGTTTTCAATTGAGATAAATCAATAAACAGTGTTATGCAAGCGAGGAAAGCCACGGCTTTGCGGTTAGATTTAACGATAATATGGATATTTAACTTGAAAATATTATTCATTTCCTCGAGTGGGGATCGAACCTACAACTCCTCGCGTTTATTTCCAAACGCATAATCCTTACGCTACGACAAACCCCTTATTATAGATATACGTAATAGCTACCCTTATCACCGTACATAACCGCATCAAGATCTATATTATTATTATTATTAATATTGCATAATATTTCTGTATGATATAGTATAAGCAATGAATATATTCATAAATAGAAAAAGAATCTGAAAAATCAGGCGGTACCTATTCTTACAAAATTCTAAAATTTGAACCTACAATAAAAATATCGCAAAAGACGTACCGGTATATAAAAATACCTAATTCTAAATTTTGTTACAACGTTGTTATCTATAAAACATTACCAGTAGAAAGCATATTTTGTTTATTATCTTCTGGATTTCCTTAGAATAGTTTAGTTAAAAACACAAATTCATCTTTTACAACTCACTCCACGAGCTCAATTTTACACTACAAATATATTTCAATTTACTTGCACAAAGTAAAAACGTTGAAGAATTTAAGTACTGTCTTAATTGAATTTTTAAAATTATAATTTTTAAATTAACAGCTATATCTATACTAATATAATAAAGTGGAATAATTCGCTTGCTTGGTGACGTCATAATTTTTCCTAGCATCATAATATGTCTCGCATGTCCGGGTAGGACTGTTGTGGCGCAGGCAGGGCATAGGCGTACGTGTAACCTGACAGGTTGTAGGTACAATCCTCAATCGAGGACATGAAATATTTGATATTTATGTTTTTCGCTCTAGTTATCAGACAAAGCGTGGTGTTAAAAAATTAAATAAATAAGAATTATCAACGATACGAATAATATTATCTAACAAAATACATAGCCTTCCTCCGTTAAAGAAATATCTAACATAAAGGACCTCATATTTTGAAGCAACAATTCCTGACGTATTACGTTCTTCCAAACTTGCAGTTTCGATCATCAGTTTGACCATAGGAAGCATAAGTAATTAAAACTAAAAAAACAAACAACTTTTTTCTAAACGCCATATTGGAGAAGTATTGTATCACAATAGTTATAATTTCGATCCTCATCTATTTATAAAACATCTCTAGTATCGTAATTAACATCTCTAGTAATTATAAAGAACTAGAGCCATTAAACAATATCCCAACAATTTTTTTCTGCCTCTTCAAACACCCTTAAAGTAAAACGTAAAACATAGTGACTCATCATTATTTCATTTCATCTCTAAACCAGCTGCAAACATCTTCTTAATAAAGTAATATAAAGTAAAGAGCTACAGCATCTCCACAATGACATTATTTCTTATGAAAACGGCAAAGTGATTGTAATGGATATTTAACTGCCTATAAAGCTACCATAACCTCTTTAAGGATATATGAGAGAAAACGTGAAAACATTTTATATAATAATAATATCTAAGTCTCAGCACAGTGGCAAAATAAGTATTTTAAACATGTACTGTCTTGTAACTATATACGATCAGGTTTGAAATCAACCAAATTGAAATCAAACCAACCCACAATATATTGTTAGTTAGGTACATTACCGATCACTATGACAGCGTGTATTATTTTTTTAATATTATTCAATTGACAATGTCACAATCAAATCTAAATCAATTAAAAGACCCGACCTCCTCCACAGGGTCCAAGAGCCGCAGGTTCAAATCCCGTCACGCACAATGTTTCCTAACAATTTCTAAAGACGTTAAATCTAAATTTGACAAAATTCAGCACAATATTGATATAAAATAATACTTTCGTATTTTATGTACGTTTTTATGACATAATATAAAGGGATGAAAATTTAATATCGAAAAAGTGTTCGTTTTGCATAACGAGCTTGATTGACTTTATACAGTGTGGCAGCTGTGACTTCGAAGACGTTCTCTTTCACAGGATAATAAAAATAATGTATGTAACATTTGTTTTTGCCTTAAGGTGCCTCCAACCAACAGTCAACAAATGTTAATATTAAAATACTCCGTTTACACTTAAGTTGTGAGGAAATAAAAACAAGTCTTTCCCTGGGTTAAAACATCGGTCGGTCGGGTATCAAGTAAGATGCTGTGCCGCTGTACTGAGCCTGACATTTTAACCAGATTGCATCTAGTAGGTATATTAGGCAGAGGGATATGCTTGAAGTTCTCATTACTCTACTCTATGACACTTTACTCCTTACTCTTCATTTCGTCTTTGAGAAGTTCATCTCAACATCAAACTTGTCTTACGTCATTTGCCTACAAGCTTGTCTTACAATGGGAATCTTTGCATTTAATGATTTTGGCTCTTTTTTAATGAAGATTTTTAAATGAATTTTTGAGTGTGTTTAATATTACGTGGAAAAATATTACGTACTACCGACGCCAGCGTAGGTCTCTTAAAGAGTATTTATGAGGCGTGGGAAGGTTCGCAGGATGCTCTTGGCATGTTCTGTGACTTATCCAAGGCGTTTGATTGCGTCCAGCACTCGACATTGGTCATGAAGCTACATCATTATGGCATAAGAGGACGTGCACTCGATCTTCTGACCTCTTATTTAACTAACAGGGTTCAGAAGGTTGATGTGAATGGCAAGAAATCTCCTGGCTCACTAATCAGTATGGGGGTCCCACAGGGGTCTATTCTTGGTCCTTTTCTATTTTTAATATATATAAATGATTTACCTTATTTAGTTGAGAGGAGCCATGAGATAGTATTGTTTGCTGATGATACTTCGTTGATTTTTAAAATGCGAAGAAGACAAAAAGTATATGACGAAGTAAACAATGCTCTCTCCAAAATAGTACATTGGTTTAGCGCTAATAACTTACTGTTAAATAGTAAAAAACAAAATGTATAATATTCAGAACACTCCAAACGAAAATTCTGAAAGCCAATGTACTTTTGAATGCTGAAGCCGTAGAGCCTGTTAATTCTACGTCATTTCTCGGGATTACCATTGACTTTAAATTGCAGTGGGGACCTCATATTGATGGATTGGTTAATAGACTGAGTTCTGCAGCTTTCGATTAATACTAGAAATAGGCTTAAACTTAGTGCGCCTGTAATTCGATTGCATTGAGTCCGTGATTCTTTTATGGGACAGGGTGTACACTTTTACAATAGGATCAAAGAAAACGTCAGAGTTTTCTATTTCACAATTTAAAAAAAGACGTTTGTGTGTTAAAGGTTATTATCATATTAACGATTTTATAAATGATAACACACTTTGAAAATGAAACGCTCGCTCCAGGCTGTTTCAAGTGTGTCATTGTCACTTAATTATATAATGTAAAGTTTTGATAAAAAAAAAAGAATGGACATGTCCCGCTGTTTCTTTCGCCGGTTCGTCTCAAGTCTGAGGCAGTAACTTTACTGAACTGGTGGTAAATTGTTTGACGTTTAAAAAACGAAGCTTGTAACTTCTTATAAAATAAATAAAATAAAATTATTTCATATAATTTAAAGATAACAATTCAGTGACAATGGTCTGAAAGTACTATGAATGAATTAGAATGAAATATATTTTGTTACCAAAATAATTATAAATATAAATTTTAAGGTCTTGTAAACCTGATTTAAACCTATAATAGAAAAGAAAAAAAAAAAACAAAAAGAATAATCTACTTCTATTGTTTTTTTGTCTTCTGCCCCCTTTTATATATTATAACTCACATAATTAAGACTGTTGAAACGATTCTGTGCAAATTAGCTAGAGGAGCCTTCAAGATAAAGTTGCATTAAAGTACTGTTTTTAAATTTTAGATAAGGTTTAGTGTTTTTCCAGTCTTTCTTGAAAGCAACATTTGATCGCTTGATTACATATTTGTGTGTTACACCATTTTTTAACATTTTACAATTTGTGTTTTTTGTGAAGACCATCAAGCTATCATGAATACTTTATTATTATTATTTTGTCTAGTAGTAATACAGATATATTTGTAGATTAGAGACATATTTTTTAATTAACACAATCACCATTCAGATCTAAAAAACAAAATTATTTAATATTTAATCAATAAATTCAAATCAGCTGCACAGCAAAAGAGAGATGCTCCAATCGCGTGACGACCCACAACGAGGTTGCATGCTTACAGTGCATATTGAAAGTATATAGATATGAATAAAGGTAATCCTGTTCAATAGTGTATTGTCCTTTATTGAGATGTTTGACGAATGAGAATGAAATATAATCTAAGGCAGGGCAGGGTTTTGTATCTGTTATATTGTATCGACTTTTATATCGTTTTAAAAGTATGTGTTGTTTTTATTTAATAATATATTTTCTTAATATTTTTCAAATATTGTAAAATTGCTGAAAGATCAAAATAAATAAATAACATAAATGTCAAGCGTATTTGTGACATAACAAATAAATGACCTCACAATAATAAAAGTAAATACTTAAGAACATGTTGTATTTCAGTACGTAACATAAAACTATTTCAGTTTTATTTTCATGTATCTATTTATTTTAGAGATATTTCACTAATCGAGAGCCTGATGTAAAAATAATTCATCAATCGACATCCATAGGCATTACGGATGAGGATTGATAGTAGTATTATAGTTATAGTATTTAATACTTTTAAAGTATTATTCCAAGGAGGAATGTTTTTGCAGATTTTTCGTATAAACATTTAACTATATACTTATATTTTTTATGAACCCGTGCCTCTTGCAAGCCATCCAAGTGCTGACATCTAAGATATAGATACGGCTTCAAGAAGCTAAGTTAAAATTATTTAACGGTTACTCGGTTTTGCGGTCTTCAACAATTTGTATAAAATTACCTACAAATGTAAATGTTTGTCAATGTTTTTTCTATAAGAATGCACTACATCTTGAACTTATAGCTGACTTTAGACGACTTAAAAGCTTTCTTTCTGTGGTTTTAAGAACCATACATCTAAATTATTTTGGGTTAGGTCTTGACTGACGGAGAATAAATTGACATAAAAAACTTTTTTTTCTACCTTTTAACCTGCAGAACCCTAAAAAAATGCAAAAACATAAGAAATATTTTTTACTTTATATTTATATATGGGATTTATATAGGCTCTTTTGAATATTGAATAATGTTACAATTTCATTGTTTAACACAATAGATTGATATCCTGCATGAAATTCAAATGATCTTAATTACATACATGTTTATCATTCAAATTTTATTGGACAGTGTAGTATGGTTTCCTAATTAACATTACTTTAACATTTACTTTAAACTTCTCTAGTAGCAAATTCAAAATACACTGCGGAATACTAGTATAGATACGTATACTCAGACCTATAAATGATTTATTTACTTTTTGGAGGCGACAACTAGGCGTCACAAGTTTGTCCTTGTTTCTCGTCCCAATCGTGTGTCTGTCACTGTGCTAAAGCACAGAATATGTTTCCGGACAAACAAAATATTGTAAAATATATATTGAGAAACAACCATAAGAATACCTGAGAGAACCTCGAACTTTAAAGCGGACGTCTTGACCTATTGATTGGTCGTCAATTTTGATACAAATATTGTAGTCGGTATTGTTGTCCGCTGTGGATGTGAATACTGATTCTGTTGAATTAAATTGTAAAGGCTAATTGATTATAAATATTCATGTGGATATTTTGACGTCGTTGTGGTGCGGTTGTTAGCGGTGCATGGTAGGTCTAGTAACGAGGCAAAACGTAGCAATTAAACAACAGAATTCAGCAAAAATTCTACGTTACGTATTAAGGACTACATTTTTTTAACAATATATCGAATATTCATATTGGTTTATAATAACATATTTGAATACAATTTTACCAAGTTTAGCGGTTAATGGAGACATCCAGATTTCTTCTAAGAGTGAGTGAGTAAATTGCTTAAAATATTTTTCATTATTCAATATCAAATAATACTTGAATTTTTAAATGTTAAATCAACTATGACAATTTAAATTTATGTTCAGTTAAAATTATTCAAAAGGTGAAGCTCAGAGGCGTGTCCTTGGGGATGTCCTGTGTATAGGCGAAAATATGCTGATGAAGGAGGAAAAATGATTTTATAATTTAATATTTTTTTTAGTTTTGTTTTTTTTTTTAATTATATGAGTAGTAGATATTTTTTGTACGTATTGTGTACGAGTAATTATATCTACATCTTAAATAAACTGCACAGTTTTTGAGTGTCAATATTTGTCTTATCTTGGCCAAGTTCTAGGAGCTCTTAAGCTGCTAACCCGGCTTCCATCAAAGTCGGTTCATTCATTCAAGAGCTCCGTTACCACAGACACACAAACAGGCAGATAAGTCACGTCGTTATAAGACGCCTGAAATCCGCTTGGATGATTTTCAAGGAGCATGAAAGTCAATTCCTGCCATGTCAATTCATTCCGTACGCGTTTTAAAGGCTTTTTTAATAAGAAGTAAAAATAACTATTTTTAAAATGATAATCCATACTTACAAAACAAAAATACTATTATATTAATATTAAATTTACTTTTTTAAAAAAGTAAGTATTTTCTTTTGTATGTGTGTATGTGTAGTTACACTTTAGAAAGGTAACTCTAAGTAATTATCGTTGGGTACCGGAAATTTGTAAAATCTCCCTACAGAGATGTTAACAACATAAGTAAGTTGTAACAAGCGGATAACAGTTTATGTACTTAATATTTTAGTACTTCATTTTGGATAAATATTTATTATATTTAATTAAATGTTTAATACTATTCATTTCTTCGCTCTGGTAAGAAAGCAAAGGACGGCAGTAAGTCCCGCCACTCAACATGCAATGCCTCAAATTCGACCTACCCTTTCATATGTGGGGTAAAGCGACAACCTGAAAATATAATAATAAATAAATGATTTTTAGGCCCAAAAAATATTATCAACTTCGCACACAAACTTTTACTAATCTACGTTATCATTCATAGCTTCCAAAATAATATTTCCCTAATATTATATAAAAGTAACGACCTTGTCCTCTCTCGAGTGATTCAACCGAAGTGTAAAATAGTATGAACAGTCCGCGTTTCAGGAATAGATAGTGATTGATGAGACGGTGTGAGACGCTTCATGTAACGCTCGCAACTATCTATCACGATCATGTTCATGGTTGCGGAGATATTATTGAATCTACTTTAAGATAGAGATGACGTGAATTATACTGGAACTTTATATAATAGCTTCTGCAAGACATCGTGTTTTTGTAACTAGTTTTTAAATGTTAATGTTTTAACAAACCATTGCGTGTCTGTGAATCTGATATTAGTCAATACTCCTACTGCGGGAACAAATTGATTTGTGAATGTTCTGTTCTGTTAAGACATAGTGCGGCCTTAAGTATGCCACTTAAGAAATATCAGTACTACGTTATAGTTATTTGTTTTTCGCTGACATATACATCATGAAAACATATGAGTCGTGTATCGCAGCGTTCCCCTCTTATCGGCCACTACAGTACTTATGACAATAAAAAATATACGGGCAATAATAAATATCGCATTAAAATGTAACTATTATCCAACGGATCTCACTATTATTTACTTAAAAAAAACGATAACAAAAAATAACTCTTAACACACTCTCTCAAACAACAATAATTCTCAACCAACCAACCATATTTAAAGTTTATCCACAGTCAGAAAGTAAAATAACTTTATACTCAGAAGAAGGGCACAGAAAATTATTATACGTAATTATAATTAACTTTACTATGCAAGAAAGTGATAGTCGTAATTATCCAGCAATATTAGTTTTTTAATTTAATCTTGCAACAAATAAAAAAAAACAAACGATATCTAATTAAGCAGTTCTCTCCTCACTGTCTTTAATATGCAGAATTTAATCAGAACTTTTATACAATTTACATATAAAATGCATACAATGAGCGACAGTGCAGTTTGTAATTAGTTTAGAATGACCCTATATGGACTGTTTATGCTGTCCAAGATAACTATTTAACGGTATAACTTATACAACAAGCTAGAAATTGTAATAATTAGCGTATTGATATTGAATCATTATTATACTAGAGGCGGTCGTGTCTCAGAGACCCGGGATGGTTGTGGGTTCGATTACCTTTCCGGTGAACGAAGTAAATTTAATACAAACTAATTTATCATCCCATAGCTAGATGGAGGCGAGAGAGTAAGTATTTAAGCGATTTTTTCGAAATATATCAGTTACAACGAGAATCTGTATAACGATACGCCAACGATATCACATTCCCTACTTCGTCAACTCGCGCGCCACTTGCACAATGACGTTGATAAAAAAACGACGAGTAGAACAAATTGCAGCGTTGATCGCTGCTGCAATGAGGCTTGTATCCTAAGTCAGTTTATTTTTATGGATAAGACAAGGCAAACTAGCCTACGGGTCACCTGATGGTAAGTGATCGCCGCCGCCCACGACCCCGTGTAGCACCAGGGGAGTTACAGAGGCATTTTCTTGTTTCTTAAAAATTCACTGGCTGTTCAGGCCACACCAGGTCAGTTGATGTAATAAATGTATTTTGTTAATATACTTTATGAGATTTCTAAACGTTATACAACTGAAGGATCAGTCTATATGAAAGCTTGTACATCAATAATTGATCTTGAGGATTTTTTTTTGTATGAATGAAGGATGCTACGTTTTTATACGATGCTACGATATAAGTATTCTATGGTAAGAGTGACAGTTTGTCGCTCTCAACAAGGGTTCAAACTTAGCTGATATATCTTCTTAGATGAAACAGAGTAAAATATCCGAAAATATATTGTGTAGTATATTGCTCTTTCCATTGTCTACCTTTAATGTACTCCTTTTGCAAGGGGTCTTACGATCTTGGTGGTTATGATCTTAATTTTAATAGAATATGTTTTTTGCAGTGTTTTTTTATTATATATAAGTTACGATAAGTCTAGAAACTTTGACTGGAATGTTTTTGAAAAGAATTCAAAATAAAAATGTGAATGGACTCTCGAGGAAATGAAATATTTAATATTTTAAATTAAAAAAAATAACGTTTTTAATGTATATTTCTACGCACTGATAACAAGGCAAAACACGCCATTGAGTTCCGTCACTCAACACTCAATGCCACAAATTCGGCGTAAAGTAGTAAATGAAACGGAGTGTCTTAACACTAGGTCCCAAGTTTTTTGTCTACCCTAGCAAGGGCAGGATACAGCTAAGCTAAGCTAAGCTAAGCATGAGAATATAGTAGAGCCATCGACGGGCGACTAACTGTAGACGCGTTTGTTGCAGAAATTGCAAATTGAACATTTGCACTACTATTTCATATTTGCCCTCCTTGCTCAGGAAATAAGACAAATAGCGTATAGCATATGTAAGCATATGTAAGCTATATATTCAGAATTTGGTACAAAATGGATAACAGACGGATATTCTTTACTGTACAGAAAATTTCCTTAAAATAGTAACAAGGCAAAATGCGGCGTTGAGTTACGTTGATATATTGTGATAATAGTCTGAGTTTATAGTTATTAAGTTTATATATTGCTAAATTTGCAAATATTATGATAACTGTCATTACTCAAAAATTAAAACAATTTTTCGCCCAACAAGCTCATAATAGCAATTCATCAATCTCAATTTCAATCTCTGAAAGTGAGTCTTTCGAATCACCCTACACGGAGTTAGCGAATTTTAATATTGTTCTATAACGCTTCATTTATTATTTTTAAGTTACGGTGTGGGTCGTGTTATCATGATGTAGTCATAATGTTTAACACATTATATATTTTAACCCCAAATAATAATTTTAGTAAAATCAGTGATTGTAAATAATATTAATACTACATATAGGACAGAAAATACTAAACTATTTTTTTTTTACTTGAACGGTTTAACAAGAGGTGCAGGTTCAAATCCTGCTTCGTTTAAAAGTTTTGTACGTTTTTAAATTTAACTTTAGTACTACATATATGTTTTGGGACTTGCCGTGGCATAGAAGAATAAACATGGTACTATAACTACACTTATTAGCACGAGTATGTCTGTAAATAAACCAATAATTTACAGTTCGTAATCTAAAAAGTCTCTTCTGTTTATCTTTTATGATCTTGTGACGCAACCTATATCAAATAACTAAGTAAATAACTTTGTTGGAATATAACATATTGACAGACACATTATACGTACTTGTTAAATTAAAACTATACCGACATACATCAGTATATAAGTAGCTTCGGGATACAGCGTATCCCGCATGTAACCAGATGGGCAGGGGGAATCAACTGTTAAGTGGGTGTATTGTGTGTTCTGCCACTTTGTGGAACTTAACACTGCACATTCTATCGAGATAAAGGGTTTTTTATTTTTTTCATTATAACCATTTTTTGGATGTGAATTTACTTTATCTATTTATAATTATGTATAATTTAGGTTAAAGTATCAAAGTGTTTTACCATTAGGTTCCCAGGTTACCCCTGCCTACCTGCTATATGCGGGATACAGAGTTAAGCTAAAAAATAGAAATAAATATTACTTTTCATCTGCCAGCTCATGTAAATAGATGACTGACCTTCTTACAAAGGTACACTTCCGAAGTTGAAAGTCACAGAATTTTGTTCCTAAATTAACAATATTTTCTGCATCAAAATTACTCTTTGTGATTCGGCACAACAAGAAAAATGGACACACATCCTTGTAATAAAACTGCATTCACATATTTTGTTTATTTTTTCAAAGAGAGAGGGAACATAGGAACCTAGTGTTAAGACATTCCATTTCTATTAAGATACTTCCATTCTTGAATCGTGCAAGAAATAGTTTTTACTATTATTGTATTTCATTTTGCTTCACGCTGTATCACGTTTGTAGTAGGACGCAGTCAAACAACATCACGACTGCCTCCATCTCGGTTATATAGTAAATATAGAATTTAAATATGGAAATCTAGGGATTTGTCGTAAGTCACTCTAAGGAATAAATATCTTTGTATAATTCACACTCAGCTGCGTGATCTCGATGTACGGCTGTAATATGTATGAGTATGTATAATCGTGTAAGCTACTAGTAAAAGATTGTTTTTTTTATTAAGCTAGACGTTGTATTTCGCACGATGCAGAGGAGGCAGAAGAAACCTAATGTTAAGATTCATAGCAAGGATGTAGTATTCTAAGAAAACTAAGGTAATAGATTATATATCTACGAGTATATGTACGTTGTATAATTTCCCTTATTCGTGAATGAAAAGAGATTTTTTTTTATTAAGAAACAAGTTCAAAATTGTATTTATAGAGCTTCCCATTGTGTTCACTTTGTGAGTAACTTAACAGCTTTATAGGAAGATTGATAAAGTACCTGTGAGTTCTGTTCAGTGCATTTTAGTATTTATTTTTTGTTTAATTGATTTTATTATTTATCCTTCGGAGGCATTTTTTAATATTTATTTCCTCTTGTTACAAAGTGCTGTATTACTTCCGCTACGGCACAAGCGTATGACTGTGAAGATCAAACCCACAACGACACCCCCCCGGTAACAAGGCACAGCGTAGCGTTGAGTCCCAACACTCAACACACAATTCCTCAAAATGTAAAAACGTAGATGAATTTGAACAACAGCGGCTTGAAGATGACCCAACTCAAACTTTCCTACACTTACACATATAACGACGCTGGCCAACTATACTGTGTGCCCTGTCAGCGGATTTTCAAGAAGAAATTCGGTTTCGCGAGTCACATTAGAGCCCGCCATAACACAAGCACAAATGTATAATAAAGTGAAACATGCAAGGAGTCGCCGTCGCCGAAATCGGTGTGGATTGTTATATACTTTCATCTCAGTTCGGGGCCGACACTCGCTTGGCACAAGCTGTCGACGCTCGCACCACGCAAATGAATAGCTGTATCCTTTACTTGAGCTAAATCACAAATATTAAAAAACGAAATCGTTTTATTCTATCTCACGTACATATCTGTACATGTGTAAATATCAAATTGCACATAAAAGTTTGTATATTGTTATTTGTACCCAGAAATGTCGATTAGAATTTAAATGAATGAATTTAGTAATCACATTTCCTTCTGTAGGCAATTGAATATTTTTCTTGTTTTAATAATAGTAGCGTAGCGTTGAGTACTGAGACTCATCATGATGCAAATAGTTTCTCTGGCAAATGGGGAACGGAAGTGTTGCAATGGGAACGAAGTGTCTTAACACTAGACATTCCCAGGTTACCTCTGTCTATGCATCGCACATGGTAAAGTGAAAAAAAGAGAGCCGTCCGATATTAAGATAAGTAATACTCTTGAAACCATTATTGGCTATATGTAGTTATTGGAATAAACAAAATATTTATTTTTTTTTTATTATTGTTCAGCTTCACGATGTATCCTGCACTTTTTAGAGTAAATAGAGAGACTTTGGAACCAAATATTATTTCCCCACTTTATGCCGAATTTGAGGCATTACGAGTCGGGTGGTGGTAAGTTCCAACACTCAACTAACGATGCTCCCAGAATTCGGCAAATAAACGGAAAAAGACTACATATTTGTATCCCGCATGTAGAAGGTTCTGCCAAGGACACCTTTTTTTTGAGTCACTCTCAACTTAGATATATTAGCGAAACTGAACGCCGCGGTTTATGTAACATATTATGATTATATATAGGTACATATAAAAAGTTAGTTCTCTTTATAAATATAAAATAAATAAACCATGGAAATTCCATACATAGAAATACAGTCTTATGAAATTAACTTGTTTTTAAAGTGTATTCAGAAGTCTATCCTCTACTTTCCTTCTATTCACAGACATTGCGCTTGTGACCGGCGTGACCTAACTAAATAACATAGTTCTCCCCAGTTGTAATTTAACTCCCAATTATTGGATATTTACATAAGCATTGCACCAGAATGGAAATTATTACTTTTATACAATATCAACAATATTAGAACTACGACCAATAAGTCAAATAAACGTCTCTGAGAGCGCGGTACGCTGCGGTCACAAAAATATAGCATTCATATTTCTATGTAAATTTTAGAATCTCTACTTTCTCAATTGACATCGTAGAAATTTATTTTATTGATAATATTGTATATTTATTTTATATGTTATACCAGCAATGCCTACATCGCGTCGTCGTCTTTTACAACTGTGCTATATATTTAATTAATTTTATTTACTAGAAAATTAGGAATGTAATCTATTTAGAATTTTTATCAAACTATTTTCAGAAACATGGAAATAAGTCAGTCGATCTGTTCACAGCGATTTCCGTGACACATTACTAAACGTGATTCAGTTACCGTATGAATAGATTGCAAACTGCACCGTCACTAGCAATATCCCATACAATATACGTAACGAAATATGTCCTAGGTAAATTGCGACGTCTAGTGTAGATGTGTGTAGGTCTTTGTATTTATTAATTTTATTCTACAGACTTTCTTAAAATTAACCTTTTTGTATTATGTTATTTTATAAATATCATATACATTAATGTTATCCATTTCCATTTCACACGTGCGGTACTAGGTTAGATATGATAAGTTACTCCGTTCCCATTTAGACTCTATCGTTCCCGAATTTATACCGAAGTGGCAAAACTTAACGATTCCAGAGCGATGGCTTGAAAAATATAAATGTATCATTTAATTGAGCAGAAGTCGAAACTACAACCCGTCTCGTTTTTAGTCACACACTTGTGCCCCGGCGCCACACTTGGCATCGTGCTGTACTGCGCTATTAATCACTCTCAGCTTCACGCTGTATCCCGCACAAGGCAGGATAGGCAGAGGTAATTTGGGAACCTAGTGTTAAGTCACTTCGTTCCATTCCCCAATTTTCACCGAATTTGTAGCATTGCGTATCGAGTAGTGTAAAAATATAAAGTTTTCTTGGTATATTTAAACAGAATAAGCTGTTAGATATTCTATAATAAGCATTCAATTCCTTAGTCTATTTAGGAAAAAATGTGTGAATGTAATAAAATCGAAAATTGTATATGTAATTTATGGCGGGGCTGATGATTTACTTCAATTGCAAGAAAAATACAAGAAAATATACGGTTTTCCTTTTTACCCTGCGACGTGAGGGATGATTTATATACTATATTGCAATATGACGTAGTTTCAGTTGAACATCACATTTATTGATTATTTTGATTTGAGCATCTGGTATGAGCTTGCCTTTGTAAACGCAACTATTATTTTAATTAAGTAACGGCGTCTCTCTTGCAACGGTCTCAATATATCAGTTACATTGACATTTTATCAGCCGCTTGCGAAGATTTAGTATAGCTGTCCTAATATAACATATTGTGTGATGAGATGAGCCTCTAATTGAGGAAATAAAATATTAAATATTTTTATTTCTTGGCTCTAATAACAAGGCTCAAGTTTGTTTCTTTTTTATATTTTTTTAATTTTCGTCTCTATTTAACATGCAGTAGAGTTTACAGAGCGGACCTGGGAACCTAGTGTCATGTGTTATTCCGTTCCCATTAAAACGTCGAATTCAACGGCGAACTTTGCTTCCAGACCGAGAAAAGCATAGTATTAAATATTTTATTTCCCCGAGTATGATTCGAACCCACAATCATTGTTCTTACAGTTGCGTACTTGTGCCTCAGCGGCAAACATAAGACAAGTAAAAAGAACCAAAAACAAGACAAATTAAAAAATAATAATAAACACTAACACAAATTAAGACCTACGAGTATATTAGTTTATCAAGACAGCATTTGTTGTAAACTTTGTAAATCGCTCTCATAGGAATAGGTAATAGTTACGTCACTAAAGTTTAGAGCGTTTAGTACATGAGTAGTGAAGGGCGGGCGTGTTGCTTGCGGGCGTCTGTTGGGGCTTCAACTGACTTACAATGATGACACATAAAATGAAACATCTTACTAATTTAATACTGTATTGAGAAAATAAAACTTTGCAAATCGCAAGTTTACGTAATAAATTTAACTTTAAAGAGAGATTTTTCTTATATTCCAACTTTACTACGCGTAAAATTGGAATATCATTTCCTTGCTCTGATAACGAGGCATAGAGCAACGTTAAGCTGTATGCTACTCAAAATTTTTTTCTTAATACTAAGTTCCTTCTGCTTACTTTTACGTACGTTAATAAAATTATTTCACAAAAGTAAAAAAAGTTCATATACCGTACACATACACGAAAGATTTCGTATAAAAAAGTACATGTCGTATTTACGTTTATTTACAAATGCTATGGTTATTATATATAACAACCTTAATGTTTGTAAATAAATGTAAATATGAATATAAACTATCTTATATTTAGTTGTATCGTCTAGACGCTAAACGCATTTTCATTAAAATCAGACGCTTGTCGTCGAGTTATTTCCACATTGCCTATCGCCGGGTAAACGTGTTCATTATTATTCTGCCCCCGCAACTACGCCCTTCATAATTATTCAAACGAAAAAATACCTTTAGTAAAATTCCACAAGTGATTTTAGACTTTCCACTTTAACAATTTAAAGTGAAAATGAAAAATATAATTTTGGGCAAAGCCAATTAGTCTATTTAAGGCTATTACAATGATAAGAATGGCATGGGATCAAATACTGTCGGTAATCACTCTCTCAGTGAGCTTATGGTCTATTTTATACATTTACTTTAAGTTATATTTTGAAAAGATCAACGCTGTTGAATTTCTTACCGCCCCTTCTCAGCTGAGCCTTCCGAGTCGGTATAAGCTAGGACTGAAACTACAGACATTTCTATGTAACTCGACGTTTCAAAAGTGATTAACCCGATAACAACAACTAATAAATATATTAGACCATGTTATATATAATGTCATATGTTTAAATTACGTTTCATTACCCACTGCGCGTTAACGCTTATTACTATGTTATCTATTATACTTTAATTCACCCTGTCGTTCTACTATTCAATAGTAGAGCCACTACATTTCTTCTTAAAACTAAATGAGCTAAGCGAGGCCCTTTGGAGTGAACGGAACTGTAATTATTACTAAAATAATCGAAACCAAATCTGACGGTATGTTGTTACCAATTTAATTTAAGCTTCTAGTTTTGTGAACTTGATATAATAGAAATATTCTCAATAGTATTATAACAATATCACATTGTCCAAAAATCACAATATTTAAAAGAATGTAAATAAATAAGACCATACAAGCGAGGAGCCTGTCGTAGCACAGAGACACAAGCGTGTGACTGTAAATTTGACAGTCTGTGGGTTCGACTTCCACTGGAAGAAATAAAATATTTTATATATTTATTACCTCGCATTGATACGGAGGCAAAAGTGCGGCGTTGAAAGTGGGAAACGAATAAAAGTACCAGATGAAGCTAAATAATAATTAAGCAGAAAATCAAACATATCTTTATATTGTGTGGTCAACGAGCGTGTAGACAGCTCTCAGAGTTCAGATATGACATTTGAATGTAAGCGGCCTGTCGTGGCGCAGCGGCAAAAGCGTATGACTGTAAACGACAGGTTGTGGGTTCGATCCCCCATAAAAGCGCGGTGTTGAGTTCCGCCCTTCAACACTCAATGCCTCAAATTCGGCGGAAAGTGCGGAACAGAAGTGGAACGGAGTGTCTTAACACTAGTCAAGTCCCCTCTGCCTACCCTGACATGTGCGGGGTACAGCGTTGTAACAAGGCAACGTGTGCTGTTGACCTCCGGCATTTAACACTCAATGCCTCAAGAATTCGCGGGAAAGTGGAAAAAGGAAGCGTCTTATGAGCGACGGTGCGTCTGAAATCTAGATTTTCAAGACTAAAAATGGTAAGAATCAAACCCACAACCTGTTGCTACCTGTCTATAGTTACACGCTTGTACGTCGTGACGCAATCAAATTTCTTCTATTATTTATTAAGTGATTTTCCTTAAGAAATCTTAATCTTACGTCTAAAAAAGTTTTATATTTGTCTAAAAGTACTTAAAGCTTCATTGTATAAAGAGTATATGAATATTTACTTGGTATAGGTACATACCTGCGAGACGGAGTACGAACGGAGCCGTCCGTTCTTGCGGTCATTTCGTGCGGAAGCCGTCCCAACGAATATGCCTTAATAAGAGATTTGTTAATGTAACTTTTGCTATAATTTGTGCAAAAACATTTAAGAGTGAGAGAATGTTAGTTAGATTTCAAAGTGATACACGTTATAAGTTAATTTATATTTGATTGTTATAAATATATGGAGACATGTCTTAACGCAGGGGCGCCGCGTCTCAATGTAGACGCGACAGGTAGCGGGTTCTAATCGATCTCCTTTCAAGGAATTTATTTATTACTTTACTAACTCATTCTTTCGCTTTGGATTGGCGGCGTTGAGTTTAGTCACTCAAAAAGTGGTGAACAGATGTGTCTTAATACTGAGCTCCTTTGCCTACGCTGCCACGCGCAGGATGAAATATAAAGATGTAATTGACAAATCTAAGCATTGCAGAATTTCATCCGTCGCTGAAGTTAAACACTTATGTGCTCGGAACTAAAACTAACAAGATCTCACAATAAGGCAGAAAATAGAAAAATCTTAATAAAAAAGGAAAAAGAGACACGATACTTGAATGTAAAACCGATTTCCAGAAAACAAAGAGCCGTCGATGCGCAATTATCGTCATTTTAATCCCCAATAGGGGGAATGACTATTATTAATGACAATCAAATAATGTTCAATTACGTATTTTGGTAAGCAAAGTTTTATAGATTAAGCACGAGATTCAACTACTGAGCCATGAATCAGTGAATAAATTATATCGAGGCCTGTCGTGGCGCAGCGGCACATGAGTGTGACTGTAACCGACAGGTTCTGGGTTCGATCTCCAATCGAGGAAATTAAATATTTAATATTTTCAATTTGAATATTTAATGTTTCATTTCTTCGCTCTGGTAATAAGGCAAAGCGCGACGTTGAGTTCCGCCACGCAGTGCCTGAAATTCGGCGGAAAGTGGGGAACGAAAGTGGAACGGAGTGTCATAACACTAGGTTTCACTTCCGTTCCCTCTGCCTACCCTGCCTAGTGCGGGATACAGCGTGAAGCTGAAAGAAAGAAAGAAAAAAATATATCGATGTTGTTGAACCATAATATTCCGTAAGCTATTTATGATAGTATTTACTCAAATATTTAACAGGCAGTTAATATTATTATACAGATAATATATAATTCATTTATTTATCTTGCTTGTATTATGTTAGAAAAATAAGGTATTATGTATTTTTTAAGATCAATCATCAAAGGCTCCGCCATTCAACAAGCATCAACAATGAATGAATAGAATTCAAAAGAATGGAGTGTATTCACACTAGACATTCTCAGATCACCTCTCAATGGGATAAAACGTGAATCGAAATATAAATACAACCGTCTAGACCAAGAGGTTCCGATATTTTTTTAAATGTGCATGCGCATGGCACAAGCGTGTGACTGTAACCGACAAGGTGTGGGTTCGATCCCCACTCGAAGCAATGAAATTTTTAATATTTTCATTTTAAATATTTACTATTTTAATTTCTTCGCTCTGGTACGGGACGGAAGTGTCATAATGTTGTAGTTTTCCTCAGTCTACTTAGTTATGTAAAATCAAAGCGGTCAGCCTCTACTGTAGAAAAGACTATTGTTAAATTATATTCAACATTGCTTCATACTTTACCGTACTCCCTCTGCCTTCCCTGCTAGGACACAATGGAAAGCTGAGTAAGTAAGTGTGTTCATACTTTACTACCGTTGCGTTACGGATCAACTTACTGCATCGAGGATGACGCGGAGAAAACTTTCTTTCAGGAGAATGGTTTGACGCTACGCCGCGCTTTATCTTGTTACCGGAGCGAGGAAATAAAATTCTAGATTTCTTATTAAAAACTTTTCAAAGTTACATTAACACTTTAAACCGTCACATGAGACGAAGTTTGTAAATATTTGAATGTATTTTTCTCTGGAGGTATAGAGGTGTAGAAGTTTTAGTTCGAGATGTGTTTTTCAAATATTAAGTAAGTAACACATTTAGCTATCTGTATTTGTTTTCTTGTGATAAACCACATAAAAGGATAGGTGGAGTGCTGTAATTAGTGTACTTCCTACCTACTTACTGACTTATTTTGGAGAAATTGAATATTGAGGAAATACAGGCCGCGCTTTCCTTTATCATTGACTTATCATTGACGTATTTAATATAATTATAAAAAACTCTTTATTGTACGCCCAAAGATCAAACAAACACAATACAAAAAAAAGCAAGTGTACAAAAGGCAGCCTTATCGTTTAAGTAAGGCAAATGTAGGTGAGTCAAATATGTATAGGCAGGCTGTATCATAATAACAGATGTTAAATAATGAAATAAATAGGTATAAATAGTAATGATTTATACTATACATATACACGTACATATAAAACTAGAAAAAATAACAATAACAATATCTCATACTGTAACTTAATTGTAATTGAACGATTAAATTATGATAGAAAAATAAATTGAAACCATACTTCAATTTTATTCGCAGTCTCGATTAAATAATTATTTTAAATCACTTTATTCCCAGGCATGACATATATTGTACAGAGAATAAATGGCCTCTATCGCTCTTTTTTATATTAACGTAAAAAATATCGTCTATCTGTTGGTTTCTAGAGAATTTAAAAACATTTCCCTCTGCCTACCCTGTCATGTGCAGGATACAGCGTGAAGTGACAAATATTTGTCCGTGTATACATTAATTTACATATGCTGCGAATTCACTCCCGCAGTTTAAGTCAAATAACTAACAATCAGACATGATCAATCACATGTTCTAAAAATCGGTCGTAAATCTGTTCTTAGACAGAATAAGATAATTTACTGATTTCTTGAAAGAATGGATTATATATTTATTCACAATTCTGAAATAATATTTTGTATCTCAATTACATGACATGTAAATTATAATTTAAAACGCGCTCAATTAAAATAAACAGAACAGAAAGATATTGAACGTAAAGATATTGAACAAATAATTTAATAAAATTACAAGTGCAGTGATTATATAACATTGGCATAAAGTAAGAATTGCGATAAGAAATGAATAAATACAATTTACAACTATTACTTGTATTTTAGACGTGTTCATCTTTGAATGTTTGATGGTTGTATATAGCTAATGTGCTAATCTTATTTAAAATTATTTTGATAAATTTGAATTCATATAAAAGTACTACTTTTCTCCCCTCCAGAGCGGGATATTAAATAACAATATTTTAATTGTGCCTAAAATATGACAACAAACAAACATACGTAACGTCAGCGACAGCGTATATTCATTGCCCATGTAAATATTGCTTCTTCTTTACTTTACATTATTATTTCCTTTAGCGTTTTTGAATAATCAAAAAGAACCGTTCAAAAACATTTTAAGCTGTTCCTCTAATATAAAAATTACGTTATTGTTTATGAATAAAAGAAACAATTTCCATTCAATATCTTCTGAACCTTTTGAGAAATATTGAATTTGAAATGTAAAATGGAAATAGAAAAATAATAAAATATAAAAAGTGCATTAGTTATTAACATGCTATGAAAGCTGCTGATGCCTCGTATATAAATAAGCTCTGCATTTTATGTAGAAGTATTAGTTTCTTATAAATATACGAGTACTATATACATGTACTCGTATGTATCATACTTTTTATAAAGCGTACAAAAAAAGGTGACTTTTAGCTTTCTAAACGAAATTGATGATATTGCTAATAATGTAAAAGAAACTAACTGATTGTCTATAAAGTCACATACACAACAAAACACATACAGCGCAAAACTGAAAAAAAATATTCTTAATAAATTTACATCTTTTTTATACAACAATAAAAACATTTTTATACAATAATAATTATGCATATTAATTACGAGTTACTAAAAATCTCTTAAAATACTAATTAAGAATAACTAAAAATCTCTTAAAACTAAAAAATCTAAAAATATATATTTTGTAGTTTTAACATAAATGTGAAACAAACACCCGTCCTCACCTTAATGTCCCAAATATAATATTAGTAGGATATATAGTAGTACTTCTGTATTGTAAATAGAGTAAGTAATTTATATAGCAGAATACGCTATTTGAATCTGTTTCAGCCAACGCCCAAAGTTTCAGATATGACTTAATAAAGGATTTGCTCGTAACGGCCCAAGAGCTTATGACCAACTTAGTTTTATGTCGACGTAGAAATGTTGACATAATTGTTATTAAATATTAGCGTGTGTGGTAAGTTGAGCGAAATTTAATATCCTTAATGTTTTATATGAAACTATAGTAATATAGACGCGAGTTCGGTTCCCGGTCTAGCAAATTTTCCTGTACGTTTTTAAACATTTTTTCAGAGGCTGGAACAACTTATAAAAGGCATAAGTCTTAAAAATGTGTGAAATAATTAATTTTTAATAAGAGGCACACCTGTATGAAGTACCTACACACATATACTCCTTTATATCCCGCAAAAAATATAGTGATTCATTTCAGCGAGTCGAGATCGAACCTACAAACTGTCGTGTTTACAGTCATAAGCTTTTACATTCTACCACGAGTCAATTCACTGCGGTTCAATATTTATAATATACTTACATGTATGCACATACTTACGTATTATGTTATATACATATGTGACCATATACAAGTTAATTAATTGTAAATATTTCTGTCTTATATCATTAGTTAGAAGATATTTTTTTAAATACAACGGTTATACTAATTAATATGTTCATGATTACTCATAGTAGATACCTTTATATTTTTATTTCTAGCGAGATTCTCTGCGAAATGTTATTAAGGA
Organism: Eueides isabella; assembly: GCA_019049475.1. Classification (NCBI taxonomy): domain Eukaryota; kingdom Metazoa; phylum Arthropoda; class Insecta; order Lepidoptera; family Nymphalidae; genus Eueides; species Eueides isabella. Next base: position 1,610,725 of record CM032391.1, on the reverse strand, counting down.
TACAGGTATTCTTACAATTGCTTCTCAATATATATTTTACAATATTTTGTTTGTCCGGCAACATATTCAGTGCTTAAGCAAAAACAGTGACAGACACAGTATTGAGACGAGAAACAAGGACAAATTTACGACGCCTAGTTATCGCCTCCAATAAATGTTAATTGAGAAAGCGTACTACACTGTCCAAGAATATTTGAATGATAAAAATGTATTTAATTAAGGTCATTTGAATTTAAAGAATTTAGACATTAATATATTACTTAACATCTCCAAGCGAACCGGAAATAAAAATGTTCTTGACTGACGAATAATCAGATAAAGGAATTTCAGAGAAAACATTAAGTATTTAAATATATTTCCTATGTAGAGTTTCAAAGTAAACAGAATGTGAATGTGCAAGTGTGTAGAACTAAGCCGTGACTGTCCTGTCAAGTTGTCAGCGCGCTTACGAGTAGAGGCGACATTGCTCCGAAACAGATATGCGCCGTGAGGTGTGTAAATGTATGTATTATAGTGACTATTGGTTTTGAAGTTGTAGGACTATAGATTTTATTACTTTCTTGTATTATTTCACTTTTGGTTTTTATTGGTTCTACAAACATACAAGTGTTCATGTCAATTTAAAATTGGTCTTTTAAATGTACATTTTTATTATTGAAAGATTAAAAAAAAAAAGAAAATCAAATATACCACAATCACTAAGATGATGGTCTTTCCTAAGAACTCGCAATAAATGTTTCATCTAAAGCTCTTTCCAGTGACTGCTGGAAATCACGTAGAAAATGTTGTAAATGAAATATTTTCAGCTATGAAATAACGCTCTATACTTACTATTTATTAGGAGGGTGACAAGAATGCGAGATACAAAAATACTAATTAAGTGGTGAAACTCAACTTATTTTTTTATCATAGCTATGAAATGAAAATGTTATTAATTAATTATGAAAACTATCCTCATCGACACATTCTTATGCAGAAGCCGATGGTGTCACAGCGTCACGGTGGCCTCAGCGGTACGTACTTTAGCTGTCATATTAATGTAGAGTAATAATTAATAATAGGTTGTAAGGTTGAGGCCTGTCGTGGCGCAGCGGCACAAGAGTGTGACTGTAACCGACAGGTTCTGGGTTCGATCCCCAGTCGAGGAAATGAAATATTAAAATATTTTCAAATTAAAATATTTAATATTTCATTTCTTCGCTCTGGTAATAAGGCAAAGCGCGGCGTTGAGTTCCGCCCCTCAACACGCAATGCCTCAAATTCGGCGGAAAGTGGGGAAAGGAAGTGGAACAGAGTGTCATAACACTAGGTTCCACTTCCGTTCCCTCTGCCTACCCTGCCTAGTGCGGGATACAGCGTGAAGCTGAAAAAAAAAGAAAAAAAAAATGTTGTAAGGTTATTTAACAGGCCAGTTTAGACCAGTCGCAGGTCACAATCTGTGACATCAAACGTCACAGGTTGTGGGTTCGATTTACAATCGATTTTTATTTCCTCGTTCTGGTGAAGAAAAAAAAAGAGGCGTTGAATTCCGCTTCGTTCGCTAAAATAATTCGGTGGAAAGTGAGGAACGGGAATGTGTCTATGGAAACTGACTGTCTTATCACTAGGTTCTCCTGAAGCTCAATAACAAATTTATATCGTATGTACTTATATGAACAGTAGATATCAACTATTAACTTTAGCAGTACTGTCGTAATTTTGTAATGGTATATAAAACTAGCAATAACTAGTATGTCTATGACAATATGTTTTCAACGCCGCCATGAGTGTTGTTCTGATTGGTATCAACCTCGTAACGTGCGCAATAAAAAGATAAAGCCTCAGTATATGAGGAGTTAAATAGATCCAATGCGTTATGCTCTTGATATATTTTTTATTGCCCATATTTGGAATTATCTTCTACTTCTATAGATATGATGTTTTATGATAGATATGCTATTATATTGCATTTTTATATTGGAAATGCGCTACTGCACCTAATAGTGACCGAGTTGGTAAAGGGTATGATTTTCGTTAGGGGAAATGTCACTTCGTTAACAAAATGCGACGATCACTTCTGTCATCAGCAAGCAATGCCTCAACGTACGAAAGGTGCGAGAAGAACATATTGTCTTACCACCAGGTTACTTCTGCTCATCTTGTTATGCGGGAAAGAGCGTTTATATGTATATGACAGCTGAAATATTTCACTTTTGTTATACGTACACATATAGATAATCTAAATTGAAATAAATTGATTGAATTAAACAAATAATATTTGACCAAATACATTTTAATTGAGGTACGTTTGTGTATCGCTGCAAAATGACAGTTAACTACATTACCGCGCGTTCACCGGCCGCTTTGATGGAACAAAACTCACTTATGTGCTTTAATCGTAGGACTGTGACGCACTGGAATATCCACAAATTATTATAGTATTTACAGACGACTACCAACATATACATTTTCGAATGTCAAAACGTTTATAAATCTGAATAAATGTAGACGCCTGTCGTGGTGCAGATGTACAGACGTCTGAGTGTACACATGACATGTTGCGGGTCCGATGCTTACTCGATGGAATATTATTTATTATTTTTATGTTCTCGCTCTGGTAGCAAAGGAAACATAAGACAGTGAGGCTTAGAAATTCGACGGGAAATCGAGAAATAGAGAGAATAAGCGTCTTAGTAGAGAGGGAGTGTCTTAACAATAAGTTCCCAGGTAACCTGCCCCTACTCTACCTCCTTTGGCTGAAAAATAAATCTTTTGCTTTACAAGGTTATTTAATTATTAAAAATATAATCAATTTTATACTATTCATTACTTCGGGAAACGGAATCTTCGTTAGCTTAGGGCATAATTGATGTAGTCAATAATAAGACAAGTCCCGAGAGGCTTTAAATACACTGTTTACATTCAATTCACTTAGAACAAGAACGAAAACAATCCGGGAACGTCTCGGATTGCGTTGAGGAGTAAATTAATTCTTAACATTTTTGTTTATATTTTTAACCAGAGATGTAAATTACTAAACAAAATTTGAAATCAAATTATTTATCTATATTTTTTAAATTTTTTTCAAACAATTGTTAATGGACATTTTAAACGGGACACATTTAATCTACAGTTGAGTCGACAATCCTGCTCTGAGCTGTTCATTCTAGAATGAGATGAGCAGTTGGTATGTCACACCTAGTGCTAAGACACTCTGTTTATCCTAAGACTTCAGTTTCCCACTCTCAACACAATGCCGCGCTGTGCCTCGGCACCGGAGCGAGAAAAATGAAAATATTAAATATTTCGTTACCTCATGTGGATATCTTCGTCATCATCACCTTGTCGTAATTCGGAACTAAACGCCACCAATAAAAAGTCGTATAAATTTTAATGTTCATTCTTTGGTCATTTTCGTTTTTTTGAATGCTATTTCCAATTTATTTTGGTGTGAAATCGACTAATAAATGTAAATTGTGTTGTCAATTACCGGCCACACTGCAATGAATAAATTTATTGCTTGAAAAAAAAAACCGGATAATTTGTTTTATTCGGTTATTGTTTATTGTTTTACTCGTTGATAAGATAGGCAATTTGTATCTATATTGTAAGTTTTATCGGCTTTCACAATAAGAGAACTAAGGTGAGACTTTAATAATAAGAGAATTATACACTCGTGTAAGGAAAAAAAAAAGAAAATTCACAAGTCTTTATTACTGCTGAAGTACATGAAATGCTTACATTACTTACTTTGTGGGAATGATCTTCCCAGAAACGTTAACCAATAAATTCATGGGCAAGGAAAATTTCCTAGGACATATTACATTCGTTTTACAACATTTACGACGTTAAACATTAATGAACTCGTATAAATATATGTTATTTATATTATTTATTATTTATGTATTATAATATGGGAAATCTGCCTACCCTGCCATGTGCAGGATATATATATATATATATATATATATATATATATATATATATATATATATATATATATATATATATATATATATATATATATATATATATATATCCTGCACATGGCAGGGTAGGCAGATTTCCCATATATAATACATATATATATATATATATATATATTATATATATATATATATAATATATATATATATATATATATATAGATATATATATATATATATATATATATTAATTTTAATAGACAACAGACGGCGTGCTGTTCATAATATTCTTATTTCGAACATCTAAAACCAGCAGTGGCCAGTTAGTGACAGTGGCTAGTTATACCTTAGTTTACCCTATATATATATATATATATATATATATATATATATATATATATATATATATATATATATATATATATATATAATATGTATATATATATATATATATATATATATATATATATATATATATATATATATATATATATATATATGTATATATATATATATATATATATATATATATATATATATATATATATATATATATATATATATATATATATATATATATATATATATTTCTTAATAGGATACAGTGGAAATTAGTACAAAATGCCGAAAAAGCGACAATATGCGAAAGAGGCTATGGAAAACGCGTTGAAATTTGTAAACGAAGATTAGGGTAATGTTCGACAGGCAGCAAAGAATTTAGTATTCCAAGAAGTAGCATTCAGTTCAAAATTCGTAATCCTAATACAAAGTTTAAGTCACACCCAGATACTGTATTAACTGATGCTGAGGAAAGAGAAATCTGTGATTTTAAAATACACCTAGCATGACGTGGATTTTCACTTTATGTGTTCAGGATTTTTTGAAGAAGAACTCAAGAGTAAATCGATTAGAGATAGAAAACCAGGAGACGTTTGGTTTAAAGCTTTTTTGAAACGTCACCCAAGCATCTCTATTAGAACATCGGAAAGGGTGACAAATGCAAGCGTGTGTGTACCTTAAAAAAATATTAAAAAATGGTTCACAGAAATAATACAATATTTTGATTAAGAAGATCAGCTCTCTGAAGCGATTAAAGACCCCACACGAATGTTTAATGCTGACAAAACCGGTTTCCATATTTGTCCAAAATCAGACACTGTTTTTGGCTGAAAAAGGATGTAAAAATGTGTATCATATAAAAAAACGACGCGCAAAAAGTATATGACAGTGCTGTTTACTTTCTCTGTTGCTAATACTGTTTGTGCTTCGTTGATTATACATCCTTATAAAAGAATACCAGACAGAGTCACCCTAAGAGTGCCATCCGGTTAGGGTATAGGGTAGGCAGTTATATTGTTTGTTGATGGACATACCTCATACATAACTCATTTGACTATAGAAATAGCTGAGTTATATATTTAACTCGTAAAATCCATTTGGCGGCACTATATCCTAACGCGTACTTTACAGCCGGCAGGTGTAGCAACGTCCCGACCAATTAAGGTTGACTGGAAAAAAGCACTGAGAGAATGGATGCTGGAAATAATTACCACACCACTTTAACAAAAGAGAGTCCTTCATTATTAGAAACGGTTGTTGTTGCATGTTCTAAACCTGAAACATTGATAAATGGATGTCGTATATCTGGGTTGTACCCGTTTGCTCCATGCAATGTAAACAACAATCTGAAGAAAATGTCAATTTATCTGCAGTTAACGAAGGTTGTTCCCGCGTTCTAATGTACTCAAACTTTTACAATCTTGTGGGAGTTGATTTGATTGCAAAGTGTCGTTCAGCAATAGTTCATAGTTTGAAAACTTTAAGGCTATTTACAGGATTTGGCAAAACTTTAAAGATGTGGCTGATAACAATGAAAATAGTAGCTCGATAGAATATGGATCAAGAAACAAATAAGTCAAATGCAAAAGGATCGAACAAACAAATAATATGTTGTGATCATTGTTTGAGTAAAAAACGATTCCATTTTAATTGTATACCCTTCCTCCAGTCATCGATTGCACATTCCAGATGATGAAGACAGTAATTCATTTTTGTGTCATATTTGCTATCAAGAGAGTAATACTTATTCCTCTGATTCTGAAACTGATTTCACATATGCATATCTTCACGAACAATTA
>CM032391.1:1292182-1602182 GCA_019049475.1 Eueides isabella | reverse complement strand
TCCTGTTTTATCAGTTCCCTGCGGCGAGGAGGCTGTAGCCAAAGTCCTTTAAACAACAAGATCCTAAGCCGATTTACATTAGTAATCCAAGTGAGGCAACGACACCACAACTTGAGGTAAGTTCTTGTAGACTGGAATGACCCAGTAAATGGAGTTATGAAATATTATCTTGCATATACGTCTTTATATTGCTTTAGCTTGATTATAAAAAAGTCACATTTTATATTTATATTTATTTGCTCTGGTAACGGGCAAAGCGTGACAATGAGCGGAAAGTAGAGAATAGAAGTGCGGATTTAAAAGGTAAAATAAAAATATGTAAAATTTGCTAGATAAAGGCTTAGATAAATATGTAAAATTGTACGCATGATGTACGCAGTTTACAAAATGTGAAGGGATCAAACGTAACTAGAAATGATTTGTATAATATTTACAAATGGCTCGTTTGATTTTTATTAACTTTGCTGGTCACGTAAATAAATATTAATTTAATATGAAATATAGAAGTAGAAATAATAAATAAAATCCTATATCAATATCCATTGATCTAGATGCTAGTATAATATCATAAAAGTACATAATAATATTATGTGCTCGAGTCGTAAAGATGACCGCACACTTTACGACACATTTAAATTAACTTCCAACATTGATTCGTACTCAGTCCCTCGCGGAGAGCGTCATATAAATGAGTTATTATTCTTTTATATATATCATTAAAACGCTAAATGGGTGTATCTTTGTAATATAACATCTCTCATGTGAAGTTTATGTGTGTCAGCTGTATCCGATGGTTTAAATTGAACTCGATAAAATGATATCTTAGGCCAGCGCGCTTCGCCCGCTTACACTACACTTAATTTATAACCGATCGTAATCACTTTTATGTTATAACTCAGCTTCATGCGGTATCTCGCACGTGGCAGAGTAGGCGAAGGGAACTTGGGAACCTAGGGTTAAGACACTCCGTTCCACTTCCTTTTCCCATTTTATATTATAATGGCATTATTGTTTAATTTATAATAAAATTATATCCATTTTATTATAACTTAAATGATAATGTTATTATAAGTTATATTGGATACTAAACTTTCTATTTTACAATGTGTTTCATTTGTGAACCTGCCTTTAACCGTTACCGAGATACGCGTGGAGAAATGGACAGACAAACAGGCAAACAGACAAAAAATATTTTAAGTACAAGACCCCAACAATACACGTAGATATTATCATATATCCATAACTTTGAGGGTCGTCGCGGCGCAGGGGCAGAAGTGGGTGATTGTAAACGCGACAGGTTGTGGGTTCGACCTCACTCGAGGAAGTGAAATATTTAATATTTTCAGATTAAATATTTAATGTATAATTTCTTTCATTTGGTAAAAAGATAAACAGCAAATGAAAATATTAAAACAAGAGCCAATGAAAACATTACATATATCATCGCCTCGAGTGGGAATTAAACTAACAATCTGTTACGTTTACAGTCGCACGTCTGTGCCCCTGCACCACGAGAAGCCTTTATGTATATGATATCTTTGGCACACCTCAATGAGATGAGTGTCTTATGAAGCTATTTATATTCGATGTCATGGCATAGTTTTCATGATTTTCATGATTTATCAACGTCCAATACTAAAATTCATTTTCAATCAAGTGTTAGTTCAAATTCGCAGTTTCGTTGTGTAACTATGGAAATAGAATTATGTGGGTAGTAATTAGGTTGAGGTATATCGTACGACTGTAACATAATGTAAAATGCAACAGCTTGTGGGTCGAACCCCGATTGAATAGATATAGTGTAGTGTAAATTAATATTTTAATCTCTTCGCTCTGCTAATGTGGGAGCACTGTGTTGAGCTCCGTCTCTTCATCTCTCCGTCTCGCAATGTCTTCAGAATTCAGTGAAAAACGAGGATAGGAGTGTCTTAATACTGGATACCATTACCGTGAAATTGAGTACCGCTTTCAAGTATCATCACTTTTTTGATAAATATGACAATTAAATTTTTTTTCGGGTTTACTTACATTGTTTTATTAAGGCTATCGTGGCGCAGTAGGAGAGTGGTTCTATTGTCAATGTAATGATGGGGAGACTTTTGGATTTTTTTGTTGTATCTGATTTAATTAATTGATTTCTTTTGGAAAAAGCTGAAAGGCTCTGAATTGGTGAATCTTTTGGAAAGTTTTAGTATAATTTAAAGAAACTCACCCGATTAAATTGAACTCAACTCAAAATCAATATATTTTTTTTATTTTTTTCCGGCATTTAAGAGAGTAGACAGAACAAACCTCAGAACCCAGTGTTTAGACACTCTGTTCCCAACTAGTTAATGATTTCTTCGAGGCTTTTTCTCGTTCTCCGTCAGAGCGGAGAAATAAGAATATTAAATAATTTGTTCTCTTGAATAGCAAACGAACCTACAACCATCCTATTTACAGTCGCAAGTTTGTGTCCCTGCGACTTCATCGCCTCTTGTATAATGATTTCTTGTATAATGATGATCAATTATCGTGATTCGTACTTTGTATTAATACCGTTATTTATTTTTCTTAACCAAAACAAACAGTCTATCCATTTTCATTCTAAACTAATCACAAACTGCTCTGACCCTCATTTAGTATGTAAATTCTTTGCATTTTGCATGCATTTTGTATGTAAATTGTATAAAAAATCTGATTAAGTTCTGCATATAAAGGAAAGTGAGGAGAGAACTGCTTAATGAGATGTCATTTGTTGCAAGATTAATGTTGTTGGTTAGATACAGCTATCATTTTGTTGCATAGTAAAGTTAGGTTCAATTTACTCTTTTTTAAAAAGACATAAAACTTTCGACAGAGACTGACTGGTGGTCGGATTATCATTTTAGCCTCGTCTGGATGTATAGTTATTTTATTTTCCTGACTGGAGGTACATACTTCTTAAATTAAAAAAAAACTATTGGTATTGTAGTTTATTTTTTCGTAATCATCTTAAGTAAGAACTAGTGACGTAGGTAGATAGCAGTTACATTATAAATAATATTTATTATTATTACTGTTGTTTATTGAAATAAGTTATTATTATTATTATTTATTTTCAGGAGTACTGACATGGCAGATACAAGAGGAATATAATTCTCATGTACATGTATATCAGCGAGAAATAAATATCTATAACGTAGAACTAATACTTCGTTAAGTGGCAAAACTTAACACCGTACTATTAGATGATGATGAAAGCAATTCACACTAATGTCGAATCTACAGACACTGACCATCGTATTGTTAAGATGGCGCCATTTAAAACCTACATACAAAACGCGATGCCTTGCGGAAGCTATTATCTAAAGTGCCAGTATAATTAGGTTCATTTCTATCTTAAAGTAAGAGATTCAATAATAAAATAATAATAAAATACTCTGTAACCATGGAGATGATCGTGATAGATCGTCGCGGGCGTTACAGGAAGCGTCTCACACCGTCTCATCAATCACTATCTATTCCTGAAACGCGGTCTGTTCAATGTTCATACTATTTTACACTTCAATTGAATCACTTCAGAGAGGACAAAGATGTTACTGTGATATGATATTAGGGAAATATTATTATGGACGTTATTGATGAGAAAGTAGATTAGTAGCGTAGCAGCGTAGACTGAGGTTATCTGATGTTTAGAAACTCCGCTTCCGACGTGGTTCAATTGTCGAGATATTGCTCGTATAAACATTTTTATGTAACTGATTTAAAACTGCGCCTCTTGGAAACCGCCTAATAATAAAATGTTATAAATTATTTATGTTGTTAGCATCGCTATAGTGAAATTCTTACAAATTTTCAAATACTAAACATATTTATTACTTTCAATTATTTTAAAGAAAGACAGAATATATTAAATATTTTATACATTTTATATATATGTGTGTTCTTCTAACCTTAAGATAGAAAATACTTTATTAAAAAATGTATAAAAATTAGAGGCATTTTATAAGTTTGGCTCGTCTGTCTATCTGTAGCACCGTAGCCCTCGAATGAATGAATATATCTGAGTGTGATTTTTTAAATCGAAAGCCTTGTTTATTGCGGTGGTTCTTAGCTGTTAGATGAATACCGAGTGAGCTCTAGAACTTATCCACGATGAGAGAAACACGCCGGGAAATATCACTATAATTCCTTTGGGTCTGGTGTTTGTTAAAAATTTAATGATATCTTTATATATCACCTTTACTAATTTACAAATTATTCATACACAACGCACAAATAAGGAAATAATTACTGTTTATATAATAAACAAAATAAAAGCAGTAATAATTTCCTTTTTCTCCTTCATCAGCCTATTTTCGGTCTCTGATTGGAACACATAGGACATCTCCAAGGAGCTTAAAATTAATTAAAAAAATATTTTGAGTTAAAATTATTTAAAAGGTCCAGCCCTGAGCTGGACCTTTTAAATAATTTTAACTCAAAATAAATAAAAAGTTGCTTTCTAACTTAAATATTTAAATATTCAAATATTATTTCACACTGAATAAATAAATACGTATAACTATGTATACAAATACATTTATTTTTTCTTTTATTTACTCAATCACTATCTCTTAGAAGAAAAGATGTGTTTTTTTATAATTATCCACCATAATAAAAAATTGTGTCTTATTGTTTATACAAAATTTTTAAGCTCTACGTTCTATCGTAGAAATTGATATTTTTGTCATCGTTATTTACTATAAGGCGTACATATAAATATCGAAAATAAAACGATTTGTAGTGAAAGCTTTATGTTCTCGACGTGAAATATTACCGCAAATAATTTATTCCTTGAACCCTTCCATACACTAGATTTATGTACACAATTTAATTCTATGATGAAAGTACAATAATGTTATTAATATTAGACATATCTCTTTATTTATTTATTGTTTTGACGTTTCTTACATTTTCACAGCATTTTTTTTTAATTTATAAATAAATAGCTGCTCACAGTAAATATTATGTCATGATTAGCGAGATTCTCTGCGAGATGTTATTAAGGATACAGGTATTCTTACGGTTGCTTCTCAATATATTTTTTACAATATTTTGTTTGTCCGGCAACATATTCAGTGCTATAGCAAACACAGTGACAGACACACGATTGGGACGAGAAACAAGGACAAACTTGTGACGCCTAGTTATCGCCTCCAAAAAGTAAATAAGTCATTTATGGGTCTGAGTATACGTATCTACAATAGTATTCCGCAGTGTATTTTGAATTTGCCACTAGAGAAGTTTAAAGTAAATGTTAAAGTAATGTTAATTAAGAAAGCGTACTACACTGTCCAAGAATATTTGAATGATAAAAATGTATTTAATTAAGGTCATTTGAATTTCATGCAGGATAATCACTATTGTATTAAACAATGAAATTGTGACTTTATTCGATATTGAAAAGAGCAACTGTTGAGTTTCTTGCCGGCTCTTCTCAGCAGAACTGCATTCCGAGCCGGTGGTAATTTTATGGTAATTTTATGTTGTGACGATTCAAAAGTGCTTGCTAAAGCCTATTTGAATAAAGAATATTTTGAATTTGAATTTGAATTTGAATTAAACAAATATATTAATGTAATAAAATGTTGTCAAATATTTACTTACAAATTTAAAAGAATATTCAGTTCTTGAGATAAAGTCATTTCTTTTAAAATCCCATTTACAGATAGTTGAGAGAAGTAAAAAGCAGGGACTGAGTGTCATAACAGTGTCTTTCCGCTTTTCCATCCATAGGGGCGTTAAGGGGAGTACTGAAAGAGAATTTCACGAAATATCTTCAAGTTCACGCACACGAAGTAGCGGGCGTCTACTAGTTCATTACTACTACTACTTGGTTAAATGTAATATTTTTCATCTACCACCATCACGACCTCCTATCCCCGACCGACTCCTGAGCTGCTGTAGTGGCCGCTGGTCACCCAAGCTGGGCCTCCCCTGGGTAACCAAGGGTCTCACCCGGCTAGGTTGACCGCCTCGTCAGCACAGGCTCATCCTCCCTGATACCCCGACTCCCAACCTCACCATCGAGGTAATAACTACAAGGACCCCCAAAAGTCCAACCCCAAAGCCGCGCCTATATTGATAGGCGCCGAATGACACCTACGGCAAGAGGGCTCTAGCCTTGATGCCGTCACCCCTCTCCCCCCTAGGGGGTCGAGAGAGAAGAACACTCGAGTACCACCATTAAATATTTATAAAGATTTTATACTTCGTCGTAATCAACACCTAATGATTTCACGTCGCTTAGGTTTAGCGAAACTTTTAATAAGTTTCTTTCACGAATTACGATACCTTTTGTCTTACTTACAGGCTTTATCATTCTTATTACTTACATTTATACGTGCACATCTAGAGCAGTTTGTGAAAATAAAAAACTGGTCAAGTGCAAGTTGGATTACCCATACAGACTACCTTACCAAGTTTAGAATTATAAGTCAAAAAGGAGAACCGATGAAAATAGACAAACTTAAATTTTCAGGCATAGGCACTGATTTTGTATAACGCTTGATAGTACATAGGTATTAGTTATTTTGTTATAATAAATATAACAAAATAACTAATACCTATTTTGAACAACACGTTTTTTTGTACTGTAAGTTGCAAAACGCAGTGTTGAGTTCTGCTACTTAACACGCTTTTGTTTGTGGGCGTGTAAATGTTAATTGTTACTAACTCTTACTTTTTTTGAATTCATGCTGTATCTTGCACATGGCAGGGTAGGCAGAGGGAGCTTGAAAACCTAGTGGTAAAACACTTTGTATCACTTCCGTTTCCCATTTACAATAATTATTTACTATTACAATATTAAAATATATCATTTCTTCGAGTGGGGATCGAACCCACAACCAATAGTTTACAGTCACACGCTTCTGTCGCTGCACCAGGACAGGCATCTACTTTTTTCTATGTTAGTATTTTTTAGCTTTACTCTGTATCTCATGACAAGAAAGATGGAGCTTCACGCAGTATCTCGCACGAGGCAGGGTAGGCGGAGGGAACCCCGGAAACTAAAGCATTGTATGTTGAGAGGCGGAAGTCAACATCACGCTTTGATTTATTACTGGAGCGTAGGAATGAGAATATTAAATATTTTCATTCCTACGCTCTATTTCCTCGAGTGAGAATTGAACCTTTAACCTGTCGCATTTTCATCCGCCCTTTTGAACCCCTGCGCTACAACAACATTTAAGCAAACACATGAATATTTATAATCAATTAGCCTGTACAATTTAATTTAACAGTCAACATTCAATAGAATCAGTATTCACATCCACAGCATTCACAATATCGACTACAATATTTGTATCAAAATTGAAATACAGACGATAAGCCAATAGTCACGACATCCGCTTTAATTGATATTAGCAGAGCGCCTTCGGGTGTTACGTGTTTGTTTGAAGATTGTAACTTGTAGTAATGTAATGTTGTAGTATTGTGTAGAATAGAATTTTATAATAAAAATATAATTGTAGTTAACATTTCTAACGTAGCTTGGAAGAGCAGTGTTTAATTGTAAATAGTTTTGACTTCTAGAAAATATTAACTTAATTTTAATCGACATGTGCTGGATGAGGTCCGTCTTGACGTAGAAATACTAGCGTGCTACTACAAAAGGCACAGGCTGTGGGTTCGATACCCATTGGGAAAATGTTGAATATTTCCTTACTTCGGCAAAGCGTGGTTATGAGTTCCGTCACTGAATACGTAATACTAGAAAAAAAAGTTACGCGATGTAGGGTGATAAGTTTAGTTAAGTCTGTTATACTATTTATATTATCTTTTTTACATTACTGCTTAATAACAGCTTGTTGTGATAGATCGAGAATATAAAACTAAAACTACAGTATAAGTTACAATAAAATATTCTTTACTGAATTATGTTAGTTAGATAATTACAAGATACATTACATCGCCGCGACTACTTACTTAAATTACGTATAAGTTGAGTAGCGGAGCTCAGCGCCTTGCCTTACCACGTTACTAAAGCGAGGAAATTAAATTAAATATTTCATTCCGATTTCTGCGCATAGGAGTTGCTACCTGACACATTCTCAGTAGTATGCTTATGCCTCTGCACCATGATAGACTTTTATATATAATAAAGAGTATAAATGAAAAGTTTTTTTTAAATTACTTGGCTACTTGAAAAGTAAAATACAGATAACTACACAAAATCATTTCATAAAGCATATTTTCACTTTTTTTTTGTTAATAAAATATTCACTATTTCTTATAAGAAAAGATACGTACATGAAGTTTACGTTCACAAGTGTGAAAGCTTTAAGTATTTTGTTTTAAAAAGCAAGTAGAATGCTTGGGTTACTCGAGTAATAGCTCCGAGCGTAATCAAAACATTTTATTCGTTCAATCGGAAAATTCTGTGTCGATAACAGTTTGGTCGAACTATTTGGTTTTTAGAACGTTCGAAAGTAAAGGCTACAAAAGTAAAGTTTTAATTAATATCAAAATAAAACAAGTAACTTACCGGAACAATTTAATTGTTCACGCACAAAACCGGAAGCGTTCAGCGGAAAGCAAACACAAAATTGTGCGAGCTTTTAATATTAGTAAGTAAACATTATCCTTTGTAAATAATATTCATAAAATTTACACACGAAATTTTGAAATAGAATGTTTCATAAATTATACAAAATCGATGAAACGTTCATACTATAAACTAGTAATTTAATTTTAAAAAAGAAAACGCGGCGTTAGTTTTTATATGACATTTACATTATGGTGAAGACTTGTCTTGGCGCATAGCACAACACCAGCGTTTACATGAGAATGTGTGTGTGGTTGTGGGTCGATACTCATCCAAGTATAACAACATTTTAAATATTTCCATTTTGTCTCTCTGGTAACGAAAAGTCTGCAGAAAGTGGGAAACAGACATAATATAAACAGAATATTTTATTCGACAGAGTAGGAAGAAAAGAAGAGTTTTAATAAGAACATAGGTACGTCTTTTTACTGGGTTCCCTGCTTATCTCTGTCTCATGTACTGGATAGCGCGTGAAGTAACAGAAAATAATAATAATAGTAATAGTATTTTGAAAATATTTATATTTATAAGTAATCCATAATAACACGACAAAACACACCGTGGAGCTCCGCCACCTACGAAATTCGAGGTGACTGTTTTACCTTTCATTGATACATTATTTTCTATTTTTATATATATATATATATATATATATATATATAGAAAAAGCTAACATGACTTATTTGGTTTATTCTGCATTACCGATAAAGCAACTCTTGTAATGTCGATTTATATACTCAATAATAACAATATTAATTAAGGCCTGTCGCGGCGCAGGGACACAATCATGTGACTGTAAACGCGACCGGTTGTGGGTTCGATTCCCACTCAAGGAAATGAAATATTTAATATTTTTAATATATACGTATGTATGTATATATAGAAAACTTACAAAAACAAAATCGAAGTATTTCGCCGTTTGAATACAAATTGATGATCTCTGCGATCACGCGGCTGAGCTTGATGATGGATGATATTTGTGATTAATGGAGTCTTCGTTCTGATTCTTGATAACATGTTTATACTAGATAATAACTGGAACTTTGCTAAGTTATGTATAGATACTATAATATATTTATATTTATTTACTTTTTAGTGTTCGTTTGTAACTTTGTTTAAGTGAACATTAAGACAAAATGAAAAATCCCCTTTTTACCCTTTTAGGGTAATTTCAAGAAATCCTATTGTAAAATTTTGGCGTTCTACGCCGCGTAGCTGGGGTTGTGCATTAGTGCTTTTATTGTATGCAATAAATGTGCTATAGAATGTATTCTGAACTTAAACTTGAGTAATTTACTTATATTTTGCGAAGAATTTGGCTATTTCTTTATTTTATTACTAAAAGAGGCAAACTAGCCGATGCAAAGGCAAAATTTGCAAAGTAGGTACTCGAGCCGACCGCTCGATCAGAGATCCGACGTGTCATGACTTGCTTTTTATTTCCCATTCGCTTCCCTACTTAAACCATTAAATTAATACATCTCATTAACTTTCAACCTGCATTAATCTCTTTAAAGAATTTTATCGCTACTTTACTGAATTATCAGTAAGTGTCCATAAAAATATTTGTGGGAAATATTTTTACGTAAGCAAATAAAACTGAAATTATGATCTTGAATTTTATGTAAAGAAATTTTCTAATAATTGTAATTAAAAATTATTCGTTTTTTGTAACTTTTTTCTCAAATGTAATGTAGCAGAGACTGGCAGAGGAAACCTAATGCAGTGTTAAGATACTCCGATCCCATTAAGTTCCGTAACACTTCCGTTTCCCATTATAAAAATATTTCTTTGAATAAACAAATGAATGTTGTGTTATCTTTCGATTGGTGTCTAGACCCGGACATGCCCAGGTGGAGCCAGACGACGGAGATTAATAGACTGTCCACCTCGCAATGCTGTTACAACGTTTATTTGTATATTTATTTGAATACATTTCATGCAGGATAGCTGTCATTATATTATATTACAAAATTGTAATCTCAATATAGAAAAGAACAACGGTTGAGTTTCCTGCGGGCTCTCCTCAGCAAAACTGCCGTGCGAGCCGGTGGTTGTGGTGATTGACTTTTTCGTTGGTAATATTTATTAATTGAAATTTTAGCCCTTCCTCTTCGTTGACGTGATAAAGTTTTATAAAACGATAAACGTCAGTTAACCTCGACTTCCAGCATATTTTTTTCATATTTTAACGTACTCATAATAGCATGAATTTATTTTTATAGAGGGTGAATATTTTATGAAAAGATAGTAACAGAAATTGTACACTGACTTTTTCCCAATACCTAAATGTCGAATAAAATATTTGAAATAATGTTACTTTTAAAGAGAGAAGTCATCATGGAGTATTATAAAGACGAACATACTAATATTAACTAACCTCAAGAACACTACTGGGTACTAAGCCAAAAAATATTTTTGTATACTTACTGTTATCTAGAAATGCAATTGCATAAAATAATCATTTATTTTTTTATAAGAAACTATCTGCAGTCAAAATTATCTCAGGCTCTTAGATATAGGGTGTGCTTTGAATATAGGAAATGTTTTTGCCAAAGTCTGGACTAATTTGTAATATTCCGTTTGAACTGTGAGTATTCATATAAATACTGTATATACATTAAATATTAACGTCTTTGATTTTCGCGATTGTTATACATTTTAAATGAAACACTTTTGAACGGATTAATCGCGTATATTGAATGGTAAACATTTTTGGGAAACCCGACGTTTCGAACACTTTACAGTAGTCCGTGGTCACGGGTAGACTGAGGTGGCATTTGTCTGTCAGTTGATATAATTATTATATCAAACTACCGCCAACGATTCCTTAATTGCCTCGCGTACTGCCCTGGATTCTTGCAGAATGAGCTAACTGTATCTGGTCCTCTAGTGTGGTGTGCTGGGGATTTTAAAATACAAAAACATCCTAATTTCAATAGAGAAGATGGTTGGAAACTTTCCACCACCTGGGACCCACTATTAAAAAATTTAAAATCCCCAGCACACCACACTAGAGGACCAGATACAGTTAGCTCATTCTGCAAAAATCCAGGGCAGTACGCGAGGCAATTAAGGAATCATTGGCGGTAGTTTGATATAATAATTATATCAACTGACAGACAAATGCCACCTCAGTCTACCCGTGACCACGGACTACTGTAAAGTGTTCGAAACGTCGGGTTTCCCAAAAATGTTTACCATTCAATATACGCGATTAATCCGTTTAAAAGTGTTTCATTTAAAATATACATTAACTATTAACATTATTGAAATAATGCGTATAAATTAATTGTTAAATTCTATTGTTTCTTTATTTTCATAATAACTACAGCTTTAATAGGACTTTGTTTTAGGACTGAACCTAGAACGACCGTATTAAAACCAGAAATCATTCTGATTTAAGAATCAGTGCTTAATTTAATTATTAAGATCTTTCAACAATTTTAGCAAAAATACAAAAATATAAAACTATTTGAAAGCCATTACAACATGCCAAATACAATACTGCCCTGTCATGTTCGGGTTATAGCATAAAGATGAAAAAAAAGGCTCACGATCTTGGGAACCTCGTGTTAAGACACACCGTTCCACTTTCGTTCCCCACGTTCTATGATATTATTATAGATATAGGATGTCTTCAAAATCATTTATTTAAAGCTTATTATTTTTTAACACCACGTAACATATGTAAGTGTTTCGTTAGGACCATTCACTTGTCTTCCAAAGGCGCCGACTAATAGTATTTTGTTTATGTTCTGTTAACATTTTACTTATCCATTGTCACCGAATTGTTATCTTTCAATTATACTTCGTGATCCATTTAAGCTTTTTATGTGATAGTTATAGTACGAGAGACAGAGGGTGACCTCGTTTGACCTTCGAGAACAGCATCGATGATATTAGAGGAAGATCACGTAAAAATCATGATGACATGTTACTTACGAGACGTATGTCAGCATGAAGATGACAGTGAACCAAACGTAAAGAACCAAACATAATATATGTAAAGCTTGAGAGTTCCACTTTATAATGTTAATTTACAGGTTAAATCTATATATAAATACATATTACAGAAGCGGGAATCAAATCTGCAACCATCGCATGTACAATAACATACTTCCTTATTACTCCTCATATTCACAATTTCTTTTGACATACTCTACTATTAAAAGTTCTGGTCCAGTAAGTAATTAATGTTTAATTTAACGTCCGTCCGCGTCATGAGAGTCAGCGACACACGACTCAATTATTTCAGACACTCAATTATTAGGATCTCATTTGTGTATTAATGGAACTAACTACATTATAACATACTAACGACACACACAAGGCTTCGCCCGCCTAGACTTGTTTATATATTATAGCCTAATTACAAGGAACTGTAATATTTTTTTTGTATAAATTGTGACGCGATTGTAAGCTTTAAGCAAAGTCTGTCACATAACGGCATGGTCAGAGGGAACCAGAGAACCTAGTTGTATGACACTCCACTCTATTTCCCTCTTTCTAACGAATTCTTGATGCACTGCGTGTTGAGTTGCGGAGCTCAACGCCTGGCCTTGCCTCGTACCAGAGCGAGGAAACGAACATTGCATTTCGACTTGTCGCGTTCACAGTAGTACGCATATGCCTCTGCGCCACGACAGACTTTTATAAATAATAAAGAGTATAAATTATATGTTTTCTTTAAATTACTTGTTATACGACTGCAATTTTCAGTTGCAGTCGTAGAAACTATCTTCATTCTTGTGCTTTAAAAGAGAAAGACTAATTGTTACTTTAGTTTTAAGCATTAAGCACGCAATATCTCTAAAATACTGTACAATGCTTTCTTACTGCTTTACGGTGATGTGTTCTTTTTATAAAACGAAATTATTATAGTACGAACTTTTCATAAATTCTGTATAATTTATGAAACAGTCTATTTCAAAATTTCATGTGTAAGGCGCTGCGCCACGACAGGCCTCGAACTGTTTCACGCTAAAATAGTTAACATTTATGTGTGTTTTGAACGTTTTTAGAGTCAAACGTCGGTTTCGCCCCCTTGAACTAAACAAAATTGTATATTTTTTAATATGTATTTACGAACGAAATTGAATGATACTTTTAGTACAGCTACTGTTAAACATTAACAAATGTCGTTGTAAAAAAAGTACTAGTTATTTCACGTTGTTTCTGTTTTTGTAACTAGGTATGCGGTAGGGAAACGCATACGAAAAGCGCAGTTTTTTTTGTATTCAAATACCGATCCGGGGCAATTCCGGAATCATCCAATATCGGGGCATCGAATACTGTGTGCATGTGTGCGTGCATGCCTGTGTGTGCAATAAAAGACTTAAAATAAATAAATTAAAATATATTTTATGCGCTTCTATTTAAAACCTTTCTTCTTCTATTTAAACAGGTGGAGATAATTGGGAATACATTTTAAAACACTTGGGTTTCCCGCTCCTCACCGTATCGAGGCCGAAACCCAACGCCGCGCTGTTTGCCCTGTTAACAGAGACGAGAGACAGGAAGCAAAAAATAATAAATATTTCATTCACACGAGTGGGATTCAAAACTGTTATCATCGTATTTATAATCAAACGCACACAACGTTTAGTTGGACTACGATTACCTCGTAAATCATTTTAATTATTTTTGAATAGTTCCAATAGAGTTCATAAACAACTTATAAAATTTAGTTTAGAATAAAATGTCAAGTTCAAAGCTTCAAAGCACTTGACTCTATATTTAGACTTTAATAATAAAACATATAAGAGTTTTTAACTTTATAAGAGACTTGACGCTCCTTTTGCAGCTTTAAAGATATTAAAGTAGGCATCACGAGCAATTTCGCTTCTATGGGAAATTCCCGACCCAAAAAATTACTATCTCGTTTTGGCAAAGTTAACTTTTAAGAGAGAGAATGTATACCCTTTCACCTGTCGTGGTACAGGAGCACACATACGATACACGAGCTCCGTGTACCGCGTGTGTGCAGAAAAATTGATAACTCTGGCAACATTTGTTGTTAAAGTTTACGCACCTTCTTGGTTCCTAATAAAAAATAAACCCTTCTGCAAGGATGGAACACGACATCTTTTTCATACAATTTCGGCCTCTAGATACCTAACAGAAGATCTTTATTTTTGAATTGATCCTGTTATTCAACGAAATAGCTACTTTGCGCATGCGGAAAACATGCTTCTAGCAATGTTAACTGACGAAATGAAACATATCCGAGAACTAGCAGCCAGGCGCATATTTAAAGCACGTACTACGCAGAGAACTTCAACAACTAGAATATTTGAGTTACCTTGTATAAATTTTAATGCTTCAACATACATTGATTTAATAAATTGGCAAGCAAAAATTACAGAATCCCCACTTTTGAAAATCTTTTCTCACCTATAAATTCGGCACGGCGACGAAATTGGGGAAAAGGATCAATTGTCGTTTTTAAGGCTTCCGTGCCACATCCAAACTGTAGAACGAGCTGTGAAAGTGACCACAGAGGCAGCCACTTCTCAATGTACGGAAAAGGCACGATTAGGTGCAATAAAAGCCAAACTGGAATCTCGGAATATAATGCCTAAATTTGATACAAAAATAGATTTTAAAGCAAATTAATATATATATATATACATATATATATATATATATATATATATATATATATATATATATATATATATATATATATATATATATATATATATATATATATATATATATATATATATATATATATATATATATATATATATATATATATATATATATATATATATATATATATATATATATATATATATATATATATATATATATAAATATATATATATATATATATATATATATATATATATATATATATCTTCTTCTTCTTCATGGCATTAATCCCGGCTTGCTGTGCCAGGGTCTGCCTTCCTACTGAGCCTACTCCACTTTGCACGATCTTTTACGTCCTCAGTGGTAAGACCATTGGCTCTCATGTCCTGCATCACGACATCCAATCAGCGCTTCCTTGGGCGTCCGGGAGGTCTCACTCCAGGGACAGATATATCAAGGCACTTGCGTCCGACATAGTTCCTAGGCCGGCGCGCAACGTGACGATACCACCTCAGGCGACGCTCTTGGAGCTTATCCGCTATGTCACGGACTCCAAGACTACCTCGAATGAATGTGTTACGTATGCGGTCAGACCGCTTTACGCCGCACATCCATCTCAGCATCTTCATTTCCGTGACACGAAGCTCCTGAGTGTGCCGAGATAGTACTGGCCAGCATTCGCTGCCGTATAAAAGAACCGGTCGAACGATGCTCTTATATATCAGCCCCTTGAGTTTGGTTGGTATTTTGCGATCGCAGACCACACCAGTGACCTCCCGCCATTTGGCCCAGGCAGCGCTTATCCGACCGTGAACGTCGTGATCGATGCCTCCAGACTCGTGCATGACGGATCCGAGGTACCTGAACTTTTCCGACTTAACGGCTGGTTCAGTACCTATATGGGTAGTGCTCGAGTCCGGTCTCCCGCAAGCCATGTACTCGGTCTTCGACACATTTAGTTTAAGACCGCCGTTCTCAAGCGTACCATTCCAGAGGTTCACTTTACGCTGTAGCATCTGACGGTTATCTTCAACGAGTGCTATGTCATCGGCATACATCATTAGCCACGGGGGCTGGTCTTGGATGTGAGCCGAGACAGTATCTAGCACTACGTTGAATAAGAATGGGCTAAGAGCTGAGCCCTGGTGAAACCCTACTGTAATCTGGAAAGGTATGGTGTCGCCAACAGCAGTCCTAACCATGGAAGCGGAATTGTGATACATATCTTTGATAATCTCAATATAGGCCTCAGGGATCCCTTTCAAACGCAATGCCCACCAGATACACTGACGAGGCACACAGTCAAAGGCCTTCTGCAGATCTAAAAAAGCCACATGCAGAGCTCTCCTCTTTTCCCTGTATGCCTCCATCAAAGTTCTGAGGGCAAAAATGGCGTCCATAGTACCCGATCCAGGCTGAAATCCATATTGAGACTCAGAGACAGTACACTCTCGGCGGAGCCTGATATCGATAATGCGCTCGAAGAGCTTCATGGTGTGACTCATAAGCTTAATGCCCCTATAACTACCACAATCTTGGACACTGCCCCTTCCCTTGTAAATAGGGGTAATAAAGCTAAGCCGCCACTGGTGTGGCATCTTTCCAGTGTTCAAGATATGGTTAAAAAGATCAGTAAGTATGAGCACACCAAGAGAGCCCAACGATTTCCACGCTTCGATCGGAATTTCGTCAGGCCCCACCGCTTTTCCGTTCTTCATGCGTCGAAGGCAATTCCGAGTTTCGTCAAAGGTTATTGGGGCAACAAGTCCGAGGTTAGGCGGTGGGTCGTGATGAAGACTGCACAGATGCTGAGTGTTCAGCAGCTCCTGGAAATAGCTGGAAGCGTGATTACAGAGCAACGTGCCCTGGGAATCTTTGACGCAAACACATATTGCGATATCTTGCGTCGCTTTATCCCGGCCACGGTCCAGTTTGTATATGAGCTTCTGCCCCTCCGCAGTTTCAAGTTTAATTAAGACAGATATATATATATATATATATATATATATATATATATATATATATATATATATATATATATATATATATATATATAATATATATATATATATATATATATATATATATATATATATATATATATATATATATATATATATATATATATATATATATATATATATATATATATATATATATATATATATATATATATATGTCTTAATTAAAGTTTATATGTCATTTATCATCCATATACCATTAAACTAAACTCAATAGTTGGTAAAATGTGTACTACCCTAGTTTTAGTTTATTTAGGATTTTTTGAGGTCAGTGCGGAGGTAGAAGATGTTGGCCAAATTAGTTGAAAAATTACATTTATTTTTAATATTATATAACGCACCAATTCCGACCTATTACAATTTAATATCTTTAAATTTTGTTTTCTGTATGAAATCGCTCCACCCTGACACGGGGCGACCGTAACAGTAATAGGTTGTTTGATCTCTTCTCGAAAAAATGAAATATTTTAATTTCGTTTACGAACGTTTAGTCTGCCTTTAACTTCTTATGGAAACGAAGCGTCTTACTAGGTTCGCAAGTTCTTTTTTCCTAAGTGCGAGAGAGGTTATAATATTAAAACTTAAAAACTTATACATTTCGTTAAAATTTCTCAATTTTTTTTTTCATATTTTTCGGAGTTTTCGTCAAGTATAATACATATATTTTTTTGTAGTCAAATAAAATATATATTTTTTGTCATTTATATTGTAAAATGAGTTCAAATGTTCGAATTTCTGAGCAGTGCTGAATTTCTTTCACGGTTACCTACATAATGTATTACTAATAACGAATGGTACAGCTTAAACGAAACAAACAACATGAGACCCTGGTATATTTGTATTACTGCGCTGATTTCATAAAAATACATTTTTTATAGCTTGAAGTAGGAAGAGGGAACTTGGGAATATAATGTTCCAGTCTCCACTTTTCGTCGAATTCTCGAGGCATTGCATGATCTGTACCGGAGAGCAATAAAATGAAGAAATCTTATTGCTTTATATTTAATTTTGTCGAAGCCTTATTAAGCTATTAGGCTCGTGTTAATGCTATTATGGAATTATTAACGTAACATTACTTCGAGTAATGCATACCATACTAAAATTATCCGTATCTAACCGCGTTTTTTTTATACTGTTATTCCCCGATGCAAAAATACTGTTATTGTAAATTTGACGTAACGGTCGGGCTGTGTGTCTATCTGTGCCACTAGCTCTGTAATAATTGAACCGCTCGAGTGTGAGTTTAAAACGGAAACCTTCTTCTTCTTCGGTAGTTCATAGGTTTGTTTATAAATCAGATTACAAGTTTAAGAGCTACAAGTACTTTGCCAAGGTGGCGTTATTTATTAGCGTTATTTTAAAATATCAAAAACAAAAGTGAACACATGAATTAAAAATATTAATTTATAGTTTATTGTCTTTTTTATCCTTTTCACTTCAAAATACTGAAACCTCATTACAAAAGAGAGATCAAGTCAATAAAAATATCAACAATTTATATTAACGCATTCTTAAAATATAATTGACTTATAAATGTAAATATATTTTTTTTTAAATATCAAAAGTCAACACGATATTTTTACTTTTTTCTAGGAAACAATAATTTTTGTTTAATACATATTTACAAAAAACACAAAACCACGTGGGCGTCCTTATAGTAGTACATATAACGTATCCTCCAGCAACATATTCTGCGTGGGACCAAAACCATGAATGAAAACTCGACCCACGCTGATTTCTCAAAATTTTATTTTGTAAGAGAAATCGTTAAACAAAGTAAAGAAAAATATAATTCGGGGACAGATGTCAAAGGAAAACAGTATATGCTCGCACTGGACACGTGGGCGTTAAACATTACATTAATGTAATCGTTGCAGTTTTAGTGACCATTGCTGTTATTTTGCAGAACCTTCATAATTTCAACTTGATATAGCTTCAGTGTATTTCGAAGTAATTGGAAAATCCTAATTTGCATAGACATTCTTAGTAATAATTATCTTATGGACGTTATATATAGTTTTGTTTGGTGAGGTCTGTCGTGGCGCGGTGGCACAAGCGTGTGACTCTAACCGACAGGTTCAGGGTTCGATCTCCAGTCGAGGAAAGAATATATTTAATATTTTAATGTTTCATTTCTCCGCTCTGGTACTAAGGCAAAGCGTCCCGTTGAGTCCTCCCGCTACTCAACACGCAATGCCTAAAATTCGGCGAAAAGTGGGGAACGGAAGTGGAACGAGTGGAACGGAGTGTCTTAGAGTTCCCGGGTTCCCTCTGCCTACCCTGCCTTGTGCAGGATACAACGTGAAGCAAAAGTATTTTATTTGCTTCACGCTGTATCCTGTACAAGATTCCATACAAAATTCTTTAAATTTAAATATTTTTTTTTGTATTTTATACTTGTTGACATATATTTTATGATAATTGAATCAAAAGCTTTAGGGCTACGGGCATTTTATTGGTATGAGGTAGTGATTTTTGAAGAGGATGATGAAAATATATCGAAAGCAATATAATAATATGGAGCACAGGACGAGAAGTCGCCGGCAATTGCATTATTGGGACGTATATTTGGCCCGATGTGTCGAGTATAGTACGAGCCGTCTAGCTCAAACAAGTTCAAATAAATCTGATTTGTAAAGTTTCTTGTACAAATATACAAACTGTGTCTACATACGACGACGACGAAAATAGTAATAAGAACATGTTGCGAAGGTAAAATAGTAATAAGATTTTTTTTAATGTTTTATGGAAGACACGGCAAACGAGCGTACGGGTCACCTGACGGTAAGTGATCACCGTCGCCCACGGCCCAGTGTAACTCCAGAGGAGCTACAGGAGCGTTGCCGTCTTTTAAGGTGGATGGGCACCGGGGCCCGGCATTACCTAATGCGAAACGCAGTGGCCAAAGCCACTACTTAACGCCGGTCTTTGCCGGGGGTGGTAATAGTCCGGTCGAGTCTGCCCATGAGTGTTGCCATTGCTGGCAACGTGACTCTACCACACGCACTTTAGTCGCCTCTTACGACACCATCAGTACCAGGGTGATCCTATTCTAAGCCACACGGCAAATAATAAGAATATGTTGCGAAGGTACCCTCTTTTCCTCTATATTTCTGAAAATTACACAAACTTGTTAGACAACAGCACCCTGCCGAGTATTTTATCTCAATCTGACCGAAACAAACAGTCCTATATATTGTATGTGTTGCTGAAGCAACGTTAAAAGTAAAAACATTTTTCCTTTTGACTAAAACCGAACTAAAGCATCTAAGAATTTAATAATAATTAAAGAGCATCATTCATTCAAGAGCAAAATCAGAAAAGGAATAAAACAAATTCAATCATTGAATTATATAGTGTGTATGGTTGACGCTGTATCCCTTACGTGACGGAGTAGTCAGAGTTATACACAAAAGCTAGCCTAAAGTAAAGTCTAAGTGAGCGTACATGAATCAGACAATGTGATTAATATATGATAATGATAACTTATGAAAGTTTGCAAAAATTTCAAAAGCTTTCCCTCTTGTAAGGGTATCTGTAAATAAAAGATTTCACCGAGCCGCTGTCGAAGAAATAAAGAGCAACCTAAATTGTTCGCAATTCTAAAAGAAAACTTCTTTTAGAAAAGTTATTTGGTATATTTCCATTAAAAAACATTGACAATTATAATCATCACATGTAAGTACGGCCTTGCTTTGGTTAGTGGATCGGTGCGTAGCTATTGTCGGTTTGTATCACACTTAAGGCAATGAAATCTATGTAATAAACAAGTAACCAATCACAATAAATATATAAAGAAAAAAAATATATAGAGGATGTTTATTAATGTAAATAGTGATTATTATAGTTTTTGTCTGTATATCTGTTCATCTGAATATTCGACTATTCTTCTGCCTGTTGAACGTGAAAATCATTAAAGTTAAAATATAGCGTACATCTCACACTACTTTTTAACTTTAGTAATTTTCACCTAACTGGAAATATACATACAAAGGCTTGTAAACACGGTAATTGACGGTTCGTTTCTCGCTCGGGGGAAATGAATACTTTTGGTTATGCTATCTGCGATCTCATTTCTATATTATGTTTTGGATCTTGATACAAAACATGGTATAGAAACTTGTAAGATCTCTTGTAAGAGCTATTTGAATATATAAACGAGCAAAACATAATAATATATGTAGTGGACACTGTACGACTGTAGACTTGTACAAGCGCTAGCGTTACTTCCGCTCCACCGCTCTGAGGTAACGAGCTCGTACTCTAATTTACCAGTTTGCTTGAATTGATCTGGACAGGTTAACAGAAGTAATTTCATTTAAATTGACTTCTTGATTAATGTTTATTTTTGTTTTTGTTTTTGTAAGGCTTTTTGATATAATTCTGCGAAAAATTCTCTCATATCATATCTTATATAGTCCAAATATTCAGCTCTCCTTTATCGATAACTGTTTTTCCGATTATATATTTATGCTATGCTAAGTTAACATAGAATATTTCCTTAATATACAAATCAAGGCAGATCAGGTTCGAGTCGGTGGTGTTCAGTTGACCACTAAGGGTTTCGTATTAATATTCATAACTGTTACTGCAATTTTTAATATTAGCAGACTGTGAGGATAACTGGATTATATATGAATTTGAGAAAGATACGAGCTTTAGAATAGTTAGACTCGCCTACCTGTTGATGGCTTCTTCACGTTGTTCACCAGTCCCAAAGGCTTCTTGATATTTAGTGGCGTGGAAGATGGCGTCGCCTAACTGATATCACCACGTGTACACGGGCTCGATGAATTTAATGTAAATGTTCTTTTAAATATCACAATTAAATAGGTTCTTCATATAGTTCTTACTTTAAAAACAGTGTTTGCGAAAGGGGCGCGGCGCGGATGCGGTTATTATAGGTCTCACACTTGACTATAACACAAGTGGTTCCCTTTGCGGTCTTCTTGCGAATGGGTGGTAGGCGAGTACTCTAAAGTAAGGTAGTAAGCTCGTAGAAAATATGATTAATTTACAAATCAAAGCTACCTACATAGTTGGAATATATAATCTAGGAAGTATGAACAGGTGGCGTAACCATACCCCCGCCCTTAAAGGGTTGCCTTTAAAATATACTATGATCTAAAGTTTTACCTTATGTGTGTAACAGGGTTGGATGTATATTAAGTATAGAAAATTTACAAAATCTTATGTAAAATAAATAAAATATAAAATAAAACTAACAATAGTTGAGGCGATTATAGAAAGTATACAAAAAATAAAAAAAAAAAAACATATATAACGCTGAAACCAAGGATTATTGTGTCGGTAATGGGCACAAACGTACCACAGGCCTTACGTAAAATCCTTTCGCGGTTCTGACGGTAACCACGCGAGTTGTCCCGTCTTTGCCGCTGTGAAGCTTTTCAACGACAGCTAAAGGCCAAGAAAGAGGCGGCGCATTGTCTGTCACGATGACAACAACTGTTCCTATTTGTATGGGGACCGTTGGCGTATTCCATTTGGCTCTGACTTGTAATTGATGAAGATAAGACATACGCCATCGTTTCCAAAACGATTGAACCAGCCTATCTAAAAGTAAGTGTCGCTGTTGTATAGTTACGGAGGTGACTTCAGCAGTTGGCAGTGATGATAAAGGAGCTGAATGCAAAAAATGTGCGGGTGTAAGCGCGGTAGGTTCGGATGGATCGCAACTCAGAACGGTGAGGGGGCGCGAATTAATGAGTGCCTCTATTTGTGTAAGAACCGTAATAAGCTCCTCATACGAGAGTATTTGTTGCCCTATAACCTTAAAGAGGTGTGATTTGACAACCTTTACCATACTCTCCCAGCAGCCGCCGAAATGGGGAGAAACAGGTGGAATAAACTTCCACTCAATTCTACTTTCGGTAAGCTCATCTTGAAGGGGCGTTCGGAATTCTTCGTCAAGAAACTTATACAAGTCCTTGAGATAAGTCCGAGAACCCACGAAGCATCGCCCGTTGTCAGAGAATAAGCACTTAATAGGGCCACGACGTGCGAGGAATCTCTTTAATGCGGCAAGGAAGCTTACTGAAGTCAAATCAGTAGCCACCTCAATATGAGTGGCGCGCGTAGTCAAGCACGTAAAAATACATAGCCAAGCTTTGCGGCTCTTTACGCCTCGACCACGAATGGGTGTATACTGAAGCGGTCCCGCATAGTCACATCCAGTATTATAAAATGGTTTTTCAACTTGAGTGACTCGGTGGCTGGGTAGATCGGCCATTAGTGGAAAGATTGAGCGCGGTTTCAATTTAAAACAAATGTTACATTTGTGGATTCTATGCCGAATTAATCTTCTTGCAGCTAGAATCCAGTACTTGTGCCTGAGCAGCGACATCACTAGTTCAGGTCCAGCGTGTAGGTGTTTTTTGTGGTAATAATCGACTAACAAGTTACAGACATGATCATCTCGCGGTAGAATGCAAGGATGCTTATAATTAAAATCTTCAGCAGAATTAGTTAGTCGACCACCAACTCGAATCAAACCATTTTTGTCTAAAAATGGTCTAAGTTTCATAATTGGTCCGGAACAAGGTTTATTAAGTTTAATTTTTTCTATGATATCAGAAAAATAAATTTTCTGAATTGTACCTAATAATTTACCCTCAGCAAAGTCTAGATCTGAAGTTGTTACAGTTGTGTTACGAGGTAGTTGCTTCAGTAAGCGATAAATGTATACAATCACGCGAAGCAATTTTGACCAATTTGACATACGTCGTGCAAGGGTACAAATTAACGATTCCGGAGTATTACAAGTAGCCGTACATGATACTGATTTATGTTCTGGTACATCTGCGAGTGATTTATCATAATTAAATTTATTGATAGGCCACTCTGAGGGGTCATAAGATACCCACAATGGTCCCTTATACCAAAGATGATGTTCAACTAGTTTGTCTGGAGTAAGGCCACGAGACAAGCAGTCGGCGGGATTTTGAGATCCAGCGACATGGTAAAAACAGTCAGCTGGTAAGAAATCGGTCAGCTTCACCACTCTATTGGCAACAAAAGTGTGCCAACGATGCGGAGATGAGTGTATCCAGACCAGCGCTACTTTAGAGTCGGTGAATGCGTAAACAGAGTTGATAGGATACTGAATTGACACTGTATCAATGACCTTCCGTAGTAACTCTGATAACAGTCTCGCTATAGAGACTATTTTTACAGGTGAGACCTTCGACTTGGCACAAACAAGTTGTACTGTACGGGTAGAGCCGTCAAAAATCTGCATATAAACCACACCTCCATATGCACGCTCGCTGGCATCTGCGAACCCAATAAGGTTTACACTGCAACCATTTGTTAAGCCTAGGTGACGCGGGATACGTATTTTGGTAAGCGCGGGCAGCTCGAAGCAGAATTGCTTCCAAGCAGTGACAATATTTTGGGGAGGTGTGTCATCCCAATCACATTTTAATAACCAAAGCTCCTTAATTAGGAGCTTGGCGTATAAAACAGAGGGAGCTACTAATCCCAATAGGTCCCATAATCTTGCCACAGTAGATAATATAGCGCGCTTAGTACAGTTATCACTGGGCGTGCTAACCTCAAAACGCAATGTGTCACTAGCACGGTCCCAATGCAAGCCTAAGATTTTTTCAGCCTTTTGATCAAACTGAATTGTATGAACAGATCGATGGGAGTCAGGTATATGCGATAGAACCTGGTCAGAGTTACTGGTCCATTTAACTAAATCAAATTGACCACATTTAAACAATGCAATAAGCTTCTGTGAGACTGCAACAGCTTGTGGCTCAGACATCACACTGAAGGCGATATCGTCCATATATAAAGCGGAAGACAAGATAGCTGTTGCGGCGGGAAAATTACTGCCTTCATCCTGTATAAGTTGATGAACTACACGCAAAGCGTGGTAAGGGCTTGATTTAAGTCCAAAGCATACGCGGCTGAACTCATACACCCCAACCGCAGTATTGTTATCGAATCGATATAAAATACGCTGGAACTTGCGATCATTTTTCTTCATACCTATCTGCATAAACATTTGTTTACAGTCGGCTGAGAGCGCTATTTGAAAAAGGCGAAAATTAATTATAATGTTAAATAGATTTCCCTGTAAATTAGGTCCTGCGTGCAAAATATCATTGAGGGATTTACCCGACGTAGTTCGGCAACTTCCATCTAGAACCACGCGGAGCCGTGTCGTAGACTTGTCCTCCCGAAGCACACCGTGATGCGGGATAAAGTATTTGGGGCTTAATTTATCATCGCATCTAATATCAATAGGATGTAAGTAGCCTTGTTTGATATAGCTACTTATTACTTCGTTATAAGCGGCGCGACTATCCGATGATAATGTAAGTTTTCTCTCTAAACAAAGAAAATGTTTAAGGGCTATGGCATACGACTCGCCCAGCGAATAGGGATCGTCACAGAAAGGAAGTGACACAATATACCTACCACTATCTTCCCGAACAGTGGTGGCGCGGAAATGATCTTCACATTCAAGATCATGTGGGTTCTGAGCGGGCGGCGCGGTAACCTCTTCGAGTTCCCAAAATCGTTTAAGCAGAGACGAAACGGGATCGAGAGTTGACAAACAACAAAAAGTATGTTGGTTAGAATCGTATAAAGTGGGTACGGAACCCATAATAACGAACCCAAATAGTGTTTCAATAGCGGGAGGCAAATTATCTCCGTGGCTACGTACTATGTTTGGTAGTACTAAGTGAGGGAAGACAGAAGCTCCTATCAGAGCATCTATTGGCCCGGGATGCGCGAACGTTCTGTCAGCGAGCTTCAGATTTTCGAGGTAATCTAACGAAGACACGTCAACTTGAACAGAAGGCAAAGTATCTGTTATGCGGTCAACAATAAGCGTTGAAATGTTAAAACAAATGTTATTATCAAAACGAGAATGAATTGTTATATCGACTGTACCTTTAATGGATTTTTCACCACCACCGATACCTTTCACAGTTAAATGTGATTTTTTACTTTTATTTATAAGTCCTAGCCGTTTTAAACAATCTAAAGTTAAGAAATTACTTTGTGCGGCAGTGTCTAACAAAACGCGAATAGTGTGCTTCTTGTTATTATTGTCATACACTATCACCTGAGCGGTTGCTAACAGTACAGTAGTATGCTTAGTACATTGCGTATTATTTGTATGAGTTTTAACTGTACTCGCTTGAGACGGCGCAATGGAAGTGCTACACAACGAAACCTCAGGTTGTGATGCATTAGTCATCGCTGGCGCAGTTGCAGCGACTGAGTCATACTGCATTACAGGCTTACTTGTGCGGGGTGGCGGCGGTGTCATGTTAGTCGAACAGCTGGCCGTCGAAAGGGACGTGTTAAAAATATGCTCGTTTTTATCAAAGTGCAGTAATGTATGATGACGTTGGTTACAAGAACGACACTTAGTTTTAGAACTACAATTACTAATCTTGTGCTTAAGGCTAAGGCAATTCACACATGCATTACTTTGTTTTACCAATTTAAATCGTTCTTTAGGACACATATTACTAAAAGCGGGACATTTGTAGAAATGATCATGAATTACATTATTACATAGGCAATTAACTTGCTGTGACGAAGAACATGTAACATAAGACTGTGGATTGGGGGCGGATATTTTTCTAGTATTTATTCTGTGTTTATAATTAATATTATTCGGTTTTGTGGAAATTAAATTATTTTGCTGTGTACTAGAATATATGCGGCACTGATCTTTAATAAAATTAGCAAAGCTATCGAACGTTGGTATTTTTGTGTCACGCGAGTGCATTTCGAATGCTCGAATAGTGTCGGTATCAAATTTCTTTATAGCGATATGCAGAAATATAAAATCACACAAATTATCCAACTTCAACGTTTTTAGCGAGTTTACAGCGGTTACATAATTATCTAAAAATGACTGATAATTTTCGGCACTTGCAGAGCCCGATATTTTAAAATTAAGAGTTTCATCTAAATAAGAAGATGCAAAAACACGAATGTCTTGATATCGATCGACAAGTGCCTGAAATATTATATTGTAATTCTCAGCACAAGGGGTAACTCCCGAAAATGTTGCTTGAGCCTTCTGTGATAATTTTCCGATTAAGTAATACAATTTATCAGCATCGGTAAGCGAAGGATTATCGTGAATTGTAGACTTAAAACTCGCAAAAAATAAAGGCCAGTTGGAAATATTTCCATCAAATGACATAAGTTCTATAGGCGGCAGTTTACGCGATTGTTTAAAAGCTGTACCCTGTGGTTGTGCGGAACGACATTGAGACATCACAGTTTTTATATAACAAAAAAGGTCTTCGAAAGAAGCATAGGCTTGATAGCTAGGCTTGGCTTCAGCGTCATATTCTAATAATTGCGCGTTGTAGTCATCCAATATCTTAAAAAAGTCTAAACGTATACTATCTATAGTCACACAGGAACAAAGAAATGATTTTTCATTATCTTGAGAAATATGAGCAATTTTTGCTTTTTCATAAATATTTTGAATGCGCTCAAATAAAACATTACGTTTCGCTTCAAGTATAACAAGCTGAGGGGTCTCGCATACAGTAGGTATTTTAGGCGGCATATTTGTAAGTAAGTATAATAACACAAATTAAATAAAGCGGTTGTAAGTATATGCACAAAAAACTAGAAAGAAAATGTAACGACTTTGTAGGTAGATGTTTGTAACTAACTGCAATAGTTCGAGTTTTCAAGACAGTTGTAATTAAATATATAAATTTAAGTATATGTATAGTGTATATAATAAATACTTAATAACAAAATATTTACTGAGCAGAATATGAAGAATAGTGATGTGATATTATTTATAAAATACGAACTTACTGGTGGGTGCGGATTTGTGTAGTATTAAATAAAATACCTAGTTACTTATGTATTTTAATATTCTAAGTAGTTATAATAACTTAGGCAACATAGGAACTTTAAGAGCGGTTAATGTACAGTAAAGTATTAAATTGCAATGAATATGCAAGATACCTATTTATCACTGTGGGTGCGGGAACCGAATAACGGTATTCTATGTACGCTAAATTAGCATAAAAGATTGTGATAAATAGGGAATCCGGCTCGAAGGACCAAAAGATGATACTGCAATTTTTAATATTAGCAGACTGTGAGGATAACTGGATTATATATGAATTTGAGAAAGATACGAGCTTTAGAATAGTTAGACTCGCCTACCTGTTGATGGCTTCTTCACGTTGTTCACCAGTCCCAAAGGCTTCTTGATATTTAGTGGCGTGGAAGATGGCGTCGCCTAACTGATATCACCACGTGTACACGGGCTCGATGAATTTAATGTAAATGTTCTTTTAAATATCACAATTAAATAGGTTCTTCATATAGTTCTTACTTTAAAAACAGTGTTTGCGAAAGGGGCGCGGCGCGGATGCGGTTATTATAGGTCTCACACTTGACTATAACACAAGTGGTTCCCTTTGCGGTCTTCTTGCGAATGGGTGGTAGGCGAGTACTCTAAAGTAAGGTAGTAAGCTCGTAGAAAATATGATTAATTACAAAATCAAAGCTACCTACATAGTTGGAATATATAATCTAGGAAGTATGAACAGGTGGCGTAACCAATAACATTGCCTTTAGAAGTCGACAAATTTAAGTGTGCACTTGCATATTCCCATATGCATTTAATTTGTATTTCCATAAACAACTTTTAATTAGGTTTTCTATTATATATCCATACATTTTTAATATATTTAAAATTTATAAAATAAAAAACGTTTTTAAAAATCGTATAGAATTGTTTAATGTCGAGTCTTTGAATATAGTTATAGCGCTTTGACCATCTGAGACATACGTTTTTATATACGTATAAGACTTTATAAAATACTTATACGCTTGTTATAATTTATTTATATTGTTAGCATCATTGTAGTTCCCTACAACTTTATTTGTACAAAAATCCTTATTTAATTTAGAAAATTAACAGTAATTCAAAAGTAACTTACGAACACCTAAAATATTTTATATAAGCAATATTTACTTACAGTGAAATAACGTTAAAAGTCGAAATTATACGCATCTCGTTATTAACTTGTTTTGAATGAACATTAATTCTCATTAAGTTTTCAGACATATTCATTAAAACGAATGTCTTTATCATCTTTAAATAGAGTTTTAGAATTATATTACTTCTGTGAACTTTTTGTATGTCAAGTACTGTTGGAGGTCAAATCGAAGTTGAGCTTTGAAAGTTTCTAATTTAAATAATATAATAAGGTTAGTTCGATTCTCACTCGAGGAAATTCCGCTTACGCAGAGGTAGATAGAGGAAATCTGAGAACCAGTATTAAGACCGAATTTGAGCTATTGTGTGTTGAGTGGCGGAACTCAACGCAAGGCTTTGTCTTAAGTATATTTCAATTGTTCGGGCGGGAATCGAACCCTCACACAGTACCACTGCGCCACGACTGGCCTCGAAACTAATTATAAAAGACAAATATTAAGATTTAAAAATAAAACTATATATATAACTGAAATAAGACTACAAATAGTAGTTAATTCTATATTATAAAATAAAGAGCTATATATCACTTATAACCACTGTACAAAAGCGGGTCAGGTGATAGAGTATCAGCGTGCATGCGCTCTCACGAGATCCGGAAATAGTACGGTAGACCATTTCCGTGTGGCAGATTTTGTTCTCTATTATACTCGTATATCGACTGACATCTTACTGAATGAGAATGGGAATTAAGTTTTATTAAAAGTTTAAAAAAATAGTTTAGATGCGTTTTTCTTTTATCTGTGTCCTGCAAAGCGGTTCCGGTTCGCGAAGATTACCTGGAGACTTGGTGGTGGACTGGGTTAAGAATTGTCTTGACTCACTCAACACACAACCTTTTTGTAAAGAGGAAAACGTAAGTATCTTTACAAGAATATAGAGACGTTCTCATTAGAATAAGTATCCTTAAGGAAACGGTTTGTGTTATTATTTGTTAGTCGTATTAGTAATCGTGCAACATTTTGTTTGCGAGGGATTTTAGGCTTATAATGTAAAATCTTAGTTCTCTGTCCGTAGAAATTTCGAGAAATCTTCTCTTAGTAAACTATTTTTACCTCCCTACTTTTTACTTTATTTTTTATATGTTCTCAAAAAAATATAGAAGTAAATCCTACAATCTATTGATAGACTAGGGTTAAGAAACTCCTTTTCGTTATATAATATTGTGTGTTCGCAGACACATAACAAACTGGAGGAAGCTAAATTTTAAATGTTTAATTTTCTCAAATGAATATTAACCTACAACCTGTTGCGTCTACAGTAACACACTTGTGCCTTTGCGTCACGTTAGAATATTTAATATATTATTTATATATTAAAAAAAGTGAATTATCAAATTTAATATAATTTTACATTTTAATCAAAATAACATTTTCAATTTCATATTATATTTACTTAATCTTTATATTATAAGCATCATTTCCATAAGTTGTATCTGAAACTGTTATTAGGTTATTATTTTTCTCGTGGGAAGAATTTCTGCTTTCTAAAGTTACTTTTAATGTGTCGTAAAGTGCGACCACACAATGTGTTATATGAATTCACGGTTTACTACATTTACTTTTTTTATCCATATTTTATGTCTTTTTTTTTTATTTTTTTCCAGCATCATACTGTATCCCGTACATGTCAGGATAGACCGAGAAAATTTAGGAATTTAGTGTTAAGAGTCTCCGTTCCGTTCCTCGCTTTGTGTCGAAATTGAGGCATTGCAACTTAACTGGTATTTATTATACGGTGCTATAAATATAGCATGAACTTTAAGGTAACTTATCAAATTTAATTTTGATATACAGTGACTCGTATATACTGATCATCATTTTGATTTGCGTATCATTTCTATTGGAATGGAATCCGGAATTTGAGGCACAGATTTTTGTACCAATTCCATTGTTACTATTTTCGATAGATTATATGACTAAGAATGTCATTGAATGATTTATTTAATAATAAGTGTTTTTTACAATTGTTACCAGTAAAAGGCCGCCATTGATTTTATTTCTTGATTCGTCTGCTGCTTTTAGGGAAATCAGCCAAATTGATTTTAGCTTTAAATAGGCAAAACTATAAATTATACATTTCACAAAGATGGTTTCCATTCACTGAAAACGCTTTCAGCTGTTTTTGTTGTTTGAAGGAGAAAAATCATAACTGCGTGATTTCACAAAGATGCCTAAAAGACGCAAGTGACGAAGCGTTCATGACTTTTTTTCTCAGATTTCTATTGTATATTTTAATGTTTAAATTACAGTGAAAGGTATTTTTTCTTGTCCATCGACTGGGGATCGAACCCAGGACCTGTCGGTTACATTTACACGCTTGTGCCGCTGCGCCACGACAGTATAATAATGAGGAAAGTTTTGTCTTTATATTTTATTATAAGACCGTGTAGTGTAGTAGTGCGCCGTGGTGTAGTGGTGCTGACTGTTCGAGACGGTTGTGAGTACGATGTCCATTTGTAACAAATTAATTACTTTTGTTTTCGCTCAGGCAACAAGACAAATTCCGAGTTTCGCTAATAAACACGAAATGTCCCATTAATTAAGCTCTGTATGTGGAACAGGCTATCTTAATAGTATGAACCGACTACAGCATTAATGTATGGACTGTTAACAACTGTATAGTGTCAGAGCTGTTAATACGCAAACTAATGATAATATAGTGTGTATATTGTGCGCGGTACGATGTATGGAAAATGACTAACTTGTTTGAAAACTATTCACCTACACTAGAAACTTGGACACATAGTGTTCTCATAACTGCTGATGCGACACTAATGATCGTGTTACTATCAGTTTTGCTAATAGATACACTTATTTTCATGAATTAACACTCGATGTATAAATAAAGTGTACGGTATATAGTGTCGTAGTCTACGAGTGCTGTAACACCAGGCTCCCGTTGATAAGTAAGATAACATTTGTGAAACACTATTCCCTTACAATTATATTGACGTAAAACAAGCAAAGTTTTCATTAAACAGTAATAATATTCAATTTATTTACGAGCAAACAACAAGTTTATAAATATCTCAAAGTCACTAGAATTTGGGCAAATAACTTAACGCCGTTAAAGAGGCTTTGTGCTAAAATTAACGACTTTCATTGCAGTAATTAATTTTGAATCAAGCTCTTCACAAAGTTGTCTTGGTCAGTGCCTATCGGTTTGATCGAGTGAATAAATAAGTGAGAAAAGATCGAGGCGATCTTGAATATATATTTGAACAAACAAGCTGATTTATTGGTACGTTAAAAGTTTTCAATTTTGTTTTTTTAAACTTCACAAACTGTGTTCTTGACTTTCTGAGAATTAATTCAACAGTTTGTATAGATTGTAGAAGCCTTACATTTTGAGACTATTTATGCAATTAATTTGCTTCAGTTACTACTTGAGTAAAATTTTAGGATTTTGTACTTAAACCGCCCTCAATAGAAAAAACAATGCTGTTTTCTGTCAATCTGTCTGTCTCTCAAGGCAGGTTTAAGACATTGCCCTCTAAATGTTTCTACTGACATATTATTTAAAGGACAAAATTTTTGTTGTATAATTTTTTTTTTTTGACGGTATACGTTTAGAATCTAGAGAATCGTCTCGTAAAGTTTAGATAGCAGTATGTTTTGTATGTTTTTTCACCATAAAATTGAGGAATAAAATCATAGTAAATATGATAAGATATAATTAAATAGAGGCCAGTCGTGGACTGTTAACGTCACATTTCCTCGCGCTTTAGTATGCAGGTAAATTGAATTCACTTTAGATTACAGAAAAGAAAATTAGATTTTTTAAAATTGTAAATTTTAAGCTTTTGGGTTTAAATTTTTGTATTCTTTCTTCATTTCTACAATGAGTGCATCTATATTTAACTATCGTACTTGTCGTTTAAGTCAGTAATAACGTTCACTGGCGAATTTCACCTTTCACCTTCACGTCGTATCCCGCACATAGCGAGGAAGGCAGAGGAAACCTGGAAATCTATTGGTAAGTTACTCTTTTGCCATTAAGACAATTCCATGTCTGACTTTCCGCCAAATTAATATTTCATTTCCCTGAGTAGAAATCGATCCCACAACCGTCATGATGACACTCACACTCACCGATGTGCTCCGGGTCACCGGGTCACAGCAACCTTATAGTTTATATCTATATATTTAATAATATCCTATAAAACTTTTAGGTATGTATACAAAAAAGTAATTTACTTAACCAATAAAAGAAAGAGAAAATATTTCGAGAAAGATTTTTAAGAAACTCTATTATCAATATCAAAGAGCCACTGTGCGTATCACTCGCGGAATAAATTAATATCTTGTATAAAAACTCATCTTTCATTCAACGAGGCGATGGTATTATTTACATTTTATTAAAATTAGATTTAAGACATTATTATTTATGGATTTGTAGCCGTGGGTTGTTTTTGATGTCAGTGTTATGTTGAAAAAATTTGTTTTTTATTTAGCCTTACGTTGAATTCCGTAGATAGCAGAGTAGGCAGAGAGAGAGAGAAATAATCCTAGTACATCTAGTTGGGAGAATCCGTTTCCAATCAGAACGTTCCATTCCTTATTTTTCACCAAATTCTAAAGAAATTGCGCGTTGAGTGTCAGAAATTAACACCACGTCTTGTCTAATTCTAGACGGATAAAAAAGATATAAAATATTAAATATTAGATTTTCTCGTCTACGGATTGAATTAACAACCTAAATTACCAGTCCTAAATCTTACGATAATGGTTTTTTATTGCAGTTCAATAATACTTCAAGTATTTTACAACAACTGTCTGAAGAATTTTATTGTGGTGTATGTGGAAAATATCATTTATGAGCGTCTGACTCAGTGGTAGAGTGTATGGCTGGTGGAAACGATACCGAAAATCTATAAGGTTGAACCTTATATATAGGTTTTGATTATGCAGCGAAGTATTTTCAACAGACTGGGATAAGTTAAAATATTTATAACGTTGTAAGAAATGGAATATCCTTAAAGTATTCCGCGATGCTAATGTGAGGAAAACAACAATTTATCATCGTTATATTACTGACGTCTTTCTTCAAAACAACTATTAGAGAACATTCAGGAGCTTAACTTTAGTAACAAAATCCTAAAGCTCCTTTTCAGGAAATTAATTTCGTGAAGTAATATTATTTAAATTGTGTATATTATAGCGTAGTGAATTTACATACATCTTATCTCACAACCACTACTACTACAGAAAGGTTATTAAATGACCACTTTATAGAAATAATTGTAATTTTAAATTAAATGCCTTAAATTATATAAAATAATGATAGTAGGCCGGCCTTGTAGTTAAGGAGTAATAATATAAATGTAAAAGTTTGTGGGGGTGGATGTTTGTTTCATTTAAGCGCAAAAAGTACTAAATTAATATCTACTAAACTTTTCAGTAATATTGCTTATACATCAGAATAACACATAGGCTATAATTAATGTTAAAAAGTAAATATTTATTTTTTGTCTATTTTATTTCTATATTAAAAACAAATAAATTAAGCGTTGTCCACTTAAGAGCCTGTGAGGATGTTACACTTTCATGCAGAAAGTACTGAACAGACTTAAATTCAACTGAACAATGATATAATTCATACATAAGATTATAACATAGGCTACTATTTATGTAACGATTTAATGTAATATGGCTATATATATATATATATATATATATATATATATATATATATATATATATATATATATATATATATATATATATATATATATATATATATATATATATATATATATATATATATATATATATATATATATATATATATATATATATATATATATATATATATATATATATATATATATATATATATATATATATATATATATATATATATATATATATATATATATATATATATATATATATATATATATATATATATATATATATATATATATATATATATATATATATATATATATATATATATATATATAT
The DNA here is from genome assembly GCA_019049475.1 of Eueides isabella. Lineage (NCBI taxonomy): Eukaryota > Metazoa > Arthropoda > Insecta > Lepidoptera > Nymphalidae > Eueides > Eueides isabella. Next base: position 1,567,010 of record CM032391.1, on the reverse strand, counting down.
ATATATATATATATATATATATATATATATATATATATATATATATATATATATATATATATATAGTGTTTATTACACGGTCGAAGCCGCGGTTTTTGACGCTTGCATGATTATATACCAGCGATAGTAAACGATGAGTATACCAACAACCACTCAAATAAATAAAAAATATATTTTTTTTTTCCTTTCTCTGGCAACTCCGTAGAGCGCGGCGTTGAGTTCTATCACTCGACACGCAATGCCTTCAAATTCGACGGCAAGTAGATAACGAACTTCTTAACACTAAGTTCCCAGGTTCCCTCTGCGTACTCTGCGATGTACAAGATATCGCGTGTAGATGAAAAAAATCCCTTGCAATGTAGGAGTGATTACAACTGATTTATAAGGTTTTATTACATATTGTAACGATTAAGATTATTCTAGAACTTGAGAAAATTATTTAAAACAGATCCAAAAGTAATCATTCACTAATTTTCAATTAATTATCTACAAAAGTTGTTGTTTAACAGAATTTGCCTTGAAATTAATTACGAAAATGAAAATCACTTAAATCGTTTAACTGAAGCAGAGCTTCCTAAAATGTTTAAGGAAAGTCCATCGCCAATTGATTTAATGAAATATCTCGATTTCGTTAATTGTTTATTGTTATCTAAATATACTTAGTTACTGCTTCTCTTCACTCAGCTTCACGCTGTATCCCGCACATTGCAGGGTAGGCAGACGGAACTTGTGAACCTAGTGTTAATACATTTCGTTCCACTTCCGTTCCCCAAATTATCAGACACTCCGTTTACCGAGTTCAAGATAGTGGGGTCGCGGAACATAACACCGCGCATTTTTGAACCATAACAATCATAAAATATAAAATATTCGCACAGTGATAGGAACATAAATAAACTCTTATTTATGTTTCTATCACATATTTTATTCTTTATTCCCTTTAGCTTCACAATGTATCCCGCACATAGCAAGTAGACAAAGATTACCTCGTGTTAAGATACTAAACCTCTAATGCTAAGCCCAATTGTATTCTCATCAGAGCAAGCAAACGATTTTAATTCTTACGGCAAGTAGGAAACGAACATGCGACAGTCGCTGTTGTAAACAGTTTTTGTACCAATGCACTACGATGGTCTCTCAAATTGTTCTTATAGCAGCGAAATATTAATGGACAGACAAATTTGTCTACAATATAATAATGACAAATTAGCATGAATGAATACTAAATACTTCTTTACGCTGATTATCAAAACAAAGCCGAGACAAAGGACATTGTATCAAAAGCTTTATACTAAAATACAAAATAATATACATAAATTATATTAATACTTATGTACGTACCTCTCTTTTAAAGGGATATTCAGAAGACGATCACTTTGTACTTACTTTGTCGCTGTTATCAGATTTATGTTTGAAACTCGATCAAGTTTAAACATGAATAGAAAACATGAGTTGCAGTTTAATATTTATACCTAAGATATAAGAAGAGCTAATTATGATAATTCTTTTTTTGAATTCTTTTCAGTTTTTTTTTTATTAGGATTAGTAATTGTTAAAATGAATAGATAGAAGAGCAAAGTAAGCCAAAGCATGTGATTGTAACCTGTCCCGTTGTGAGTTCAATTTCCACTCGAAGAAATGGAATGAAATATTCCATTTCGAGTTCCGACACACACAATGCCTCATTCGGCAAAAAGTGGGGAATGGAAGTATTTTAATGACAACGGAGTGTCCTAGCACTAGGGTCTACGGTTCTGGTCCGCAGGCTCGTCTCACTGCCCATTAAATATTCTACGTACTACCGTAAACCACTTCTTCAATGTGCTGCCGTAGCGCTGATGTCTCACGCCGCGCCGCTGTACCACGATTGCTTGTATAAGTGTAATGAAATGTGAAAATATTAAATTCACAATCAGTTGCAGCGTTAAAGCAATTTACACTGTTAGAAAACTTTTAATTGAATAAATTCGTAGATTCTCCGATTTTGTTCTGAACACGATTACGATGAAGATAAAATACATAACGCAAAAAACTATCAAGTGAACTGAGTGAATAATATGTTAATTTTAAAGGGGCTTTGTTTTATATTTTGTCTTTTTTTTGTTTACGCTGAATCTCACACATAATAAAGATGGTAGGGGGAACCTGGGAACCTAGTGTTAAGACTTTTGTCGATCGTGCCGCGCCTTGCCTCGTTACCGTGGCGAGGTAACAATAGTCAATATTTAACATTTCCAAATGGGTATAGAACCTACAACCTGTCACATTAAGAGTGGCACTCTCGTCCTACTGCGGTAGAGCTGGCGTCTTGTAGTTAGTATTGCTGCGCGGCGGTGTGTATAGTAAGATATTGATACTCTAAATAAATAGTATTTTTAGTATTCTTTTACTTTCGAGACAGAAACATACTTTTTAAGGGTTGTAACTGATTCTACTTTAAGCTTTACACTTTCCCGAAAATGTTTAAGAATTTTTACGTAGCGGGATTTGAACTCGCTCCTTCTGTAAACTGCCCCAGCACTCTGATATGTACGTAATGTATTAGGTAAGATTTACGTGAAAATAACGGAGGTGTGTCTGAGTTCGGTCCAGGATTAAAGGGATTATTTCGTAAAATTGCTTGTCACTTCAAATATACATATATTTAGTTTATATTATAAATGCTATATATAGTTTTTAAGGTTTTTAGCACAATATTAAGATTCTCTGTTTCCTTATTCAAGTAACATATTCAATACATTGCGTCATTGGAATTCAACGTCACGCCTAGTTAATTGTCTAAAGCGAGGAAAATAAATTACGTATTCCCCAAAATTATGCGTTAACATACTACCGTCCCATCTACAGTCACATTCATTAAGTTAACTGGTGAAAAACAAGAGTGAACATACATTTTACCCAAACGAAATCATAAACAAGTCCAACAAATATTCCTAAATACCTCTTGCGCCTTGTCTACTGTCATCAAGCTCCTCGTACATATTTCCAGGGGGTCTTCATAGTGTTTACGTGATTTTTGTCATGATGGTTGACCATATTCTAAAAAATCTACAGAGTTTTTTCTTACGTATATATTTACCGTACCGTTTTTTCCGTATATATTGACCGTACATATTTTTCTAATTCATATAATCATCATTAATATAGACCTTCATGGTACAGTGGTATAGCATCCAGCAATTGTCTGTATAAGTATTAGTTAAGAAGATGAAACATTTTCACCCAAAGTAGATGATATTATTATACAAAGTGTTTTATGTGATAATAAATTGGTATGTCAACGCACTTCTCTTAATGTTTACTCTTCAACCACTTTGCATCTTGACATGTAATAAATATGGTAATCCTTTAAATGTTGACAACATTTTGTGGATATACATGGTGTTTTATAAAAATAAGAGAAAAAGGTCGTGGATACGATCAGGACGGAGTGTAAACATATTATTCTTCACCTTCTGTTACAACCCGATATATTAAACAGTAGATGTAGTAATGAAACCTACAATCGGGGCAAATTTAAATTGGTTAGAGATTTTATTTTAAGTTACACATATTTCATTGTCTCTTATATATTACGCACACTCTGTTCAAATGTATAAACATTAAGTAACGAGACACGAAACTCAACACCGCGGTTTCTCTCGTAACGGAGTATAATACATGTAACTGATTCCCGCGATAGAAAATCGAACCCACGACTGTCGTGATAAAATATAAATGAAATTGAATCATAAATATAAAACTGACATAAATTATTATGATCTTTCTTCTTTATTACCTTTAAAGTACAGACTAAATGGTATTTTTATACTTGTTTTAAAATTTATATGAAAAGATTTGTTCTTTAGTAATCGCTTTTTGAATCTTTAATATTAATTTATACGTCTGAGTGTCAGAAAATTATTTAGTGCCACGAGATAAATGATATATCATAGACATTATTTCTGATATTATAAAGAATACAACCTAGTGTTAAGATACTCCGCTCTTATTAAGCCACTTCCATTTCCCATTTTTTGACAAGTTTTTGGCAAAGGCAATTCTGTTGCGAAGCTGAGGAGTTAGTATAAAGAGAATATTTAACAATAAAATTCATGAAAGTGTTTTCATATGTAAGACAATAGATTCTCAAGTTTCCGCCTCATATTTGGTGCTATTAAGAGGCACAACTCAACATTCCGCTTTGTGTTGTTACCAGAGAGAGGAAATAGTAATAATTAATTCTCCAGAGCGGGAATCGAACCTACATACGTCGCGTTTACGTTCAGAAATCGTGCCGCTGCACCACAACGCCAGAGTCAGAATATAATATACACCAACTGTTATAATGTTCGTTAGCATATTACAAAAAATATTAAAAGTTTTCACATTATTTTCCAAACCGTTGAAAAATATCAAATATCATTTCCCAATTTGTAATAACAAAACTGCATATAAATGGCCAACATCTTGTTATTACGCTGCTCGAGTGACTCCTTCCATAACAGACTTTTTCTGACGACTCAAAATACTTTTTTCCTTATTTTCCATTCGTAGGTTTCGTATATTTAGTTTATAGGTCGTAGTTGTTTTCGTGATAGTAATCGCGGCAGATGTGGGTTCGATCAACACTCAAGTGATTTATTTATTAATGATCGCTCTTGTAACTAGACAGGTCGTGGCGTTGACTCCCGCCATTGAGCAAGTAATGTCTCAATAAATTGTGTGGAAAGTTAGGGCTTTGCCTACCTACCTACCTACCTACCTACCTACCTACCTACCTACCTACCTACCTACCTACCTACCTACCTACCTACCTACCTACCTACCTACCTACCTTGCTGAATACGGAATACGACGTGGCTTCTACTTGTAGAATATAATTTATTATGTTATTATAGATGCGCAGAAGGCATAGAACAAAGAAAATTTTAATTAAAACACGAATTCATCTAGTGCAACTTTCTCCATAAGCTCATTTTACACTGAAAATATAATTCAATAAAGCTCCGCAAAGAAAAAACGTTGATTAAATCATTTGAAGACTGTTTTACTTATTTTTTTTTTTAATTATAATTTGTAAATTAAAAGCTATGTCTATATATTAGTATACAATGCCAATATAATAAAATTAAAGAATTTGCTTGGTTGGTATTATATTTAAACACATTGTTGTTAATTCTCACTTGATTTAATCACCATAATTACATGACAAGAGCATTATATCAGTTTACCCTGCTTTAGCATTACTTTTATTATAAAAGCGAAGTAAGTTGTGGGTACTTTAATAATTACCTAATACAAACTAACCAAAATCATATATAACAGTTGGTAACGCCATATTTTTTTCTAGCCAGACAGGGTAGGCCTGCTGTGGCGCAGGGAGCACAGACATACGATTGTAGCCGCGACAGGTTGTAAAAACAATCCTCAATCGAGGACATGAAATATTTGACATTTACATTTTTTTGCTTTGATAATTCAGCAAAGCACTGCGTTGAAAAAATATAAATAAATAGGAATTAAGATCGAAACAAATAACGTGAATTATATCTCCAACATACTTCTATGTTGCTTCATATTTTAAAGCAACAGTTCCTGATATAACAAGTTTCTCCAAACTAGCTGCTTCGATCTATGGCTTCACTAAACTGTGCATTGTATGGGCAAGTCTTAGATAGTAGGTATTAGAAGAGAAGACTAAAAAATATTAAAAAATATTCTAGGCATTGCATTTAAAAATAAGGCCTTTGTTTTTCTTTTTTAATATTTTCTCACTATTTTTGATTCTAATTTATAAAAATGTTCTAAGTAATCATGAAGAACTAGCGCCACTCGTCACGCTACGCCACAAAGTTGGCAGAAAGTGGGGAATAAAACGGCAAGTTACCTCTGCCTACCCTTAAATGTGTGGGATAAAGCGTAAAAGCTGAAAAAAAATATCTTAAAGAGCTATAAAGCCATAAAATTAATTATTCATCACCAGCTGTAAACATTTCCTTAATTAAATAATAAAAGTAAAGAGCTACAGCATCTCTACAATAACACTATTTCTTATGAAAAGGGCAACGTGATTGTTATGAATATTTAACTGCCTATAAAGCTACCAAAACCCCTCTAAGGATATATGAGAGAAAACGCGGTAACATTTTATATAATAATATTATCTAAGTGTCAGCACAGTGGCAAAATAAGTATTTTAGACGTATTTTGTCTTGTTACGATATCCGCTCTGGTTTGAAATCAAACCCACAATATATTGTTAGGAATGTATCTAACATTCCTCCACCGCTACAGTTAGAATAATGACAGCGTGTATTATTTGTCACTATGACAACGTGTATTATTTTTTTAATATTATTCAATTGACAGTGTCACAATCAAATCTAAATCAGTTAAAAGACCCGACCCCCTCCACAGGGTCCAAGAGCCGCAGGTTCAAATCCCGTCACGCACAATGTTTTCTAACAATTTCTAAAAACGTTAAATCTAAATTTGTCAAAATTCAGCACAGTATTGATGTAAAATAATATTTTCGTATTTTATGTACGTTTTTATGACATTATATAAAGGGATGAAAATTTAATATCGGAAAAGTGTTCGTTTTGCATAACGAGCTTAATTGGCTTTATACAGTGTGGTAGCTGTGACTACGAAGACGTTCTCTTTCACAGGATAATAAAAATAATATATGTAACATTTGTTTTTGCCTTAAGTTTCCTCCAACCAACAACAACAGTCAACAAATGTTGTTAATATTAAAATACTCCGTTTACACTTAAGTTGCGAGACATTGCGTTACCAGAGCGAGGAAATAAAAACAAAGCTTTTCCTGGGTTGAAACATCGGTCGGTCGGGTATCAAGTAAGATGCTGTGCCGCTGACGACTGACGAAAAAATCTTTTTCCTGACATTTAAACCAGATTGCATCTAGTAGGTAAGTTAGGCAGAGGGATATACTCGTAGTTCTCATTAAGACACTTTACTTTTACTCCTTACTCTTCATTTCGTCTTTGAGAAGTTAATCTCAACATCAAACTTGTCTTACGTCATTTGCCTACAAGATTGTCTTAAAATGGGAATCTTTCAAATGGAAATCTTTGCATTTATTGATTTTGACACTTTTTTAATGAAGGTTTTTAATCAGATTTTCGAGTATATCTAATATTACGAAAAATTTTTGGGAACCTGATGACGATTGATGACGATGACGATTTACGATATTCGAATAACGTCTGATTTAGAAATCTTTTCCTCTCACTCTAAGTCAGTCACTAGTAATAAAAAATAGAGGATAAAGTTCCTTAGCACTGAATCTTGATTGCCGCTCTGCCTGCTAAGACATCTGAGGCTGTCGAGCGCGGTATTATATCTAACTATGAAACCGATGATCGTGGGCTCTATTGTCATTCAGGAAAATATTACAATTATTTCTATTACTGCACTTTGATAGACAAGTTTCGTCTCAAACACGTAAGCTATTAAAACCATGGAAAATATAAGAAACAGAGTATTTTACCGCCAGATCTACTTATCATGATCATGATAATACGGGATGCAGCGTGAAGATACATAATTGTGTGATAAAAAAGTGTAAGGCAAATCGAGTTAAGTGAACGTGAACATTACGATAAGCGCTTCACAGTATTTATTACGTGTTTATTTTGCTTTTAGTCTAACTGTAGCGGTGGAGGAATGTTGTCAGGATTTTGTTTTAAGAAGAACCACTGATTATTTTTTGTTTTCTTTTTGTTTATATAAAAAAGTAAAGTAAAAAATATTAAAATTCCGTTATGTTAAAAAGGTGTATCTCTATATAAAGAAATGGAGAGTTGTTAACTTTTAGATTAGCATGGAATAACAGTTTGTCAAATTGTTATTCCTTGAAAGTAAAACTAAAATATTTACAATTTTCTTTTAACGTTTTAAATTCCTTGCAAAATTATGAGGATGATAGTTTGAAAAAAAAATCGAATCTTGTCGTAGCGCAAGGGTAAATTCGACTGTAAGCGCGACAGGTTTCCACTCGATAAAACTAATTACTTTTATTTTATAACAAGCAAGCCCCGAAATTGCAGAAAAATAGGGAACGTAAATGTCTTAATACTGGATAGCCAAGTTCTGTTTTCCTTCCTTACACGCTGTACAGCGTGAAATAAAAAATCGGTGATTTTGTAAACCAGGGTGGTAAATAAAAAATAATGTATATTAAGTGCGAACAGAAAAAAACTATGGTAATTTCAGTCGGCAGAGATAGGATCACGTATTAAAAACATTACAACTGATGGGCTGTTAGCACATCACAGTACTCAGCACACATCTGTATAGGGTATAAGTATAATAAAAACACTGAACAATACAGAGAATATTTGCATTTGTTAATTCAATCCCGCGCTATCGCTGAGGACCGCGACTGTGAAAATTAGTAAGAATAGTAGAGGCTAAAATTTCAATTATTAAATTTTATCGACGACGAAGTCAAGCTGAACATAAAACCGGTTATTCAAGTCTAAATTCAAAATATTTTTAAGTGGAATATGCTATAGGAAGCACTTTTGAGTCGTCAACTTAAAATAAAGCTACTATCGACTCCGAAGGCAGCTTTACTAAGAAGAGCCGACAAGAAACTCAAATGCTACTTTTTCGGTATTGAGTTTGCAATTTCGTAATATAGTATAATGGCAGCTATCCTGCCTGAAATGTATTAATAAATAAATAAATAAACAAACGTTGTTACAGCATTGCGAGGCGGAAAGTCTATTAATCTACGTCGTCCGGCTCCACCTGGGCATGTCCGTGTCTAGACACCAACAGGAAGATTACGCGCTTTACAACATTACTTTGCAAAAAAAAATACATTTTAGACAAAAGTGAAAATACATAACTAAAAAAAAACAAATGGCTTTTATTTTCTTCAACATAAAACGAACAATTTTAAAATACAATCATAAGAAAATGTCTTCACGTAAAATTCAAAATCACAATTTTCAAATTTAGTTACTTACGTAAAAATATTTGTGAACATTGTAGTAGTGCATTGAGATAAAATTGAAATAAACGATGGTTCGACTCTCACTCGAGGGAATGAATTGTTCTCTTTTATTCGCACTGGTTTTTAATTGATTAAAGCGAGGTGCTCATTTCCGTCAATTAATCAGCAAAGTATTGAAATTACTTCGCTCTATCCTGGGCGGCCTTTTTTATAACAATTGATATAGACCTCCAGATTTAAAGACAAAGCCTCTTCGTCGAAGATATATCAAATATAAGTAGGAAGTCAAAGTAATTTACTAGATACGAGTACGCTACAATACACGCAAACATAAATTACGCTGCCATTTCACAGCGTATAGTCACAAATGTGATAATTGATTGAGTTCGGTCGGTAACGTAATATTAGCTGACTTCTCAATTTTCCCGTGTCATATAAATATGTAAGCCTATTATTGTAAGTCTTCTTATGTTACTTTTTGTCTAAGAGATTTTTACGCTGTATACCTCACAGCATCGTGTAGGTAAAGGGAACAATTTAATTATTCACGCACAAAACCGGAAGCGTTCAACGGAAAGCAAACACAAAATTGTATAAACTTTTAATATTAGTAAATAAACTTAATCTTTTTCTTAGTTATTTTTTTTTATTTCTAATTTTAAAATAGAATGTTTGGTAAATTATGCAGAATTGATGAAACGTTCATACTGTAAAAACTAAGACGTTAAGTTAAAAAGAAGACTAAACTTCCATTTTTAAAGCACAACAATGAAAATAGTTTATACGACTGTGACTGAAACATGAGTTCAGAACCTCATACCCAATTTACCCAAAAGCCTTATTCTGAAAAGAAAAACATATAATGAGGCCTGTCTTGGCGCAAAGCATGACACGAGTGTGTAACTGTGAATGTCGATACCCATTCAAGAAAAACAACATTTTCAATATTTCCATTTTCTCTCTCTGCTAACGAGAATTCTGCTGAAGGTGTGAAACAGATGTTACAGCAACTGAATATTTTAACACGAGGTTTTTAAAATTAACTGAGTTCTGCGTCTGAAACACGCAATACCTCCAAAACTCAATGCATAATGGGGAACAAAAGGGGTTAATGGGAAAAGAGTGTCTTAACAATAGCATTAATCTAAAAAGAACAAAGAAGCCAAAACCAGTTGTAAACAAACTTCAATGTACTGTTCTCAAAACAGAGGTTTTCGACTGAATAAATAAAAATTTAATTTTTTGATCACATTCGGAGCTTTTAGTCGAGCGATCCAAGCATTCTACTTGTACGGTGAGCTTTTTAAAACAAAATACTAAAAGCTTTCCACTTGTTCATTTATAACAGTTTTAGGTGAACGTAAACTTTATGTATGTACACATATGTTTTCTAGTAGAAAATAGTGAATATTTTATTAAAAAACAAAGGTTAAAATATGTTTTAAGAAATGATTTTGAGTTGTATCTTTATTTTACTTTTTACCCTTAATTCCAGTATTTATAGTTTTTAGCCAAGTACAGCAGGCGTACAATCGGGTCACAATTTATACTGTAAAAAATATTTATTATAGTTCATTGTAATTTAGCTATAACATATCAACAAGTCTAAGCGGTTGTTTGTGTCGGTAGTATGTTATAATGTAGTTAGTTCCATTAATACATAAATGAGGTCCTAATAATTGAGTGCAGTCGTGTGTCGCTGACTCTCATGACGCGGGCGGACTTTAAATTAAACCTTAATTACATACAGGACTACAATTTGAACCGTAAAGTACGTCAATCATATTTGTGAATATGAGAAATAATAAGAAAGTATGTTATTGTACATGCGATAGTTGCAGATTTGATTCTCGCTTCTGTAATGTAAATTAACATTATAAAGTAAAACTCTTAAGCTTTACATATATTATATTTGGTTACTTACGTTTTGTTCACTGCAATAAACATCTTCATACTGACATACGCTACATAAGTCCAGTCTAGTACATAAGTCCTCATGATTTTTATGTGATCTGCCTCTAATATCATCGATGTTGAGTTCTCGAAGGTCAAACGTGGTCTCCGTCTGTCTCTCTTACCTGGTACAATATTATCACATAAAAAGCTTAAATGGATCACGAAGTATAATTGAAAGATAACAATTCGCTGACGATGGATAAGTAAAATGTTAACAGAACGTAAAGAAAATGCTATTATCCGTGCCTTTAGAAGACACGTGAATGGTCCTAACCAAACACGTCCTTTTACGCGGTGTTCAAAAATAATAAACTTTAAATTAATGATTTTGAACACATTCTATATCTATAATAATATCATAGAAAGTGGGGAACGGAAGTCGAACGGTGCGTCTTAACTCTACGTTCCCAAGATCCCTCTGCCTACCCTGCCATGATCAGCTACGCGTCAACCATCTTTTCATCTTTACGCTATAACCCGGACATGATAGGGCTGTATTGTATATGACATGTTGTAATGGCTTTCATATAGTATTATAATTATGTTTTTTTTTTTTAATTTTAATAATGTTTCTTCTTTATTTATTTTAAATATTGTAAAATTGCCTACGTAAATAAATTTACCGTAAGAATCAGAATGATTTCTGATTGTAATAAGATCGTCGTAGGTTCAGTTCTGAGACAAAGTGCTATTAAAACTATTATGAAAAGAAAGAAACAATAGAACTGAAATAGAGATATGTATATACATTATTTCAATAATGTTAACAGTTAATGTATATACATTATTTCAATAATGTTCATAGTTAATATATATACAGTATTCATATAAACTGTAGCAGTATTCATAGTAACAGTTCAAACGAAATATTCACACATATATATATCCAAGAGCCTGAAATAATTTTGACCGCAGGTAGTTTCTTATATTTTTTTTTTGTTTATAGCTTCACGCTGTATCTCGCACGAGGCAGGGTAGGCAGAGGAACCCGGGAACGTAATGTTATTCTTTCTCCGTTCCATTTCCATTCCCCACTTTCCGCGGAATTTGAGGCATTGCGTGTTGAGTCGCGGAATTCAACGCCGCGCCTTGCCTTTATAAAAAATTAACGGACTATAGTATGTAATTGCATTTCGCGATAACAGTAACAGTACAAAATATTTATTGGCTTAGTACCCAGCAGTGTTCCAGAGGTTAGTTAATATTAGTATGTTCGTCTTTATAATACTCCATTATGACTTTTCTCTTTAAAAGTAAAATTATATCAAACATTTTATTCGACATTTAGTTATTGGGAAAAAGCCAGTGTTCAATTTCCGTTAACATCTTTTCATAAAATACTCAAAAATAAATTCATGCTATTATAAGTACGTTAAAATATAAAAAAAAATGTGCTGAAAGTCGAGGTTAACTGACGTTTATCGTTTTACAAAACTTTATCACGTCAACGAAGAGGAAGGGCGAAAATTTCAATTAATATATATACCAACGAAAAAGTCAATCACCACAACCACCGGCTCGCACGGCAGGTTTGCTGAGGAGAGCCCGCAGGAAACTCAATAGTTGTTCTTTTCTATATTGGGTTTACAATTTTATAATATAATATAATGCCAGCTATCCTGCATAAAAAGTATTCAAATAAACAAACAAATGTTGTTTATTCAAAGAAATATTTTTATAATGGGAAACGAATAATTTTCAAATACAATTATTAGAAAATTTCTTCACATAAAATTCAAGATCACAACTTCAATTTTATTTTCTTACGTAAAAATATTTCCCACAAATATTTTTACGTATTGTTTTCATTGTAACATTCAGATAATATTGAACTGAACGATAACTTTTATTTGTTCTGGTTATTAAAAGATAAAGTATGGTGTTCATTTCCGCCAATGTCTTAAAATTACTTTCCTTTCTCCCGGGCGGTCTTTACTGCATAACAATTGATACAGATTTTACGGTTTCACTTCCAAGAAGTCCCAGTAATTTACTAGATACGAGTACGTCACAATACAAGCAAATGCAAATTTAAATACGCTGCCATTTCACAGCGAATAGTCACGAATGCGATAATTAATTGGGTGCGGTTAAACGGAATGTAATGTTAGCTGACTTTTCAATTTTCCCGTTTTATATAGATATGTAAGCCTAATATTGTAAGTCTTCTTATGGTCATTTTTGTCTAAGAGATTTTTTATGCTGTATACCTCACAGCAGGGTAGGTAAAGGGAACCTGGGAACCTAATTTTAAAACACTCCGTTCTCGTTAAGATACAACGTAAGGAAGAATGTATACAAAATATAACATAGCTCTATAAGTTTTCTTTTCAGTATTTATTTAACTATTGATTTATGTTAAAAAAATACCCGAGATAAGATATCTAGATGTAGATAACTTAGCACATAGAGATCAATATCACTTAAGTTCAAAATGTAAAACGCATATCTATGTGAAACAAAAATGTTCTCGTTTACAGTATTTTTATTTGTCTAACTCTTCATTTACATACGAGTATATGTATAACACGCATATTGTAATTAGCAATAAGTAAATATTTAGCCATCTATACCCAGGAGTTTGAATACCTACGCGACGAAGTAAGCTCGTCACGGCGGAGGGTCACAAGTTACACGTAACTTTAAACGTAACGATTTTGGTTTTTATTTAAAATCAGTGGATTAAAATATTTAATATTTTGTTTCATCACTCTAGTAAAGAAACAAAGCGTGCTCTGTTTTCACTACAAAACATAATGCCTTCCGAATTTGGCCTAAAATGGAGTAAGGATATATTCTACCACTAGATTCTTAGATTTCTTCTCTGTACCCTGCTATGGATTGATTACAAGAAGACGCCTAAATTAACGCCGTCCGTGATCTTGTGGAAAAGGTGAAAATAATATAATTATAACAATTTCCTTGATTCTAAATGGACCCAACAATCATTTACATTCTGCACCAAGAAGAAGAAGAAAAACTATTAAAAAGGAAATGATAAGACAATACCTGGACTTTATCAGTAAAGTAACAATAAAATTATTTAAAGAGATTAATGCAGGTTGATAGTCAATGAGATGTATTAAATTAATGATGAAGGTAGGGAAGCGAAAGGGGAAATAAACGCAAATCATGACACGTCGGATCTCTGATCGAGCGGTCGGCTCGAGTACCTACTTTGCAAATATTGCCTTTGCATCGGCTCGTTGGCCCCTTTTTGTAATAAATAAAGAAATAGCGAAATTCTTCGGAAAATATAAGTAAATTACTCAAGTTTAAGTTCAGAATATATTCTATAGCATATTTATTGCATACAATAAAAACATAAATCCACAACCCCAGCTACGCGGCGTAGAAAAGTTTACAATAGGATTTCTTGAAATTACCCTAAAAAGGATAAAAGGGGATTTTTTTTGTTTTAATGTTCACTTAATAAAAGTTACAAACAAACACTACGAACTTAATAAATATAAATATATTATAGTATCTATACATAACTTAGTAAAGTTCCAATTATTATATAGTATAAACATGTTATCAAGAATCAGCTGCGAAGACTCCATTAATCACAAATATCATCAATCATCAAGCTCAGCCGCGAGATCGCAGATATCATCAATTTATATTTATATATATATATATATATATATATATATATATATATATATATATATATATATATATATATATATATATATATATATATATATATATATAAATGAAAAAAAATGAATTTATTAGTTTATAGTATAGTATGAACGTTTCATCGATTTTGAATAATTTATGAAACATTCTATTTCAAAATTTCGTGTGTAAATTCTATGAATATTATTCACGAAGGGTAATGTTTACTTACTAATATTAAAAGTTCGTACAATTTTGTGTTTGCTTTCCGCTGAACGCTTCCGGTTTTGTGCGTGACAATTAGATTGTTAGGATGAGTTACTTCTTTTATTTTGATATCAATTAAAACAAAGCATTTTTCCTTTACTTTGGTAGCCTTTACTTTCGAACGTTCTAAAAACCAAATAGTTCGACCAAACTGTTATCGACACAGAGGTTTCTGATTAAACAAATAAAATGTTTTGATTACGCTCGGAGCTATTACTCGAGTAACCCAAGCATTCTACTTGCACAGTGAGCTTTTAAAAATAAAATACTAAAACCTTCCTCACTTGTTCATTTATAACAGTTTAAAATAAACGTAAACTTTATGTACATTTCTTTTCTAATAAGAAATAGTGAATATTCGATTTACAAAAAAAAAAAGGTAAAAATATGTTTTTTGTTGATTTTGTGTAGTTATTTGTATTTTACTTTTCCCTTAATTCCAGTATTTATAATTTTTGGCCAAGTAATTTTAAAAAAAACTTATCATTTATACTCTTTATTATATATAAAAGTCTGTCATGGTGCAGAGGCATAAGCGTACTACTGAGAATGTGTAACCCTCCTGTCATCACTAATCTATCTAAGGAAGCAATCTAAGGAAAGCTGTGTTGGTGTCTACTATCTACTCATCTACTCATTTGGATACATCCTGATCTAAATTCTGAGATCTGTCAAAATCTCAGAAAGGTAAGTATTTTGCTTCCATTCAACCTAACATGCCAAGGCGACCTTGATTTTTTTCTCAAAAATTTACTGAACGGAGTATTATAACTACTATTTGTCGATTGCGCCTTGGACATGCATGTACTCCTGTTCACCTGGCTAAGATCAGGGTCAGGGACCACTCACTTTGTGAATGTGGCCTAGACGACGGTTCCCCATCTCACATCCTTTTCCCCTGTCCTAAGTTAATCCACCCCTTATATGATGTTCTTCCTTATAAAGTTCCCCGTCCTCTTAATGTTCAATGTTTGTTAGTGTTTGTGTTTAGTCCATTATGTAAATTTTTATGTAAATATATCAAGTATAATAAAATAAAATTGTAAGCTAACATTATTATAAAATATTTTCTACTACTAATCTATGTTTATATTTTGTATAAATTTATTATTTTGTTTTAGGTGACGGCAATACTAAGTGGATCTTTTTTCTTTAAGTAAGTAAGGAAATATTCAAAATTTTGTAATGGATATCGAACCCACAGCCTGTCCCTTTTATAGCACGTCAGTTTTTCTGCGTCACGGCGGACCTCATCCAGCACATGTCAATTAAAATTAAGTTAATGTTATCTAGAAGTAAAAACTATTTGCAAACAAACACTCTTCTTCTAAGGTATAATAGAAATGTTCACTACGATTATATTTTCATTATAAAATTTTATTCTACACAATATTACAACATTACATTACTACAAGTTACAACCTTCTAATAAACACGTGACACCTAAAGGCGCTCCGCTTATACTAATTAAAGCAGACGTCATGGCCTATTCACTTAATAAGTCTGTATATTTCAATTTTCATACAAATATTATAGTCGGTATTGTGAGCCGCTGTGGATGTGAATACTGATTCTATTGAATGTTGACTGTTAAATTAAATTGTACAGGCTAATTGATTATAAATATTCATGTGCTTGCTTAAATGCTATTGTGGCGCAGGGGTTTAAAAGTTCAGCTGAAAATGTGACAGGTTAAAGGTTCAATTTGCACTCGAGGAAATAGAGAGTATGAATGAAAATATTTAATATTCTCATTCCTACGCTCCAGTAATAAATCAAAGCGTGATGTTGACTTCCACCTCTCAACACACAATGCTTCAATTTAGTGTGAAGTGGGAAACAGAACGGAGTGTCTTCATACTAAATTATCAAGTTCGCTCCACCTACCTTGATATGAGATACAGAGTAAAGCTAAAAAAGTAGTAACATAGAAAAAAGTAGATGCCTGTCGTAGTGAAGCGGCAAAACGTGTGACTGTAAACTATTGGTTGTGGGTTCGATCCCCACTCGAAGAAATGATATATTTTAATATTTTTATTGTAAATAATTATTGTAAATGGGGAACGGAAGTGAAACAGAAGTGAACGGAAAACGTAACGGAAGTGAGTGTCTTACTAGGTTTTCAAGCTCCCTCTGCCTTCCCCGGCAAGTTCAAGATACAGCATGAACTTAAAAAAGTAAGAGTTAGTAACACTTAACATTTACTGAACGCCCACAAACAAAAGCTTATTCGCGGCGTTATTGAGACCTATAGAGTATGTTCAATAGTAATTTTGTAATTGTTAATCTACAATTACGACATTTGGTAAAAATAACAATTTGCTCGACGCAGCAACCCCTACCAGTGTGTAAGAGAACTTTGGAGTCTGGAGCTAAGATACTCCGTTCCGTTTCCTACTTTCTGCCGAATGTGAGGCATTGCGTGTTAAGTAGCAGAACTCAGCGCTGCGTTTTGCAACTTAAAGTATAAGAAAACATGTTCATAACTATAACAAAATAACTAATACCTATGTACTATCATGCGTCATACAAAATCAGTGCCTATGTATGCCTGAAAACTTAAGTTTGTCTTTTTTCATCGGTTGTCCTTTTTGACTTATAATTCTGAACTTGGTAAGGAAGTCTGGATGGGTGAATCCAACTTGCACTTGAACGGTTTTTTATTTTTACAAACGGCTTTAGATATGCACCTATAAATGTAGGTAAAAAGAATAATAAGGCCTATATTATATGTGACTTTGTTAAAGAAATTCCTAAACCTAAGCGACGTGAAATCATTAGGTGTAGATTACGACGAGGTATTAACACTATATAAATTACAGTATAAATTACTGGCGGTAGATGAAAAATATTATATTTAACTAAGTTAAAATGAACTAGTAAACCTAAGCGACGTGAAATCATTAGGTGTAGATTACGACGAGGTATTAACACTATATAAATTACAGTATAAATTACTGGCGGTAGATGAAAAATATTATATTTAACTAAGTTAAAATGAACTAGTAGACGCCCGCTACTTCGTGTGCGTGAACTTGCAAAATCCTAGGTATCTCGTGTAATTCTCTCTTAGTACTCCCCTACACTACCCCTACGGATAGAAAAGCGGAACTAAGTGTTATGACACTCGGCCCCTGTTTTGTACTTTGACTGACTTTTAAAAGAATTGACCCGATCTCAAGAATTAAACACTCTTTTAAATTTTTAAGTAAACATTTGACGAGATTTTATTATATTAATTTATTTCTTTAATCATGGCATTACATTTACTGCGAACATGTATTTATACTTACGTATTTTTAAAAAATACTGTAAAAATGTAAAAAATGTTAAAACAATAAATAAATAAAGAGATATGTCTGATATAAATAAGATTATTGTACTTTCATCATAAAATTAAATTGTGTACATAAATATGGTAATAAATTATTTGCGGTAATATTTCACGTCGAGAACATAAAGATTTCACTACAAACCTTTTTCTTTTCGATGTTTATATCGACGCCTTATAGTAAACAACGATGTGATAATGACAAATATCATTTTCTACGATAGAACGTAGAGCTTAAAAATTTTGCAAAAAAAAATAAGACACAATTTTTTGTGGTGGATTATTATAAATAAAACATGTTTTCTTGTAAGAGTTAGTGATTGAGTAATAAAATAAAAATAAATGTACTTGTATACGTAGTTATACGTATTTATTTATTCAGTGTGATATTTGAATATTAAAATGTTTTAAGTTACAAAATGACTTTTTATTTATTTTATGTTAAAGTTATTTAAAAGGTCGAGCAATTCATCTAACAGCTAAGAACCTCCGCAATAGACAAGGCTTTTTCGATTAAAAAAACCACACTCAGATATATTTATTCATTCAGGGGCTACGGTAATACAGACCGACAGACAGGCCAACCTTATAACATGCTTTTAATTTTTATACATTTTTAACAAAGAATTTTCTATCTTAAGGTTAGAAGAACACACATATACCTACATAAAATGTATAAAATGTTTAATACATTCTGTCTTTCTTTAAAATAATTGAAAGTAACAATTTTTTTTGGGTCGTGGATATTTATAACAATCTCACTATAGAGATGCTAACAACATTAATAATTTAAAATATTATATTATTAGGTGGTTTTCAAGAGGCGGAGTTTTAAATCAGCTACATAAAAATGTTTATACGAGCAATATCTCGACAATTGAACCAAGTTGAAAGCGGAGTTTCTAAACATCAGATAACCTCAGTCTACGCTGCTACGCTACTAATCTACTTTCTCATCAATAACGTCCATAATAATATTTCCCTAATATCATATCACAGTAACATCTTCCTCAGTCAGTCCTTGTTAGAGTGTTTCAATTGAAATGTAAAATAGTATGAACAGTCCGCGTTTCAGAAATAGATAGTGATTGATGGAGAATTGATAGTGATTGATGAGACGGTGTGAGACGCTTCCTGTAACGCCCGCGACGATCTATCACGATCATCTCCATGGTTACAGAGTATTTTATTATTATTTTATTATTGAATCTCTTATTTTAAGATAGAAATGAACCTAATTATACTGGCACTTTAGATAATAGCTTCCGCAAGGCATCGCGTTTTGTATGTAGTTTTTAAATGACGCCGTCTTAACAATACGATGGTCAGAGTCTGTAGATTCGAAATAAAAATTCGATTCATCATCATATCATAGTACGGTGTTAAGTTTTGCCACTTAACGAAGTATTAGTTCTACGTTATAGATATTTATTTCTCGCTGATATACATGTACATGAGAATTATATTGATCTTGTATCTGCCACGTCAGTACTCCTAAAAATAAATAATAATAATAATAATAACTTATTTCAATAAACACCAGTAATAATAATAAATATTGTTTTATAATGTAACTACTATCCACCTACGTCACTAGTTCTTACTCAAAAAATGATTTCGAAAAGTAACACAAAAACAATAGCTTTTTTTTTCAAATTTATGAAGTATGTATCCCCAGTCAGGAAAATAAAATAACTATAAATCCAGACGAGGCTAAAAATGGTAATCCAACCGCTAGTCAATTTTTGTCGAAAGTTTTATACGTTTTTTTTTAAAAAGAGTAAATTGAACCTAACTTTACTATGCAACAAAATGATAGCTGTAACTAACCAACACCATTAATCTTGCAGCAAATGACATCTCATTAAGCAGTTCTCTCGAAAATTGCGAAACTAAGTACGACTTTGTTATCGTTTGTTTTGGTTGACACACGTGGTAGTGAGAGTTTTGTATTACAGTGTTAATTTTTTTAATTTTACATAGTGGAAACAGTATATAATTGTGTAAATAGATTATTATTAACAAGGTGATTAGTTATAGTAAGTGTTTGTGTTGTTTTATAGATTAGGTTAGTTATATTTTATAGTTAGGTTAAGGTAATTTAAATGGATCCTGATCCTCCACCTGACCCCCCCGATCCTGGGGGAGGTCATATAGTATCTAGAAAACGATTAGGAGAGGACACTTCCTCTAATCATGACAACGTAAGTGCCATTAAAAAAACGATCATAAACCCATCCACTGCTACCCCTTCTATCCAAAATGTCTGGACTCATCCTTCTATGTTGGAAGCCCCAAAATCTTACATTAGTACAGATAAAGGTCCCTTTATTGTGTATGTGTCAAGGGAATCTCCTGACCCTTCAGCAGGAACCTCAATAAGAGCAATTAAGTTTGGTCAGTTTCTACATACAAATAAAATTACTGATATTGTCAATGATGGAGTAAAAAATGTTGGTCGCAATAAAATCAGTGTCCAGTTTACATCTGCTGAAGCGGCAAATAAATTTTTAAGCAATCCCATTCTGAGTTTATGTAAATATGTTTGTGTAATTCCGACCTTCAATATCACAAGGATGGGAATTGTAAAAGGAGTTCCCGTTGAATGGTCTTTGGAAGAATTTGTTGGTTCACTAACATTCCCTACTGCTTGTGGGGAAATAATAAAAGCGAGACGTATGAACCGGAAGAATGTAAGTGAGGGTGTAGTGACATGGGTCCCCACTCAGACAGTTGTGATTACGTTACGTGGCCAACAATTGCCTGAAAGAGTATTTTCATATAAATCTGTCCTTAACGTTGAGCTTTATAAATACCCAACTATCCAATGCCTTAATTGCTGTCGTTTTGGCCATGTGAAATCTCAGTGTAGATCAAAGCCTAGGTGCTATAGGTGCTCTCAGGATCATACTGGGGAGGCATATGACACCCTGAAGGAAAATTCTACCTGCATCCATTGCACATCAAAACATTTTGCAACTGACAAAGGGTGCCCTGAGTATGTAAGGCAACAGAATATTAAAGCTATTATGTCCCAGGAATGTATTTCTTATATGGAAGCATCCTCTCGGTTTCCATCTGTTCAACGATCCTATGCAGATGTTGCTAAGGAAATGTTTTCTCCTCCTATTTTCCCACAGCCCCACACCCCACAAAGCAGATCTCCCGCTACTCAAACTAAATCCTATCGTAAGACAGTTTTCCAATCTCCCCGTCCCCGCGCTTCTTTGGCAAAGGGATTCGACAAGCAAGTTCACCAATCCATTATAAGTAGTTGCCCCGCTCCTCTCCCTAATGGCTGTTGTCTTAATCAAGAGACTGCCATTTCATCAGAATCTACAAAAGATCTATTAATGGCTCTGACTGACACTCTTATGAGCATTATTTCAACTGCTGATGAACTCCCAATACCGTCCAACGTTGCCCAAAAACTACTCAAAATATTCCAAATCATAAACAATGGTCCCAGTCAACTTCCTACAGTGGAATAGTAAAAGTGTTCGTGCTAAAAAGCATGAATTACTTAATATTATTTCACTGTACAATCCTGTCATTGTTGCCCTCTCGGAAACATGGTTGGTGCCTGAATCCTCTTTTAGGGTGTCAGGTTTCGCCTGTTTAAGGGAGGACAGGAATGACGGGTATGGAGGTAGTGCTATCCTTATCCAGCACTCCACTCCTTATTCCCGCATCTCTCTTCCTGCTCACAGTCAACAGATTAATGCTGTTGCTGTGAGGGTCCTTGAAATTTCCTTTCTTTCTGTTTATATTCCTCATCCCTCTTCCTCCATCTTCCTAGAGCTTAAGGCTATTATTTCCTCACTCCCAAGCCCTGTTTTTTTTTTTTTTTTTTTTTTTTATGGAAAAGACAAGGCAAACGAGCGTACGGGTCACCTGATGGTGAGTGATCACCGTCGCCCACGGCCCCGTGTAACACCAGGGGAGCTACAAGGGCGTTGCCGGCCTTTAAGGTGGAGGTAGACGCGCTTTTTGAAGGTACCCATGTCGTATCGACCTGGAAATACTGCCGCGGGTAGGTCGTTCCACAGATGTGTGGCGCGTGGAAGAAAATTCCTACGAAACCGCACAGTAGTCGAATGCCACGTGTCCAGATGATGTGGATGGTACTTTAGTTTGTGACGTACTGTGCGGTTGGAAAATTCGGCGGCAGGTATCAAGTCAAACAGTTCTCCAGAACACTCCCCGTGATAAATGCGGTAGAGAACGCACAGGGAGGATACGTCTCTACGCAAAGCCAAAGTATCAAGCCCCACACAGATCACTGGGTTCCCAACGATTCGAACGGCTCTACGTTGTATGCGATCAAATGGTTCAAGCTGATACTGGGGTGCACCAGCCCAAAGGTGAGAACAGTATTCCATATGAGGCCGCACCTGGGCCCTATACAGGGCTAAACGGTGTTTTGGCGTGAAATACTGTCTCGCTCTGCTGATGACCCCCAGTTTCTTCGAGGCCAACTTGGCCTTGCTTTCCAGATGATCGCGATACTGGCAGTCGTTCGAAAAGCTGAGACCCAATATACTGATACAGGGCGCGGCTTTAAGGGGAGTGTTCTCGAAAACTGGTGATACGACAAATGGGGTTTTTTTAGCGGTTAACGCGCAGACTTGTGTCTTCTAGGGGTTGAAGTGAACAAGGTTCTTTTCACCCCATGCGGAGACATTCTCGAGGGATGCCTCAACGCAGGACACAAGTTGATTTCGGCACTGGTCGACGTTTTCCCGAGAAAGACTTGCATGGCCGGAGTATACAGCGTCCACAGTGCTATCATCTGCATAACAATGTATGTTAGAGTCCTCTAACATATCATTGATATGCAGAAGAAATAGCGTAGGGGACAGCACGCAGCCTTGGGGGACGCCGGCGTTCACGGGCATGTATTTGGAGCAAAAAACGTCGACAGCGACCTTGATGCTGCGCCCAGTGAGAAAGCTAGCAATCCACTTGCATAAATTCTCGGGAAGCCCGTAAGATGGAAGTTTCGCAAGGAGCGCTCCGTGCCACACACGATCGAAGGCCTTTGCCATGTCCAAACTAACTGCCAGGCCCTCTCCCTTGCTATCAACAGCCGCAGCCCAGCGGTGGGTTAGGTAAACCAGAAGATCACCGGTTGAGCGACCCCGACGAAAGCCATATTGGCGGTCGTTAATCAATCGGTGATCCTCCAGGTAAACCAAGAGCTGGCTATTAATTATGCTCTCCATAATTTTTGAGAACAGGGAGGTAATAGCAATAGGCCTGTAGTTAGTTGGATCGGCACCATCGCCTTTTTTCGGAATCGGGTGGATAAGAGCGCTCTTCCACGAATCTGGGACTACGCCAACTGAGTAAGAGTGCCGAAATAGACGCGTTAGCACCGGTGTCAGCTCAGGAGCACACGAACGGAGCACAAGAGGAGAAATGCCATCTGGCCCACTCGACTTGTGAATGTCCAAGGAAGACAGAGCTCGCCTAATAGCTTTCTGACTAAATTTAATGTCAGGCATTGAGCTCTGACACCGCGGGATGGTCGGCGGCGTTGTTCCTCGGTCATCCATAGTCGAGTTTGAGGCAAAGAGAGCGCCCAGGAGATCGGCTTTCTCTTTCGCCGTATGGACCAGGATGTCATTTTCTGTGCGTAGCGGTGGAAGCGATGGCCGGCTAAAGTTGCCAAGCGCAGCCTTTGAGAGGGCCCAAAACTGTCGAGTTCCGGACGGATAGCTCTCAAGCTTCTCGCCGATTTTAGCGATGTGCTCGGACCTTGCTCTGGCAATTTGCCACTTAAAGTACCTAGAGGCACGGTTGTACTTTCTTTTTAAGGTTTTCACCTTCGGATCCTTAGTGGCAAGTGCCTTGGCCCAGATTCGATATGCCTCGCGCTTGCCAGAAGCTGCAAGTTTGCAAGACGTATCAAACCAAGGCTGTGACTTGCCACCGATTGGCACTACAGAGCTAGGAATGTAAAGTTCCATACCCTGCAGAACCACGTCGGCGACAGCAGCGGCACTAGCACTAGGATCATCAGAAGAGAAGCAAACCGGCCCCCAGGGATAGGATGAGTAAAACGTACGCATCCCATCCCAATCTGCTGACTTGTAGTGCCAGACGCGACGAGTCGCTGGTGTTCTGCGACTGACGCGGTTAATGGGCACAGCACTCCGTACCAGGCAGTGGTCTGAAGACCCTAGGGGGGGATCGACGACAACCTGGTACTGTTCTGGGTGTGAAGTCAGCAGAAGGTCCAATAAAGAGGCGTTGTGGTTGTCCGCGTCCGGGATTCGCGTAGGCGACTCAACCAATTGGGACAATCCATTCGCCATAGCAAAGTCAAATACAGCCCTCCCCGCGTGGTCAGTGGTGCGTGACCCAAGCCAACTGGCATTATGCGCATTAAAATCGCCAAGTATCACGACCTCTGCGGTGGGCATCTGTGAGAGCGCATCGTCAATAGCCGATTGCATGTGCTCCATGAGCCGATCCGTTTCTGCATTACCACTGTGGGACCTGTACAGGCATGCGTAGATTCGGACACGATCGTCCATGTCCACACGGAGCCAGATGGTGGACAGGTCCCGACCTTCAAAATTGACAAGACGACGGAAACTCAGGTCCTCCCTCACATACACAGCAACCCCGGCATGAGGTATGAAATTATGTTCTATTTTGTAGCCGGGGTATTGAAGATAGGCTGTGTCGCTCGGTCGGGTAATCTGGGTCTCCGTCAGAAATAACAAGGCCGGCCGTGCTGTCTCAAGATGGTGGTGGACGGCATTCAGGTTTGAGTGTAGTCCCCTGATATTGGAAAATTCCACGTTAAGAGTGGCAGGGGCTGCCGTGGAGCGTACGCCTCGTTTGCCTTGTGTAGTGCGCGGTACTGTGCCCTCCCCAGAATTCGACGGGCAGCCTGAGGTTAAAGACTCAGGGAGGGATTCTCCAGCACCAGAGATGCTGGTACCCTCCTGGGGTAAATTCTTCTTTAGTGCCGCTTTCATATTCTAGAGAGGGATTGGGGATGGGGATGGGCACCGGGGCCCGGCATTACCCAATGCGAAACGCAGTGTCCGAAGCCACTACTTAACGCTGGTTTTAAATGCCGGGGGTGGTAATGATCCGGTCGAGTCTGCCCATGCGTGTTGCCATTACTGACAACGTGACTCTCCCACACGTACTTTAGTCGCCTCTTACGACACCGTCAGTACCAGAGTGATCCTATTCTAAGCCGGAATCACACGGCTAGCCGGAATCACACGGCCCTGTGCTGGTCCTGGGTGATTTTAACACTCATCATACTCTGTGGGGGTGTTATTACTGTGATGGATTTTCTCCTTCGTTGGTGGACATGATTGATGATGTTGATCTCTGCATTCTCAATGATGGTTCGCCGACTCGTAGGGTTAATCCTAATCAGAATCCTAGGACAGCTATTGATCTTTCTCTATCCTCTCCCACTCTTGCTTCCCAACTCTCATGGTCGGTACTCCCTTCCACCTATGGTAGTGATCATTTCCCTGTTTTGCTGTCTTTAAATAACAGACTCCCTTCGACTCCCATCCCTCTTTCTCCTCGTAAATATAATTTAAAAAAGCCCACTGGAATGAGT
Source organism: Eueides isabella (assembly GCA_019049475.1). NCBI lineage: Eukaryota > Metazoa > Arthropoda > Insecta > Lepidoptera > Nymphalidae > Eueides > Eueides isabella. The sequence continues at coordinate 1,541,261 of CM032391.1, read as the reverse complement.
TCGCCGACTCTGTGGATTGCATGTTGGGCAATCTTCCTGAGTCTGGTAATTATGAGAATATAATAATTTACTATGATCGGTTTGTCTCTGCCCTTTTATCTGCGGCTGACTTACATATCCCTAAAAAAAACTCCATTCAGAATTGGAGGCATTCCAATCCCTGGTGGGATCAGGAATGCTCTGATTCTGTCGATCGGCGAACATCTGCCGAGGCGTCATACGCAGCCTGTATGACGATGGAGAAGTATGTTGAGTATAAACGCAGCTATGCGAAATTTAGAAAGTGCATTTGGAAAAAGAAAAAACTTGGTTGGTTAAATTTTTGTGAATCCCTTAGTCCTCGCTCCTCTTCTTCCCTTGTGTGGACAAATGTTAGGAGATTTCGCCGATCACTTAACATTGTTAATAGTCCCAACTCCAATAACCCCTCAATATGGCTCAATGATTTTGCTAACAAATTGGCTCCTCCTTCTGTACCATCCCTCGACCTTTTAATCTCCGTGCCGGTTGATTCGTCGGAGGAAATGGATCTGCCTTTTTCCTTTGATGAGCTTAAAATTATATTAACTGATTTAAAGGACACCAGTCCAGGTGAAGATGGTGTTTCCTACTCTTTTATCTCTAAACTAAATAAAAAATCCAAACAATATTTTTTAAATTTAATTAATAATATGTTTCAATCAGGCACTATCCCTAGTTCATGGAAGTCCCATATTGTTGTTCCTATCCTCAAACCTGGAAAATGCCCCTCTGATCCCAACTCTTATAGACCCATTGCCCTAGCATCTGCGTTATCAAAGATTGTTGAACGGCTTTTGAAAAATCGTCTGGAATGGATAGTGGAAAGCAGAAATATCTTAGCTCCCTCTCAGTTTGGCTTTAGAAAGGGGTTAAGTACAATAGATAGTCTCAGCGTTTTTACTACAGATATTCGACGAGCTTTTGCCAAAGGAAAGTATCTAGTTGGTGTTTTTCTAGATGTTGCATCTGCATATGATAATGTTCTTCTTCCGGTGCTCAGGCAGAAACTGCATCAGCTGAGTATTCCGCCGAGGTTGTCCCATTACATATGTAATTTGCTGACCGGTCGTTCGGTATCTGTAAAACATCCGCTCCTTACTACCCCTCCCAGACTTGTCTGGAAGGGTCTACCTCAAGGTTCAGCTCTTAGTCCTCTGCTATATAATATATATACTCATGACCTCGAATTATCTGTAAATAATTTTTGTAACATCCTTCAGTATGCTGATGACATCGTCCTCTATTACAGCTCAAATTCGGTAGAGGATATAAACTTTCGCTTAAATACTGCCTTGCACTATCTTAACCAGTGGCTTTATAATCATGGCTTGGCTTTATGTATTGATAAATGTCAAGCTGTAGTATTTACTAAAAAGAAGGTTATTCCAAATTTTAATATACTGTGTAATAACATTCCTATACACTTAACGGAAAATGTTAAATTTCTTGGTATGATTCTCGATAAACGATTGAACGGAGTTGCCCATGCTGAATATCTCAGCAGGAAGTGTGAAAAAGGCATTAATGCTCTGAGAGCTGTGTCTGGTGTGTGGTGGGGTGCACACCCTTATACTCTTAAACTACTGTATAACGCTATAGTTCGTAGTCACATCGACTATGGACTATTTGCTTTAGACCCTTTTAATAAAGTAGCTACAGAAAAGTTGAACCGAGTTCAATATAAATGCCTTCGGATTATCTTAGGTGCAATGAAGTCTACGCCCACCAACGCATTGCAGGTGGAGTGCGTAGATCCTCCTCTTCCTATTCGCCGACAATTCCTTGCTGATCGATTTGTGAGTAAAATGTTGCAGCTGTCTTCTCATCCTTTATATCATAAACTATCTAAGCTAGCAGATCTTATCCCCCGAGGCAAACCATTGCCTTATCTGCTGGATAGCTTCCTTAGATTTACCTCTCTTCCCAACCCCGTATCTTGTTATCCATCGAATCCCCTCTTTATGACGCCATATAAAGCCCTGGTCTATTCTCCACATATTGTCACAAATCTTGGCCTAACCAAAGGTGATCCTGGCACCAACACGAGATTTAAGGAATTAGCTCATTTACATTGGCCAAATCATCTCTTCATCTTCACTGATGCATCAAAGCTTTCCAAGGAGAGCTGTGTTGGTGCGGCTTGCTGGATACCAAAATTCAAAATTATTTTACAATTTAAATGCCCCCCTGAATCATCGGTGTTCACAGGCGAGGCTGTTGCTTTGTTAGAAGCAGTCCTGTTTACACGCTCTCATAACTTTAAACAAACGGCTATTTTTACTGACTCACTAAGCTGCTTAATGGCATTGAAGGGAAATCCGTTTCATAGTAGGTTAAGATCTTCAATTGTTTTAAGGATTCGTGAAGAATTGTATTCATGCCATTTAAAGGGCTTGGAAGTTACTCTGGTTTGGATTCCAGGCCATTCTGGAATCAGTGGGAATGAATCTGCAGACTCTTGCGCCAAGCTTGCCATCCAGTGTGGCACACTTGAACATTTCTCTAACTCTGCTCATGATCTGCAGTCCCTTGCAGATTCTCATCAGCATAAGTCCTGGTGTCACACCTGGAATTTATCAAAATCCCAAAAAGGTAAATTTTATGCCCTTATCCAACCTGATATCCCTAGACGACCGTGGTTTTATTCTCAAAGATATACTGAACGGAGGATTATTACAACAATCTGTCGCTTACGCCTTGGGCATGCTTGTACACCTGTACATCTGGCCAAGATCAGGGTCAGGGACCATTCGCTGTGTGAATGTGGCCTGGACGACGGTTCCCCTTCCCACATCCTTTTTTCTTGTCCCAACTTAACTCGTCCCCTATATGATGTTCTCCCCAATAAAGTCCCTCGTCCTCTAAATGTTCAATGTCTGTTAATGTTTGTGTTTGGTCCTTTATGTAAATTTTTATGTAAATATATTAGACGTAACAAAATTAGATTATAAACTAACATCTATGTAAAATATTATTTATTACTAACATAATGTATTGTATGTGTATATTTTGTAAATATTTGTATGTTTTGTTATAGGTGAAGGCAGTAATTATACTGGGTCCCTTTTCTACATGTATTATATCACTATTTACAATCATTTCTTTTGTACTGATTAATTTCTCCCGTGAGTCCTCCATACAACGTGACATTGGCGAAGTGAACTGTGCTCAACTGGCACGCTCGAAACGCCATAATTGAAGAAATGAATGAATTAAGCAGTTCTCTCCTCACTTTCCTTTATATGCAGAACTTAATCAGATATTTTATACAATTTACATACAAAATGCATGCAAAATGCAAACAATTTACATACTAAATGAGGGTCAGAGCAGTTTGTGATTAGTTTAGAATGAAAATGGATAGACTGTTTGTTTTGGTTAAGAAAAATAAATAACGGTATTAATATAAGGTACGAATCACGATAATTGATCATCATTATACAAGAAATCATTATACAAGAGGCGGTCAAGTCGCAGGGACACAAACTTGCGACTGTAAATAGGATGGTTGTAGGTTCGTTTGCTATTCAAGAGAACAAATTATTTAATATTCTTATTTCTCCGCTCTGGCGGAGAACGAGAAAAAGCCTCGAAGAAATCATTAATTAGTTGTGAACGGAGTGTCTAAACACTGGGTTCCGAGGTTTTTTCTGTCTACTCTCCTAAATGCCGGAAAAAATCTGAAAAAAAAAAATATTGATTTTGAGTTGAGTTCAATTTAATCAGGGGAGTCTTTTTTAAATTATACTAAAACTTTTCAAAAGATTCACCAATTCAGAGCCTTTCAGCTTTTTCCAAAAGAAATCAATTAATTAAATCAGATACAACAAAAAAATCCAAAAGTATCCCTATCATGACATTGACAATAAAACCACTCTCCTACTGCGCCACGATAGCTTTAATAAAACAATGTAAGTAAACCCATAAAAAATGTAATTGTCATATTTATCAAAAAAGTGATGATACTTGAAAGCGGTACTCAATTTCACGGTAATGGTATCCAGTATTAAGACACTCCTATCCTAAGTGCTCCCACTAATGTGGCAGAGCGAAGAGATTAAAATATTAATTTACTCTACACTATATCTATGCAAGCGGGGTTTGAACCCACAAACTGTCCCTGCACCACAATATACCTCAATCTAATTACTGCCTACATAATTCTATTTCCATAGTTACACAACGAAACTGCGAATTTGAACTAACACTTGATTGAAAATGAATTTTAGTATTGGACGTTGATAAATCATGAAAATCATGAAAACTATGCCATGACATCGAATATAAATAGCTTCATAAGATACTTATCTCATTGAGGTGTGCCAAAGATATCATATACATAAAGGCTACTCGTGGTGCAGGGGCACAGACGTGCGAGTGTAAACGTAACAGATTGTTTGTTTAATTCCTACTCGAGGCGATGATATATGTAATGTTTTCATTGGCTCTTGTTTTAATATTTTCATTTGCTGCTTATCTTTTTACCAAATGAAAGAAATTATACATTAAATATTTAATCTGAAAATATTAAATATTTCACTTCCTCGAGTGAGGTCGAACCCACAACCTGTCGCGTTTACAATCACCCACTTCTGCCCCTGCGCCGCGACGACCCTCAAAGTTATGGATATATGATAAAATCTACGAGCATTGTTGGGGTCTTGTACTTAAAATATTTAATGTCTGTTTGCCTGTTTGTCTGTCCACGTTTATCTCTGTAACGGTTAAAGGCAGTTTCACAATTGAAACACACTGTACAAAAGAAAGTTTACTTTATAACATCCAATATAAGTTTAATAACATTATCAATTAAGTTATAATAAAATGGATATCATTTTATTATAAGTTAAATAGTAATGTCATTATAACATAAAGTGAGAAAAGGAAGTGGAACGGAGTGTCTTAACTTCCCAAGTTCCCTATGCCTATTTTGCCACGTGCGAGATAGCGCATGAGGCTGAATTATAACATAAAAGTGATTAAGATTGGTTATAAATTAAGTGTAGTGTAAGCGGGCGAAGCGCGCTGGCCTAAGATATCGTTTTATCGAGTTCAATTTAAATCATCGGATACAGCTGAACACATAAACTTCACACGAGAGTTATTATAATACAAAGATACACCCATTTAGTGTTTTAGAGATATATATATAATATATATCTCTAAAACGCTATATATATATATATATATATATATATATATATATATATATATATATATATATATATATATATATATATATATATATATATATATATATATATATATATATATATATATATATATATATATATATATATATATATATATATATATATATATATATATATATATATAAAAGAATAATAACTCATTTATATGACGCTGTCCGCAAGGGACTGAGTACGAATCAATGTTGGAAGTTAATTTAAATGCGTCGGAAAGTGTGCGGTCATCTTTACGACTTGAGCACATAATAATATTATGTACTTTTCTGATATTATATTAGCATCTAGATCAATGGATATTGATATAGGATTTTATTTATTATTTCTACTTCTATATTTCATATTAAATTAATATTTATTTACGTGACCAGCAAAGTTAATAAATAAATATATATATATATATATATATATATATATATATATATATATATATATATATATATATATATATATATATATATATATATATATATATATATATATATATATATATATATATATATATATATATATATATATATATATATATATATATATATATATATATATATATAAATATAAATATAAAATGTGACTTTTTTATAATCAAGCTAAAGCAATATAAAGACGTATATGCAAGATAATATTTCATAACTCCATTTACTGGGTCATTCCAGTCTACAAGAACTTACCTCAAGTTGTGGTGTCGTTGCCTCACTTGGATTACTAATGTAAATCGGCTTAGGATCTTGTTGTTTAAGGGACTTTGGCTACAGCCTCCTCGCCGCAGGGAACAGACAAGACAGGAATATTAAGCGTGTAAAGACTATGTGACTTTTCATAGAAAATTTTTCATTCGACAATAAGGTTACCTGAAGAATTTCGGACCCGTCTGAGTACAGATTGACAGTGGGTTATATTATAAATATTTTTAATTTTGTGGTTCGTCGTAGTACAGATGCACAAACATACGACTGTAAGTCTGATAGCTTGTGGGCTCTCGAGAAAATTAAAGCATTAATTTAAGCTTTCCCCGCTCTGTGTAAAAATTACAGTCATATTTCATAATCAAATAATATTTAATATTTAATAACAAATAATATTTAATATCAATAATTCATCTCTGTAATGTCAATAATTCATAAAATAATGGGCTGTTAGTTTTACGGGATTCAGTTACAAATAAACATATGACATGCCTTTCTTCTAGACAACCAATTGGATCAGAGACAACGAATTGGAAACAAAGAAAAAAAAAGTACCATAAATTAAAAAAAGCGGAAGTTAAAATATCTTATTAACATCTTTTTATGACTCAATATTATTTATCTAATTAATATGCATATATATGACTTATATATATAAATTTCTATCAGCTTCACGCCGTATCCCGCACATGGCAGGGTAGGCAGGGAACATGGGGACCTAGTGTTAAGGCACTCTGTTCCACTTCCGCTTCCCATATTAGAATATATAAATAATAAATAATATAAATAAACATATAAGTACACGAGTTCATTAATGTTTAACGTCGTAAATGTTGTAAAACGAATGTAATATGTCCTAGGAAATTTTCCTTGCCCATGAATTTATTGGTTAACGTTTCTGGGAAGATCATTCCCACAAAGTAAGTAATGTAAGCATTTCATGTACTTCAGCAGTAATAAAGACTTGTGAATTTTCTTTTTTTTTTCTTTACACGAGTGTATAATTCTCTTATTATTAAAGCCTCACCTTATTTCTCTTGTGAAAGCCGCTAAAACTTACAATATAGATACAAATTGACTATCTTATCAACGATATATCTTATCCATAAAAAAATAAAAAATCTTATCAACGAGTCCGAATTAAACCAATTATCCGTTTGTCAAGCAATATATATTCAATCGTCGTAGGCGGCCGGTAATTGGCAACACAATTAACATTTATTAGTCGATTTCACACCAAAATAAATTGGAAATAACATTCAAAAAACCGAAAATGACCAAAAGAATCAACATTAAAATTTATACGACTTTTTATTGGTGACATTTAGTTCTGAACTACGACAAGTTGATGAAGACGAAGATATCCACATGAGGTAACGAAATATTTAATATATTCAATTTTCTCGCTCCGGTGCCGAGGCACAGCGGCATTGTGTTGAGAGTGGGAAACGGAAGTCTTAGTATAAACAGAGTGTCTTAGCACTAGGTTCCCAGATTACCCCTGTATACCCCGCTATGTGGGACATACCGACTGCTCATCTCATTGTAGAATGCAGCTCAGAGCCGGACTGTCGACTCAACTGTAGATTAAATGTCCCGTTTAAAATGCCCATTAACATATTAACAATTGTTTGAAAAAAAATTTAACAAATATAGATAAATAATTTAATTTCAAATTTTGTTTAGTAATTTACATCTCCGGTTAAAAACATAAACAAAAATATTAAGAATTAATTTACTCCTCAACGCAATCCGAGACGTTCCCAGATTGTTTTCGTTCTTGTTCTAAGTGAACTGAATGTAAACAGTGTATTTGAAGCCTCTCGGGAAAGTATAAAATTGATTATATTTTTAATAATTAAATAACCTTGTAAAGCAAAAGATTTATTTTTCAGCCAAAGGAGGTAGAGTAGGGGCAGGTTACCTGGGAACTTATTGTTAAGACACTCCCTCCCTACTAAGACGCTTCAATTCTCGATTTTCCGTCGAATTTCTAAGCCTCATTGTCTTATGTTTCCCTTGCTACCAGAGCGAGAACATAAAAATAATAAATAATATTCCATCGATTACGCATCGGACCCGCAACATGTCATGTGTACACTCAGACGTCTGTACATCTGCACCACGACAGGCGTCTACATTTATTCAGATTTATAAACGTTTTGACATTCGAAAATGTATATGTTGGTAGTCGTCTGTAAATACTATAATAATTTGTGAATATTCCAGCGCGTCACAGTCCCACGATTAAAGTACATAAGTGAGTTTTGTTCTATCAAAGCGGCCGGTGAACGCGCGGTAATGTAGTTAACGGTCATTTTGCAGCGATACAAAAACGTACCTCGATTAAAATGTATTTGGTCAAATATTATTTGTTTAATTCAATCAATTTATTTCAATTTAGATTATCTATATGTGTACGTATAGCAAAAGTGAAATATTTCAGCTGTCATATACATATAAACGCTCTTTCCCGCATAACAAGATGAGCAGAAGTAACCTGGTGGTAAGACAATATGTTCTTCTCGCACCTTTCGTATGTTGAGGCATTGCTTGCTGATGACAGAAGTGATCGTCGCATTTTGTTTATGAAGTGACATTTCTCCGATCGAAAATCATACCCTTTACCAACTCGGTCACTATTAGGTGCAGCAGCGCATTTCCAATATAAAATACAATATAATAGCATATCTATCATAAAACATCATATCTATAGAAGTAGAAGATAATCCCAAATATGGGCAATAAAAAATATATCAAGAGCAATAACGCATTCGATCTATTTAACTCCTCATATACTGAGGCTTTATCTTTTTATTGCGCACGTTACGAGGTTGATACCAATCAGAGCAACATTCATAGCAGCTTAGAGGCGGCGTTGAAAACATATTGTCATAGAAATACTAGTTATTGCTAGTTTTATATACCATTACACAATAACGACTGTACTGCTAAAGTTAATAGTTGATATCTACTGTTCGTATAGGTACATACGATATAAATTTGTTATTAAGCTTCAGGAGAACCTAGTGATAAGACAGTCAGTTTCCATAGACACATTCCCGTTCCTCACTTTCCACCGAATCAAGATACATAGAGTGTTGATTTGCGGAATTCAACGCCTCTTTTTTTTCTTTACCAGAACGAGCAAATAAAAATCGATTGTAAATCGAGCTCACAGGCTGTGACGTTTGACGTCACAGGTTTTAATTAAAAAATAAATATAATTTTCAGTTTTTGAAGGAAATTGCCGCCGCTTCGTACAATGTAATTAAATCAAAGCTCTAATTTATTAAGTCGTCAAACAAGCTACAGCATGTCCTCGTACGCTGCACTCTGAACTTTGTAACTTTCTTTATTGCAGGTAGTTTGGTGAGTTTTTCTTCAGTCACTTTGAATTATCTGACAAATTATACTATTTATACCAAAACTCTGTGAACTGCTCATAATTTTATTATATAACCGACACAAGTTCAAACTTTGGTAAAATTAAATAATTTATTTCATCAAGTGAGGATCGAATTCACGACCGATCTGTTGTATCAACAATCGTTGCGCCTCTGTGCCCCATCTGATCTTAAAATTCTTGTTCTTTATTTTTGTATCTCGCATTCTTATCACCCCCAGAACAAACAGTAAGTATAGAGCGTTATTTCATCGCTGAAAATTTTTCATTTACAACATTTTCTACGTGATTTCCAGCAGTCACTGGAAAGAGCTTTAGATGAAACAGGAGGACAGGAGGGGCAATGTCGCCTCTACTCGTAAGCGCGTTGACAACTTGACAGGACAGTCACGGCTTAGTTCTACACACTTGCACATTCACATTCACATTTTTTCCGTGTGATCCCGGCTTAGAATAGGATCACCCTGGTACTGATGGTGTCGTAAGAGGCGACTAAAGTACGTGTGGTAAAGTCACCTTGTCAGCAATGACAACATGCATGGGCAGGCTCGACCGGACTGTTACCACCCCCGGCATTTAAAACCGGCGTTAAGTAGTGGCTTCGGCCACTGCGTTTCGCATTGGGTAATGCCGGGCCCCGGTGCCCATACATCTTAAGGACCGGCAACACCTCTGTGGCTCCTCTGGTGCTACACGGGGCCGTGGGCGACGGTGGTCACTTACCATCAGGTGACCCGTACGCTCGTTTGCCGTGTCTTCTCCAGTCAAGAACATTTTTATTTCCGGTTCGCTTGGAGATGTTAAGTAATATATTAATGTCTAAATTCTTTAAATTCAAATGACCTTAATTAAATACATTTTTATCATTCAAATATTCTTGGACAGTGTAGTACGCTTTCTTAATTAACATTACTTTAATATTTATTGGAGGCGATAACTAGGCGTCACAAGTTTGTCCTTGTTTTTCGTCTCAATAGTGTGTCTGTCACTGTTTTTGCTTAAGCACTGAGTATGTTGCCGGACAAACAAAATATTGTAAAATATATATTGAGAAGCAATTGTAAGAATACCTGTATCCTTAATAACATTTCGCAGAGAATCTCGCTAGAAATAAAAATATAAAGGTATCTACTATGACTAATCATGAACATATTAATTAGTATAACCGTTGTATTTAAAAAAATATCTTCTAACTAATGATATAAAAATAGAAATATTTACAAATAATCACCTTGGTCACATATGTATATAACATAATACGTAGGTATGTGTATATATGTACGTATATTATAAATATTGAACCGCAGTGAATTGACTCGTGGCAGAATGTAAAAGCTTATGACTGTAAACACGACAGTTTGTAGGTTCGATCTCTACTCGCTGAAATGAATCACTATATTTTTTGCGGGATATAAAGCAGTATATGCGTGTAGCTAGGTACTTCATACAGGTGTGCCTCTTATTAAAAAAATAATTATTTCAGTTTACGACTTATGCCTTTTATAAGTTGTTCCAGCCTCTGAAAAAATGTACTATATTACTATAGTTTCATATAAAACATTAAGGATATTAAATTTCGCTCAACTTACCACACACGCTAATATTTAATAACAATTATGTCGACATTTCGACGTCGACATAGAACTAAGTTGGTCGTAAGCTCTTGGGCCGTTACGAGCAAATCCTTTATTAAGTCATATCTGAAACTTGGCGTTGGCTGAAACAGATTGAAATAGCGTACTGTTATTGTGCTGTATGAATTACTTACTGTACTTACAATACAGAAGTACTACTCGTTTATGAACGATGGTAAAAATATCCTACTAATGTTATATTTGGGACGTTAAGGTGAGGACGGGTGTTTGTTTCACATTTATGCTAAAACTACTAAATATATATTTTAGACTTTTTAGTTTTAAAAGATTTTTAGTTATTCCTAATTAGTATTTTTAGATATTTTTAGTAACTCGTAATTAAACTGCATAAGAAAAATGTTTTTATTATTGTATAAAAAAAGATGTAAATTTATTAAGAATATTTTTTTTCAGTTTCTCGCTGTATGTGTTTTGTTGTGTATGTGACTTTATAGACAATCAGTTAGTTTTTTTTTACATAATTAGCAATATCATCAATTTGCAACGTTTAGAACAGACAAGAACAAAACACACAGCATGTTGATAACTAATGCACTTTTTATATTTTGTTATTTTTCTATTTCCATTTTACATTTCAAAATTAATATTCCTCAAAAGGTTCAGAAGATATTGAATGATTTTTTTTTCTTTTATTCAAAAACAATAACGTGATTTTTATATAAGAGGAAAAGCTTATAATGTGTTTGAACGGTTCTTTTTGATTATTCAAAAACGCTAAAGAAAATAATAATGTAAAGTAAAGAAGAAGCAATATATACATGGGCAATGATAAGTATACGCTGTCGCTGACGTTTCTAAACAATGACGTATTTTTGTTTAGTTTTGTTATTTTTGATCGTTATTTCGAGAAAGAAACATTAAATATTTTTAAATTGAAAATATTAAATATTTCATTTCCTCGACTGGGGATCGAACCCAGAACCTGTCGGTTACAGTCACACTCTTGTGCCGCTGCGCCACGACAGGCCTCATCAATATCTTTCTGTTCTGTTTATTTTAATTGAGCGCGTTTTAAATTATAATTTACATGTCATGTAATTGAGATACAAAATATTATTTCAGAATTGTGAATAAATATAAAATAAATATTTCGAGGAAATCAGTAAATTATCTTATTCGGTCTAAGAACAGAATTACGACAGATTTGTAGAACATGTGATTGATCATGTATGAATGTTAGCTATTTCACTTAAACTGCGGGAGTGAATTCACAGCATGTAAATTAATGTATACACGGACAAATATTTTTCACCTTCACGCTGTATCCTGCACATGACAGGGTAGGCAGAGGGAACTTAAGAACGTAATGTTTTTAAATTCTCTAGAAACCAACAGATGAACGCTATTTTTTACGTCAAGATAACAAAAAAAGAGCGATAGAGGCCATTTATTCTCTGTACAATATATGTCATGCCTGGGAATAAAGTGATTTAAAATAATTATTTCATCGAGACTGCGAATGTTAAAGTATGGTTTCAATTTATTTCCTGTCATAATTTAATCGTTCAATTAAAATTAAGTTACAGTATGAGATATTGTTATTTTTTCTAGTTTTATATGTACGCGTATATCTATAGTATAAATCATTACTATTTATATATATTTATTTAATTATTTAACATTTGTTATTATGATACAGCCTGCCTATACATATTTGACTCACCTACATTTGCCTTACTTAAGCGATAAGGCTGCCTTTTGTACACTTGCTTTTTTTTGTATTGTGTTTGTTTGATCTTTGGGCGTACAACAAAGAGTATTTATAATTATTATTAGTTGTAAAGATTTAGTTGTAAATCGAAACGTACATATACAGAAAACAATATAACATCGTATAAAACCCAGTACCACAATCGTGACTGTAATGGAAACTCTAGGAAACACTAATGTATTTGATATTTATAAAATCACACAATTAAATATGTTAATTTTAAGAAAGTCTCTAGAATAAAATAACGACTAAGACCTACATACATCTACACTAGACGTGGCAACTTATCTCGTACAAGTTCGTTACGTATATTGTATGGGATATTGCTAGTGACCGTGCAGTTTGCAATCTATTCATACGGTAACTGAATCACGTTTAGAAATATGTCACACGGAAATGTCTGTGAACAGATCGACTGACTTCTCTCTATAATTCTAAAAAGATTTTGACATAAATTTATAATTATCTAATATTTGTCAATTTTCCCATCCTTCACGTAAATAAAATTAAATAAATGTATCGCATAGTTTTAGCAATCGAGGCCGCGTGAGCATTGCTAGTGTAGCATATAAAATAAATATACAATAAAATATAGAAAATATTATCAATAAAATAAATTTCCACGATATCCATTGAGAAAGTACAGATACTAAAATTTACATAGAAATATGAATGCTATATATTTGTGACCGCAGCGTATCGCGCTCTCAGAGACTACTGGCTCAGCGTTTACTTGAGTTATCGTTCGTAGTTACGAATATTGTTGATGGAAAAGTATATTAATAAATCATGAAATAATGATATAAATATTATAGAAAATGATAATTTCATTCTGATCCAATGCTTATGAATATCCAATAATTGGGAGTTCAATTGGGGACAACTGGAGAGTATTATTTTATTTGGTTAAGGATGTTATGAGGGTAAAGCGCGGCGTTAGGATACGTCAGTCACACGCGCAATGTCCGTTAATGGGAGGAGAGAATATTACAAACTAATGACCAGTCAAATTTTTAGAACTGTATTTTTGTGTACGGTATTCTCATAATTAAATACTATAAATTTATTATTGTTGTCTTCGACATCTTTTTAACATTGTCTTTTGAACTCTTACCACTTATCTTAAAAAGTATAGCAACTTTATCGTATCAGAAGGATTTCTTAGTCCGTTAGTAGCAGTAGACATTTTAAAATTTAAAACAGGCATTTTCCCAACAGTTCGGTTGGGAAAATAATTCTTGAGCGATTCTTGAGAGCTTTGTTGACAAGAACATCCAATACTTTTCGACTTGTAATTAGTAAGACTTGTAATACCGCGAATTTTGGAGACTCACTTTGTTTTTTTTTTTAAATTTTGGAGACTCACTTTGTTCAAACATATAATTAATGTAAATATTTATACTTACTTTGTAATCTGTAAGTAACGAGTCCCTCATAGTTACTTAAAAAGTGGGTTACGGAACGGAGTATCTTAACACTAGCTTCTTAAAATCCCTCTGTCTATCCTGCCCTGCGCGGAATACAGCGTACAGCTAAATATTTTGATTTTTTCGTTTTCTTGCCGAGTTCTTGAGACATCATTTGTTCAGTGACGACATTCAATTCTATTTTATTATTCTCAAACAGGTAAAACAACTTACTCACTCTTGTACCACGACATGCGTGGTACAACGACACAAGCGTGTGTTGTGGGTTCGATCACTCGAGGAAATGAATTATTTAATATTTTCAGTGAAATCTTTAATGTTTTCATTTTTTCACTCTGGTAACAAGGCAAAGCACGGCGTTGAGTTCCACCACTCAACACACAATGCCTCAAATTCGTCAGAAAGTGGGGGAACGCTCAACGGAGTGTTGCAAATCTAGGCTCCCATGTTCTCTCTGCTTACCTGCTACGTGCGCGATACAGCGTGAAGCTGAAACATAATAAATAAAAAAGTATTGTTTTCGGATTATTACTTATCTTACCTCGGACAGCTCTCGGCGAGAGGAGGTGAGGGCGATCTTTCTCGCGCAGCATTCACTTGTCAGAATAAATAAGACGTGACATTCAACACTAAATAATTATAAAGATTAGTAATAACAATCACAGAAGTTAAGTTAACGTGGAGTAGCGAACTTCATTTGCGAAGTGAACCGAAAGAATATACATTCATATTTTTATTTCATTGTCTTCGATTTCTTGAAAAGGAGATTAGTTACATTATTTTAAATTTCTTGGTTAGGTAATAGTTAAATATGTTGTTTTGTTTAATTGCGATAATTTTACTTTGTACTAATGTACTGTAAATAATACATTTTCTCAGTGAACGTTAACATTATATTGATCAACTACACAGGTACCATTAACGTGCTATAATTAATGAACAATCCATTACAGTAATATGTATGTAGGAGTACATCAGTGTCAGCTGGTAGGTACTTGCAACCAACGGAGTGTGCACTCGACACTGCGAGGGATGGCATTACGGTATTTGCCTGTATCCTACGAGAGTATGCATTGAGCACAAGTAATATGCAATTAAATTAACTGTGTACATATTTATTTTAGTTTCACGATATATCCCGAACATGAAAGGGTAGGCACAGGGAACTTGGGTTATCACTAGGTAGGTAACTTTCCGCAGAATTTGTGACATTGCCTCTTGAGTGGTAGAAGTTAACGTCGCGCTCGACCATGTTACCAGAGCGGAAATGGAATGGAGTGTTTTAAAACTAGGTTCCCAAGTTCCCTTTGTCTACCCTGCCATGTGCAGGATACAGAGTGAACCTAAAATAAAAAAATAGCGTATATGGCCTTGAGTGATATACCAGTAAGTAGGAATGTTTCTTTTTATATTTTTTCTCAGCCTTAGAAGATACTAGCAGCAAATGACAGTTTCCAAGTACCCCATATCCAAATGAAAATCTTGTGTCACTTTTCTCATTTTTTTCCGGTGATTCTAAGTAGTTGCATAATCGCAAATATCCAGCAAGAGTTTGTTTGGCGGAAGGTACTAATATCGGGACCAATTGGTTCGATTTAAATAATCTTTATATTTTAATTAAATAGTTGAAAGGATGACCTTACTCCACAGGGTAGTTGAATCACAGACCTTCACTTTTCTAGATCACTTTATTTACACTTACTCACTTTCTATTATTATAGTTAGTTATAACCTTTGTTGTTACAATACACAATTATCACTAGCTGTCTGTGTGTCTGCCCGCACATGATTGTGTAGGCAGAGGAAACTTGGGAACCTAGTGTTAAGATACTCCGTTCCACTTCCGTTCCCCACTTTCCGCCGAATTTACAAAGTTCCTTACACCTGAAGCTCCTCCAAGAGAAAAATATCGTTCAACGAATACAATAACATAATATGATAACGATATACCTACTCGTATTTCAGTTTTTTTCTGCTTATGTATGTATACACACAACTAAATACTCAATTAAATGAAATGTATGGTCCTGTTTAATTTCTTTGGTTCTTTTCGGGTCTGAAGCAGCGACTTGACGTTAAAAAAATGAAATATGTAACTTCTTGTCAAAAACTGAAATATATAGAATTTAGTATATTTCTTTCTTTCTTCTCATCGGTTTTATAATAATTGATTCAAGTATTTAGTTCTTAAAGTCACTGAGGATATGAAATATTAAATATTTTCATTTTTAGCTCCGAAAACAAGGCGAAAAGGCAAAAAAGAGCGGAGTTGAGTGTTGCCACTTAATTTGATGATTGATTTTTTTATATTTTTACATTTCGCTATATTTAAAACACTGCAGGATTCACATAGGGGACAACTGGGAATCTAGTGATAAGAGTTATTTTGGCGGAACTCAACACCGTCCTTTGCTTCCAGACCGAGGAAATTATAATATTAAATATTTCATTTCCCCGAGTATGATTCAAACCCACAACCATCGCCCCCACAGTAACGGATTTGTAACTCAGTGCCACAACGGCGTATTTATTATTTTAATAAGTCTTCAAATTAGACACAAATATTGACACAAAGATAACAATTATTATTGTCTTTTAAAACAATATTTCATCATTTGAATTAAATACAAATAAATAGGGCAATTAAAAAAAAGAATAATATATAGTAACACAAGTTAAGACTTACGAGTATATTCGTTTATCAAGAAATCACTTGTTGTAAACTTTGAAAATGCCTCTCATAGGAATAGGCCATAGTTACGTTACTAAAGTTTAGAACATTTAGTACATAAGTAGTGCGTGTTGCTTGCGGGTGTCTGTTGGGCCTTCAACTAAACTTACGATGATAAGAAATAAAATAAAACATCTTACTAAATTCATATTATTTTTTGAAAATTAAATTAAATCATATCTGGGAAGTATGTTTTACAGACAATGCAGTGTTGGTACCGACACTGTTATACGGCAGCGAAACGTGGGTATTACAGGAGAAGAATGTAAGAAAGATGAATACTGTAGAGATGCGATTTCTTCGTCGGATATGCGGAGTCAGTTTAGCTGATCGCATACCAAATGAAGATATACACAGAATGGTAGGTACTAGCGTGGATGTCACAGTGAGAATGAAGAAGAACGTGCTCAGGTGGTTTGGGTACGACGAGCGAATGAGTGAAGAAAGAATGGTGCGAATGAGTGAAGAAAGAATGGTAAGAAAGATTTATGAAGGAAAAGTGAGTGAAAAGAGAGGGAGGGGGAGACCTCAGTTGACCTTCGAAAATACAGTATCGACGATACTCGAGGAAGGTCACGTAAAAAGCATGAGGGCATGTATAAAGAGGCTGATGACAGTGGACGAGGCGAAAGAGGTATGCCGTAGCGTTTGGCGCTTAGTTCTCTATGCCTACCACGCTAGGGATATAGCGTGAAGATAAGTAAGTAACTAAAAATGAAATTTTGTGGCTTATCATATGTAGGTCAAACTAAGAGAAACATCGGTATTTGGGTGAAGGGTGAACACATCTCCAATGTCAAGAATGTGAACACATCTCCAATGTATCGAAATCAGCTGTGTTTCAGCATACATCGAATAAATTGAACCATTACGTCAGGTTTGATAAACCCTACATACTCGCTAGGGAGAATAAACATATCGCTAGAATAACCTGCGAGACTATTGAAATACAAGAACATCCTAATTTCAATAGAGAAAACGGTAAGAAATGTTCCACCACCTGGGACCCACTCTTAAAAAAAATAAAGCGCAAGAATCCATTGCAGTACGCGAGGCAATTAAGATATCGTTGGTGATAGTTATATATAGAGATAGGTAGATATAATAATTATGACAGACGAATGCCACCTCAGTCTATCCATGACCACGGTCTACAGTAAAGTGTTCGAAATGTCGGATTTCTAAAAATGTTTACAAACAAATATACGCGATTAATCCTGTGATTAATCCTGCCAGTTCTCACGCTGTGATTCAACATTGTGACACTGTGACAGCGAGTCACATGCCAACACACCGCGACATGTGAGATTTCAAATCCATAGAATTTGAATATTAATAAACGTATACATGTATGTATACATTTAATAATATTTGAATTCTATGGAAGTTCAAGGAAACTTGTTAATTTATATAAGTTAGTGAAAAGTCTAACCGTCATACTTCAATGTTCCTTTTTGTAGCTTCACACCCGTATCCCGTATATAGCCAGGAAGTGAGAGGAGGGAACTAAGTGTTAAGAGGCTCCGTTCTTCACGCTCCGTCGAGTTTCGTTTCGTCGAGTCGTGTTTTTTGAGTTATTGCGTGTTCTACTCGGTGAAGCCGTACACCGCACAATATATAACGTGTTTAAATGTATTTTTTCTTAATTTTGAGTAGTCGGCAACTTTATATTAAAATTAGGATTTACAAAGTAATACTACTACTAGTTGGTCAAAGTACTTGGGTCTGTTATGGTGCAGAAAAACAAAAGGCCTCAAAATTAGTTTCCCTGCTACCCTGGCTCTGCTTACCCTGCTATGTTCGGGATACAAAGTAAAGCCAAAATAAAGAAACAAATATTAGTTTTCACCTGCCAGCTTATATAAATAGGTTACTGACCTACTTATAAGGGTACGAAGCTTCCGAAGTTAAATCTCTCGGAATCTTTACCCTAAATGTTTAATATTTTCTGCATCAACATTACTCTTTGTGATTCGGCACTATAAGAAAAATAGATGAACCTTTTCATAAAGCTGCGTTTACTGCGTCTATTATTTTTTTAATAGCGGGATACCCAGAAGGAACATAGAAACCTAGGGTAAGACATTCTGTGTCTATTAAGACACTTCAATCCTCGAAGCGTGCAGGAAATAGTTTTTACTTCTATTGTATTTTATTTTACTTTACGCTATATCACGCTTATAGCGGGACACACTCAGACGATGCCACGTCAGCCTCCATCTGGATTATATAGTAAGTGTATAAGAATTTGGAAATATGGAAATCCATCGATTTTGAAGCATTGTATATTAAGATATCGGATTTTCTGCTTTCTGCGAGAATTTGTTTTATATTAAATATATGTTTTCTTTAATGTCAAGAGAAAGATTTCTTTATGCTTTATAGAAAACATATATTTTAGGCAGAAATTGATTCCATAGCCAGGGATCCCTAACAGAAAAAATGACATATCTATCTGTACAGTGTATATTTGCCCTTATTCTATTGCCCTTATTGCTATTCATCCATTCATCAATTCATATATTCATCAATTCATGCATTTATCTATTCATCCATTCATCCGTTCATCCACTCATTCATTCGTCTATTCATCAATTCATATATTCATCAATTCATGCATTCATCCATTCATCAATTCATATATTCATCAATTCATGCATTCATCTATTCATCCATTCATCCATTCGTTCATTCATCCATTCATCCATTCATCCATTCATCCATTCATCCATTCATCCATTCATCCATTCATCCATTCATCCATTCATCCATTCATCCATTCATCCATTCATCCATTCATCCTTTCGAATTCTCTTGTTGGTTTGTCTTTCCCATAACAATTTCATATTTATATTATATAAAAAAAACGAGATTAAAATGATTATTAAAGTTCTAGACTCTGTTTAAAATGCCAATTACTTTTAAAGCGATGGATACACTACAATCGAGTTACGTTTTTGTATCAATGCAAAGTGACAGCTACATTACCGCACGATTACCGGCCGCTTTGATCGAACAAAACTCACTTATGTAGTAGTTTAGTACATAAGTGAGTTTTGAAGAGCTTAGAGAATCGTGAGACTGTGACGTCCAGGTTACCTTTTTTTTTTTTTATGGAAGAGACGGCAAACGAGCGTACGAGTCACCTGATGGTAAGTGATCACCGTCGCCCACGACCCCGTGTAACTTCAGAGGAGCCCGGCATTACCTAATGCGAAACGCAGTGGCCAAAGCCACTACTTAACGCCGGTCTTAAATACCGGGGGTGGTAACAATCCGGTCGAGTCTGCCCATGCGTGTTGCCATTGCTGGCAACGTGACTCTACCACACGCACTTTAGTCGCCTCTTACGACACCATCAGTACCAGGGTGATCCTATTCTAAGCCGGGATCACACGGCAGAAAGCCTCTGCCCACTCTACTGAGCGGAGGGTACAGTATGTAGCAGAAAAAAATTGTTTCGCTTGATAAGGTTATTAATTATTAAAAATTAAAAAAATAATATATAATTTCGGCCCATTAATTATTAAAAATATATTCATTTTCCTGTCTCCAGTAACTCGGTACAGGAAAATGAAAACATTAAATATTTCGTTACCTCATGTGAGTATCGAACCCACAACTCGTGGTGCGGAACTCAACGCCACCAATAAAAAATATTTAATTTATTAGGCTACTTTGTAATAAATTGTTATTCTGGTGTGAAAAAACTAATAAATGTAAATTGTGTGGCCAATTATCGGCCGCACTGCGACGACTGAGTATTTATTGCTTGACAAACGCATAATTTGTTTGATTCGGGCTCGTTGATAACAAAGGCGCTTTGTATCTTTATTGTAGAATTCCGCTTTATCAGCTTTCACGTTTTAAACAAGGTAGGCAGAGGAGATTTACAATAGACACATTCTGTGAGAGGTTGGACTTAACACAGCTACTTGTCTTATTGAAGTGGAGATGTGGAATTACTTAACTCTTGTAAGATAGAGCCTATAATATAAAAAACCTATAAAATGGCATCACTATAATACGTATGATTTATTGTCGTTATTATAGAAATCCTTCGTGCGTAAATTTGACTCACACTTGGCTATTTTTTTATATATCTCTTACAAGTAGACATAGTTTTAAAGTAATAATTAATAATTCTACACATATAGGTGCATAAGTATACCTCAATACAGATATTACTTACTTATGAATTTGTGCATATAAATTTTGCTACTAAAAATATACAACGGTGAATAATTTCCTTTTAATAATGTTGAGGAATATATTATATTGAAATTTTACAACGTTTTTATATCTCAATATTTTTCAAACAACTGTCATATGTCTTTAATAATTAAGTTACGATATATTCTATGTTTTTGATATTTTGATTAAATGGAACTGAGAACGTAAGGGGTTTTTTTTTAAATATATTACTATAAAGAGTGTCCTAAAATAATACAGGATAGGCTGACAGAACTCGGGACGGAAGGCTCTCTTAAAATAGAGGATAAGGTTTTCAATTAAATGAGCCTTACGTTAATAATATAATTTAATAATATTTACAAGAATTAATACCGTAGCGTTTGGCGCTCCGTTCTCTCTGCCTACCCCGCTAGGGATATAGCGTGAAGCTAAGTAAGTAAATAAGTAAGTACAAGAATAAATACAGATTAGACCCCCTGTCTAATAAAGATTAAAAATAAGGAAAACCGACCACCTCACCCACTATGTGCACGTCGTAGATACGGAAAATAAAGAAGCAATTTATCTGAAGTAGACTTTGAATGTAAATAAGCAGAACAACGGAGCAGCATCTGTCAACGCGAAGACTGTGGGGTCGATGCTCGCTCTGGAAAACAATTTTTTTTATTACTTGGCTCAGGCAACAAGACTAAATGCACGCTGTTTAGCACTGAATGAACAGAAATGGTTTGGTAGTACTAACGTGGGGAATGAGGCATGTTAATTAAGCGTGAACCTAAAAAATTAAAACTGCTGAAGTATATCATATACACTCACCTTGCTTTCCTTGTGAGAATCATCTTCCTGGAAACAAAAATGTCTACAAAAGCTAGTACATTCACCGACAAGGGAAATTTCCTATAATAGATCAGGTACATTAGTTGTACAATATTCAACTAGAGCTAAACTTTAATGAGCTTGTATACCGTGATTATTTTCTTTATTTTCTTTGTTTTCAATTCGATTATCCAATTTTGTCTTAAAGGAAGGCACGCATATATCTTTATTTTTAACTGAAATCCCGTACAACTAACAACCCTGACTGTTATTTTTAAGCGGAAAAAACAAAAAGATATGAATACTTATATTTACTCAATTGGTCCCAATTGAGTAAATATAACACCAACCAACACCTGTCGTGTTGTACCACGACGAGCCACACAATAGAAAATATTAGATTATGTTAATATACACAGTCGTTTATTCAGACCCACTGTCCATCTGTACTCAGACAGGTCCTAAATTCTCCAGAAAGCAACCTTATTGTGAAAAGACAAATTTTCTATGAAAAGTTTTATACATTTAGTATCCCTGTCTTGTCTGTTTCCTGCAGCGAAGAGGTCGTAGCACGAATTTACCTTAAAACAACGAAGAAATTATAAGCCGATTTACTACGTAATACTAACAGATGGCTCGTTCGATTTTTATTACCTTGGCTGGTCATGCTGCCGCATTACTACATCGATATTAATTTAGTATTAAGTTTCTGTAGAAATTATAAAAAAAACTGATAACAAAATCCATTGATCCAAATTCTATTGGAATATCATAAAAGCATAACACACACACATATATGTTATGTACTCAAGTCGTAAAGATGATTGCACACTTTACGATGCATTAAAATTAACATCCAACAGGGATTCGTACTCAGTCTCTCGCGGAAAGCATCATATAAATAAATTATTGTATTTTTATATGTCATTAAAACGCTAAATGGGTTTAGCTTTGTAACGTAATATATCTTATATAAAGTGTATGTGTGTCAGTGTATATATTATGTGTATCCGATAGTTTAAATTTCCTCGTCTACGAGAATGAGAAAATAAAAATGAATTAAGAATAATCCCTCGTCGTCGTTGAACTCCTCCGTCGTGTGTACCGTCGCTGTACGATTTTAATCAAAGTCCCAATAATTTCCTTCATTAAGTGAAACAACAATTAAAAACTTAAAGAAGACTATGTCTTTTTGCTTCAAAAATCAAACTGCAGCCAATATCGTTAACATTCACGCTGGTGCCCCAGCGCTACGATAGGCCTCTACTGTATATATGTAGGAATGTATATAACACGTATAGATATAATTATGTGATAGATCTACTCGTAGCTAAGCAATCACACATCAGGCGTGTACGTAATGTAATAATGTAATTACTATGTTAATAAATATATTCATAAGACGTAGTACGTCTTGATTGAAGTCGAGTCAAAGCAGAATAGGTTAAGTTAATTTATGTAAATTAGATAACGATAATTTAAAATTATATTTAGTTCTTATAATTTTTCGTTTTATTAAAAAAAAAAGTGCGACGTTCAATTCCTCTACAAACAGAAAATATGCGGAAATTTGGAGTAAATTGAAGAACGATGTATTTTAATACGAGGTTCCCTCGTAGTAGTTAAATGCCGGTCCAAGCAAACTCTTCATCCATAACAACTATAATATTAGTACAGATGTAGATTTCCTCTAAAGTAATCTATTAAATGCGACCCAGACAGCCTTTATATTATTTACATTGTATGTACATTTATACAACATTTCGTAATTGTAGATCCACGCGATTTACATATAAAATTTAGTAAAAACAATGCACAAATGTGTCTTATTATCATAATTTTCTCTAGGCTCCAAGAGACCGTAGACCTGAATTATTTCATATAAACTTCAACTTGATACCGGATACAGATTCTTGATTAATGATCTCGATAGTTTCGTTTTAACTTTCGAGATACACTATACTTATAACCTTACGCCTGACCAAATACTACAACTCTGTCAATTTAATTAATAAATATTTTGAGTTTCTCTATGCTCTGACATAAAAACACATCACTGCTCTACTACTTATACATACATACTACGTATACTTACATTTATAAAATGCACATACTGATTTGCGGTACAAGCCTCATTGTTGCAGCAATCAATCGCTCCAATTTGTTGTTCTTGTCAGTTCTTTAATCGACGTCACTGTGCAAGTTACGTGCGAGAGTAGACCAGGTAGGGAATGTGATACGAAGTTATAGTTATAGATACGAAGTTATAGTTTTTATACGAAGTTATAGTTTGGAAAAAATCGCGTAAATATTTACTCTTTCGCCTTCATCTAGTGATGTCATGATAAATTAGTTTGTATTAAATTTACCTCGTTCACCAGAGTGGTAATCGAACCCACAACCATCGCGGGTCTCTGCGACACGACCGCCTCTGGTATAGTGATGATTCAACATCAATACGCTAATTATTATAATTTCTACTTTGTTGTATAAGTTACCGTTAAAAAGTTTTCTTGGACAAAATAAACAGTCCATATAAGCTCATTCTAAACTAATCACAAGCTGCAGTGTAGCTGATTGTGTGCATTTTATATGTAAATTGTATAAAAGTTCTGATTAAATTCTGCATATTAAGGACAGTGAGGAGGGAACTGCTTAATTAGATATCGTTTGTTTTTTTTTTCTTTGTAGCAAGATTAAATTAAAAAACTAATATTGTTGGTTAGTTACGACTATCACTTTTCTTGCATACTAAAGTTAAGTTAAATTTACGTATAAAAATGATACAATACGTGGATTCGTGGATGAACTGTTTCATAAATATTAAATATCATCGGTTTGCAGTTAGTTTTGTAGTCATGTTTTTAAAGTAAGTGCTAGTGATAGATCGATTGCATTATAGTTACATTTTAAAACAATATTTATTATTATTGTTATTGTTTTTTATTGTCATGAGTATTGAGATGGCAGATAAGAGTTGAACCCTGCGATATATTAATATAATTCTTGTTTTCATCATGTACATATGAGAGAATAAACAAACACAACAAATTACTAATACACCATTAAGTATCAAAACTTGACGCCGTACCATGTCTTAACAGAACAGATTTGAACTCACTAATATGGAATCCACAGACACTGGCCGTAGTATTGTTAAGACGGTATCATTTAAAAACTACATACAAAACATGATGTCTTGCAGAAGCTATTATCTAAAGTTCCAGTACAATTGGCTTCATTTCTATCTTAAAGTAGATTCAATAATATCTCCGCAACCATGGACATAATCGTGATAGATCGTCGCGGGCGTTACATGAAGCGTCTCACTCCGTCTCATCAATCATTATCTATATCCGAATTTTACACTTCAGTTGAATCACTCGAGAGAGGACAAGGATGTTACTGTAACATTATTTTTTTGATGATAATGTAAATGAGTAACGGTTTGTGTACGAAGTAGAGTATATATTGTTATGTTGGCTTTACTAATTTCCTTCAATGAAGTAAAATATATAAAAACACATTATTATTAGTACAAAACTTTTGTTTCAGCTTAACGCTGTACCCCGCATGTGTAAAGGTAGACGCAGACGGAACTTGGAAGCTTAATGGTAAGATACTTTGTTCCAATTCTCACTTTTCGCCGAATTTGAGGCATTGCATGTTGAGTGGGAGAACTCAATGTCGCCCTTTGCCTTGTTACCAGAGTTAAGAAAAGAAAATATTAAATACTAAACTTAAATTTAAAAAGCGTATAAAAATTTTGAACGAAGCAGGATTTGAACCCGCGACGCTGGAAAACCGTTCCAGCGCTCTGACCAACTAAGCCATTCGTTCTCACCAAGCTCCGTCGAAATTCTTATACGCTTGTTACATCTTATTTATGTTGTTAACATCTCTGTAGGGAGATTTTTACAAATTTCCGCTACCCAAAGACAACTCTAAAGAATTATCGTTTGCTTACCAAACGATAATTCTTTAGAGTTGAATACTCTTTATTATTATATGAAGAATACTATTTATTTTAATATTTTTACTACGTTTTAAAGTGTTATTCCACATTTAGGACAGAAAATACTCTCTCTTCTCTGGTCAACTAAGCCATTCGAGAACGAATGGTTTAGTTGGTCAGAGCGCTGGATCGGTTTTCTAGCGGCGTGGGTTCAAATCCTGCTTCGTTCAAAATTTTTATACGCTTTTTAAATTTAAGTTTAGTATTTTCTTTCCTAAGTTTGGAATAACACTTTAAAACATTGTAAAAAAATATTAAATATTTAATTAAAAATGTTGGATATTTGATTTGTAAATATTAACTGCATAAATTCTTATCCGCTTGTTACAATTTACTTATGTTGTTAACATCTTTGGTACTGGAAATTTGTAAAATCTCCCTAATTTTACAAATTTCCAGTACCAAATGGTAATTACTTAGAATACCTTTGACAAGAGTAACACATTAAAAAAGAAAATACTTACTTATATAGAAAACGTATAAAATCATTGTATAATATTGTTCTCCTTTTCTAAGTGTGGATTAACATTTTAAAAATAATTATTTTTACTATTTATTAAAAAAATGTATAAAAACGTGGACGTTCAACGTACTCGTAGGAGGATTTGACTTCTAAGCTCCTTGTAAATCATCCAAGCGCTTTCAGGCGTGCTATAAATGTGAGATGTCTGCCTGTTTGTATGTCTGTGGTACTGTAGCTCATGTATGAATTAAGTTTTAGATATTTTTTATGGATACCGGGTTAGCAGTTTAAGAACTTCTAGAACTTGGCCAAGATGAGAGAAACACTGAGACCTAAAAAATAGTACGATTTCTTTTGATTGAAGGTATAATTATTTAGACACAACACACAAATAAAACATATCTACTGCTCTCTTTGCTCTTTCATCAGCATATTTTCGCCTACACATACTTATGTACTATACTATAGTACATATAGTAACTATAGGTATATGCGCATAAGGCGTCCCCAAGGACTCGACTCTCAGCTCCACCTTTTAAATAATTTTAACTTTTTAAAAGGTGGAGCTCAGAATATTAGATTCATTATTAAAAAACTTTAAAAAAAAATAGCCTGTACTCGAACGTAGTATTTCATAATTTTGTTATTCTCGTTGTTTACTATAAGGCGTAGATATAAACATCGACAATAAAACGATTTGTAGTGAAAGCTTTATGTTCTCGATGTAAAATATTACCGCAAATAATTTATTTCTTGAACCCTTTTATAAACTAGATTTATTCACACAATTTCCTTTATGATGATAGTACAATAATCTTATTAATATTAGACATACTCGTACGTATTTCTTTTTTCATTTATTGTTTTGACATTATTTATGTTATGTTACTTATGTTTCCATAGTTATTTTTTTAAAATATATAAGTATTAATAGCTATGTATAGAAAATATAATGTAATGATTGAACCAAAAAGAAACCACAAAAAATATTTACTTAAAAGACAAATTAAATAATATAAAACTCCTTTCCTTTATAATTAGGAAAAAACATGAACACAATGTTATGACACGTACTAAGAGAGAAATTCCTGAAATACTTACTGAACGAGAAAAACAGGATATTGCAAACTTGCAACTTGCCGCACACGGAGTGACCACAAGTAGGGAGGTCACATGTTAATAATAAGTTTGCTAACGATATTTTAAATATAACAAAAGAAAAGTCTTAGCCATTAAACTCAGACTGTAACTTATATTATGTTTTAATATCTCGTGGTAATCTACATCTAACGGTTTCACTTCGCTTACGTTTAGAGCAACTTTTAATAAGTTTCTTTCAAAAAATTACGATTTCTCATGCCTTTTTACTTATTTATAGGCCTGATTGTTCTTTTTATCTATTTTTTATATATTATTTCTTTTAAAGGTGTAAAATGTACGGAAACATATGGCTTAGTGACACAACTTGGACGGAATCCAAGAGGCGCGGGTTCAAATCCTGCTGCGTAAAAGTTTTCTAAATAAGTATGATTTATATAATTTCTTCATTCTAGTCACAAAACATAGCGTGGTAAGTTCTGCCTTACGTTAATATTTGTTTCCGTCCGCCTACACCGCCGCCTGCATAACATGAGAACATAGGGCAAAGACATCCCCTATCCATTAAGACACTTCTGTTTCCCGTTTTCTACTGATTTCTGTAAGATATTTGCTACGCTTTCCCTCGTTACTAGACTTAAGAAATATTAACGCAATATTAACGCTAACAACCGCACTACACCACAACGAACTCAAAACCAACATATGAATATTTATAATCAATTAGCCTATACAATTTAATTTAACAGAATTCAATAGAATCAGTATTCACATCCACAGCAGATCGCAATATCAACTACAATATTTGTATCAAAATTGAAATACACCGACGATAAGTCAATAGATCACGACGTCCGCTTTAATTGATATTAGAGGAGCGCCTTTGGGTGTTGCGTGTTTATTAGAAAGTTGTAACTTGTAGTAATGTAATGTATTGTGTAGAATATAATATTAGTATAAAAATATAATCCGTGTTAACATTTCTATCGCAGCTTAGAAGAATGATGTTTGATAGTAAATGGAAATGAAATGAAATGTTTGAGTAAAAAATAATAACTTAATTTTCGTTATATGCTGTATAGCGTCCGTCGTGGCCCAGAGGGACAAGCGTGCATGCGTGCGTCTTCTGAGAAAAGCCAGCAAAAAACTTGACATTTGATTTTTCTAAAATATAATTAACTAACAGAAGGATCATCAACATCAATTATTTCTACGCATTACTACCATTACAGTATTATTTTATTGAATAGCAACTCGTTCACTGCACATATATTTTCAAAGTCAAAGTCAACAGATTTTTATTCTACTTACTTCTAATTCTTTTCAACGCCAAATATTTAGTATTTGTACATATGCAATATATTTTGAATTTGCCACCGGAGAAATTTAAAGTAAATATTAAAGCAATGTTAACTTACTAAAGCACTGTTAACTTACTTAAAGCTTACTTAACTGTCCAAGAATGTTTGAACGATAAAAATGTATTTAATTAAGATCATTTGAATCCCATGCAGGATATTTACCAATCTAATAAACAATGAGATTGTAACGTCATTAAAAATTGAAAAGAGCAACTGTTGAATTTCTTGCCGGCTCTTCTCAACAGAACCGCATTCCGAGCTGGTGGTAATTTTATGTTCGTTTGGCGATTCAAAAAGCTTGCAAAAGTTTATTTGAATAAATAATAAGAATATTTTGAATATGAATTTGACATAAAGTTAAAAAATATAAAAAATATTCTGAATAATTGTTAATTATTATATAAATCATAAATACATAATAGAACAATGTTGTCACAAATCGGAATTAATCCATAATCACCGTTACAGTCTTTGGCCTCCAGCGCCCTGACTACCTTAATTTACGTATAAATTTATATAAATTAATTTTACGGAGATAATATCATCGAGCAAGATGTAAGGTGACGTGTATACAGTATGACACGTGTAGGATTTTTCTTGAGACATGTTGATATTTTCTGTAAAAAGAGCTAAGAGCTTAAAAGCGTACTTTAAATTACTTTCTATCGATATTATTATTATTCTCATATCCTATATATAAAAATAATGTAAACAATATTATTTTAATTTTCGCTGTTTTAAGTAACGTAGGAAAAACGTAATCCTTATATCACTTTGTTGTCCGTCAGTCAAGATCATCTATATGGAAATTGCGTGATGGTATTAGGCTATATATAAATATTTGAGTTCGCTTCCTTTTTAATGCATTTGGATGACATTAGATGCGTAAGTTATTGAACCTGTAGAATGAACATGCTGGTATGAAATTTGGAAGGATGTAAGAAGTAAGTATTCATGGGAGGGAGGTCATAGAAATGATTGCTCTTCGTTTTACGTTCTATTTAGTAAGTTAACCGTTAAAGAGGTTCGACTAAGTTTGAATAGTGTATGCATATCTTAGAGGTCAGCGTACTTGGATGGTATGCAAGAGGCGCGGGTTCATATCCCGCTAAATTAAATTTTTTATACGACTGTCGTGGCGCAGCGGCACAAGCGTGTGACTATAAACGACAGGTTGTGGGTTCGATTCCCATTCGAGGGAAAAAAAATGTTATGTATTCAATTTAAATATTTAATATTTACATTTCTTCGCTGGTACATAGCAGACCCGTCGTTGAGCTCCGCCATTTAACACGTAATGCCTCCAATTCGGCGGAAAGTAGGAAGGCTAACGTTTATCTAAATATTTTGTTTCAAAGGAAACTGAATGTAATCGTTTGTCATCGACCCACCAGCTCGGTAATGTCTTCCCGAACACTTACAATGACGTTGTCTGTCATCAATCACTATTTTTTCTTCAGTTTTGTTTTTGCGTCGCTGAAGCTCACATAATAGAATCACTTTATCGTTAGGATAGATGACGGTACTACTAGAAAAACTTATAAGAAATATATTATACATGAAAGTAGTATAAAGATTTTTTTATATTTTTAAATTATTTTCATTTGAGTCAGAATCTTAACTTTGTCTGTCCCAAGGACCTTAGACTTTGAATATTCTAGTTTATATAGTACAAGTACTCTAGTAATACCTACTCTAATGATGGGTGTCTACATTTGAAAATAATAAAAAAATAGTACAGTTCGTTGGCGTGTCCTAGCGCAAGGACACAAGCGTGTACTAAAGACACAACTATAAACGCGACATGTTGTCCGATTGATCTCGTCTTGAGGAAATGAATTATTTACTATGTTTAATTCTTTGCTTTGGTAACAAGGCCATGTGTGGTGTTGAGCTTCGCAATAGAAAATGCCTATGTCAAAAAACTTGGAGGAAAATGGGAAACGGAAGTGTCATAATTAGCGCGAAGTATCTTAACACTAAGTTGTATTTTTATAATTTTAAAACTAAAGCATCATCAACATCTCACTTATAACGTGATACTAAATAGTTTTCTGACACTCAAACGTAAAAATACCATTTAGTCTGACTTTTAAAGTTGATAAAGAGGAAAGATCATAATAATTGATGTCAGTTTTATTTTTATGATTTAATTTCATTTATATTTTATCACGACAGTCGTGGGTTCGATTTTCTGTCGCGGGAACCAGTTACATGTATTATTCTCCGTTACGAGAGAAACCGCGGTGTTGAGTTCCGTTTCTCGTTACTTAATGTTTATACATTTGTACGGAGTGTGTGTAATATATAAGAGACAATAAAATATGTTACTTAAAAAATATGTGTTACTTAAAATAAAACGTCTTACCAATTTAAATTTGCCCCGATTGTAGGTTTCACTACTGCATCTACTGTTTAATATATCGGACTGTAGCAGAAAGTGAAGAACGAGATATTTTTACACTCCGTCCTGATCCACGACTCTTTTCTCTTTTTTAATAAAAGCACCACATATATGTAGCTACAAAATGAAGTCAATATTGAAAGGATTTACATATTTATTACATGTCAAGATGCAAAGTGCTGAAGAGTAAACATTACGAGAAGTGCGGTGACATACCAATTTGCTATCACAAAAACACATTACGCTTACAAAATTGAATATTCAGTTTTGTATAATAATAGCATGTGATTTGGGTAAAAATGTTTCATTTCTTTAACTAATATTTATACTTACAATCGTTTGATGCTATGCCACTGTACAACGATGGCCTCTTTTAAAGTTATTACAAACATATATAGATAGGGTCACGTAGGGAAAAAATCTGTAGATTTTTTTAGAACACGGTCAAGGATAATGGCGGAAAATCACGTAAACACCATAAGGACACCCTGGAGGACATGTACAAAGAGGTTGGTGACAGTAGACAAGGCGAAGTAGACAATTCCGAAACATTTTCTAGGCTTATTTATGATTTCGTTTAGGTAAAATGCATGTTCACTTTTGTTCTTCATCAATTAACCTAAGGAATGTATCTATCAGATGCGACGGTAGTAGGTTCACGTATCATTTTAGGGAATAAAAAATTTCTTTTCCTCGCTTTAGTCATCAGTTACACACGACAGTTAACTAGACGTGGCATTGAATTCCATAACTCAAGATACAATGTTTTGAAAATAAGGCTTACTGTACTGTACGTAATACTGTTCTAAAAAACCTTATATTTTTATATATCACAATTAATCTCTTTAATCCTTTGTCTGGATCGAACTCAGACATCCCTTCGTTATTTTCGCGTAAATCTAACCTAATATATTTCGTATTTACTAAGTACTGTGTGCGTACAATAAATCAGTAATATGTTACAAAAGGTTCCCAGGTGTGTGTCTACCAACAACTAACCACCAACCTACTGTATAAGGAATGTAACATCAAAACAATAACAAGCTAACTAACCAAAGCTAACGAAAGCTACAAACTAAAAAAACAACAAAAAAATTTAAGAAATTAATAGTTTTTATATTTGTTTGTTTTTGAAATAAATATTATAATATATATATATAAATATTATTTTGACATTTATAGAACTCAACGCGATTTCGTTTGGCTTAGTTGGTCAGAATTTTGGGGAAGAAACAGGAGCGTGTTCAAATAACGTTACAAAGTTTAAACATTCAAGTGCAGTTAAGTGGAAAATATCAATTAAACGTTTAAAATTTATTTTTGCTTCTTGAAAGTCAAATAACACAAAAAGTATTATATATGGTTAAATATTATACAACATTTTTCAAAGTTAAACCTTACTACATATCAATATAATGTGGAGACTGTCTACTCTAAAACTGAACTACAAATACAAACAAATAAGCGTAATTATTTTATTTGTTATTGCAGTTTGTTATTTCTCTCGTAAAGTAAAATGTAGCATTAGCAAAAAATATATAACCTAAAATAAATTGATTTCTTGTAAAGTCGATGTATGAAGGATAATTTTCCGTAATAATTTCATAGGTCTCATGAATATGAACATTTTTATGTGTTTGTGAAAATGATAACTGTTCTGTAGAAGAGAGATAAATAGGACAGAGTCGATAGCCTTAGTATATCGGACAAAGGGTCGATCGTACGGCTCTACCGCTTGTTTCTTGTTTCTTGCCTTCGCTAGCACGCTCGTTTCAGACAGAACGTAATAATTATTATACTTGCTATCGGCGTTAATTGTTTTATAATGTACTATAGAATTATACATCTAAAAATATACCTAATACAAACAATGGCACACGACTACCTAAGACCGTATTTTACATTTAAGGCATTTTTATTTGATACCCATATTACAGTGGGTCGTGTAATAATTTGTAATCTGCCATATTGGGCGGAGTTGGGGTGGCTATTTGAAATGAACAGTTATATTAATTATATATAATTTCATTATTATCAAAACTAAAGTCGTAATCCAAATTTTAGCTTACTCGAGCACTGAGAAATGATAAAAATGATCTTGCGACATCTCACAAACTAACACGCCAAGTCAATTAAAAGCTCACAACAAATCCATCTTTATTACGTTACTATCGCCTGTATAAATTATAAGATTATCTAAATCTTTCACTCAGTTCACTCAATATTATTTTGCGTTATTTATTTTACTTCATCGTAATTGTGTTCAGAACTAAATCGGAGCCGTCACGTTTTGCTACGAATTTATTCAATTAAAAGTTTTCTAACAGTGCAAGTCGCTGCAACCGATTGTGAATTTGATATTTTCAAATTTCATTACACTTATAAATGACATCGTGCTCTAGCAGTGAAGCTTATGACATACGCACTACGGTTGAAGATTCAATTCTGACTTGGAAAAATATAAGATAAAGTGTGGCGTTGACTTTTACATTTGAAGAGTGGAAATTGGGTACAAAGTAGGCTAATTAAAAGGATTGGAGGTATTGGATTGTAATTTTAACTTTAAGTACAGGTTATAAAAGTTCCGTTTGCCATTTGAGGTACGGAATTCCAATCCAAGCAGGATTGGACAGCCCATTCATGATGACTCTTCTTATTCTACGAGGGTGTTGACTAAATAACTAGAACTCAATTAATCGGAAAAGATGACATAAAGCGTATATTACTGACGGAATGAAATAACTGATTTCAAGATTAAATTTCAACTTGCTTAGCTTCACGCTGTATCCCGCACATGGCAGGGTAGGCAGAGGGTACTTGGGAACCTAGTGTTAAGACACTCCATTCCACTTTTGTTCCCCACTCTCCGCCGAATTTAAGGCATTGCGTGTTGAGTGGCGGAACTCAACACCGCGTTTTGCCTTGTTCCAGAGCGTAAAAATGAAACATTCAATATTTTAAATTGAAAATACTAAATATTTCATTTTTTCGACCGGGGATTGAACCCAGAACCTGTCGGTTACAGTCACACGGTTGTGCCGCTTCGCCACGACAGGCCTCAATTTCTACTCGCCGTACGAATTAAATTAGTTAGTTAGCTTCTTCTGATGAGAATAGAATTGGGCTTAGCATCTTAGCACGAGGTTCTCACTGTAAATACAATAAATAATAAATATTCGCACAATGACAGAAACATAAATAAGAGCGTCAAAGTGACATTGTCGTCGATTTTACGTTACTTACTTACAATTAGCAATTAGTGTGAACTAGACAGGTATTATTACAAACATAATTACAGAGCTACATTAAACACAAATTTATTTTTTTTACTTATGATTGATTTTGATTTTGTCCAAAGACACGCAACCTCTAGAATGCGAAGGATAATGGCGAATGGAAGTTTCTTAATATTAATGTAGTGTCTTAACATTACGTTCTCAGGCTCCCTTTTCCCTACCAGGTAGCCTGCTACACTGTGGAATACATTTGCAGCTCAAATAGGTTAAAGCAATACAGGCTCACTGTGATATAAGTAAGTTGATGCGCGATGTATAAATTGTTTTATATGTCATTGCTATGGTCAAACAATGCGCGACCTTACTATCTTGAATTCGGTAAAAGGTAAGTATTTGACAATCAATCCTTTTTGTTATCGCGTGGAGTTAACGAAACACTTTATAAAGAAAACAATTAATAATTAATGAAATCGAGAATATTTCATTAAACCAAGTGATCATATATTTTCCTTGAAGCTTTTAGGAAGCTCTGCTCGAGTTAAACGACTGAAGTGATTTTCATTTTCGTAATTAATTTCTAGGTAAATGCTCTTCAACGACATCTTTTGTAGATATTTAATTAAAAATTTGTGAATTATTGCTTTTGGATCGGTTAATTACTTTTATAAATCTGTTGTAATCAAGGAGTTAGGGAGCTTTTTTATCTATAGACTATATCTTGTATATTGCAGAGTACGCAGAGGGAACCTGGGAGCTTAGTGTACAGAAGTTCGTTCCCTTGTGGTTGTGAGATAAATAAATAAAATAAAAAATAAAAATTATTTATTAACAAAACAGCATTCAATTTGGATATATATAATGGTACCCACACTAGGTATTCCTGTATCGTGGGTTCCAAATTACAGTTTAACAACTTACAACTACTGTTGACACTCATTTAACTAATAGCTTTATTACACAATTAATATAAGAAAAAACAAAAAGAAACAAAGAACATTTAAAGGATATTTTTAAGAACAATTACAGAAATAATATGATAGGTATCATTGTTTTGTTAACATAAGGTTTTCAGTTAAATCATAATTTAAAGAAGCAAGCCAGGAAACAATTTTTAATTTGGCTTTTTTAATTGAGTCATGTTTTATATCGCAAATATTGGCAACTTTGTTATAAAGGAATAATTCTATGTAAGGACTAAACGTCTAGTAAAAAAGGATTTAATACTTGGCAAAGGGATGTTAAAATTTCGACGTTTGATTAGAACTTTATAGTCTTCAGAAGATATAATCGTCCGGTGAGCTTTAAGTGCAATTTTAAGAATAAATAGTTGACGCACGCTAAGAACATTACAATCTTCATAAAGCTTGGAAGTTGGGTATAAGAAAGGCTTCTTTAACATTACCTTAAGAACAGACCTTTGAGCTCGTTCAAGCTGGAGTAAAAGGGATTTTGAGGCCCCACCCCAGGAGTTTATGCAGTAGACTATTATTGATTGACAAAGAGCAAAGTATACATTATATAAGATTTTGAGAGAAGCTGATGATCTTAGTAATTTCATAATGTTGGTAATTTTACGCACACGACTTGAGAGTGTTTGTATATGGATCTTAAAATTCAAATTTTGATCTATAATGATTCCCAAATATTTTGTGGAATGTGCTTTCGTAAGCACTGAACAGTTGCACTGACTTTGTTCATGACATGTGTGTAGTTTAAGTTGAAACGTCTGAGCGGGAGCGGAACTTATGGTTTTATGAAAACAAATGTATAGAGTTTTTTATATGTTAAGTGTGAGGAGATTATTAGACAGCCATGATGATATTTTACGAGTACCTTCTTCAGCTTTTTTAAATACATCGTGCCATGTGGAATCTTCATATATAATGGCCGTATCATCTGCATAACAGACTATCTCACCATCAACATTATCGTGTATATCATTAATGTACATATTAAACAGGGTAGGTCCCAGAATGCTTCCCTGTGATACACCAAAGTTGACTTTTTCCATATCACTTTTGTATTTGTCTAGTCTAGTGCAATGCATTCTATTTGTTAGGTAACTATGAAACCATTCGAGTGCCACTCCACGTATGCCAAATTGGGTATTAAGTTTTTCTAGCAATATTGGAATCGATACAGTGTCAAAAGCTTTGGACAAATCTAGAAAAACTGCAATGCTGGTTTTTTGATTATCCAAAGAAGCGGCTATTTGCATCTTCTAAAGCCATATTGCTTCGAAGAGATTAAGTTGTTGTCCTCGACATATTTTGTAATTCTTCGGCTTACAATTTTCTCAAGTAGCTTAGAGAACGCAGTTAGCAAAGAAATCGGACGATAATTCCGCGGACAATCTTTCGTCCCAGATTTGTATATTGGTTTGACACAAGCCATTTTCCAATTATCAGGAAATGTTCCAGTCAATAGACTTTGATTGAATATTGTGGTCAGAGGTACAACAATGAAATCCTTAATTTCCTTAAGTAAGAAATTGTTAAGGTCGTCAATACCTGGTGCTTTGTCGTTTTGTAGAGATGTTATAAGAGACTGTACTTCGTATTGGTCAGTGGGCGTCATAAAGAAAGAATTTGACTTGATATGCTTGGGATAGATTTTCTTTGTTAACTTCTTCTCATCGGTATTTTGTACTTGTAATATTCTGTTTGCCATAGACTGACCTATTGTTGAAAAGTATTTATTACATTTATCTAGTGAGTCTTTAGCATCAATGGTACCTTCGATCTCTAATAGTTCACAGGATTCTAGGTTATTTCTAGGAATATGACAAATATTCTTAACAATTTTCCACATTTTTTTGGGATTATTAGCACAAAGTGATAAATTATAGTTATCATATTTTGACTTAAGTTTGCGCAATAGGTCATTACAAAAATTACGATAGCGAGTATAAATGATTCGTTTCAATGTGTCATTCGGGTGTTTTCGTGACTGCATGTGCAGCCTGTCTCGATATCGCATGCACCGAATTAGTCCAGGCGTAATCCAGGGTTTTATAATACGTTCTTTGCGTTTTTGAGCCATATATATCGTGTGTTTGCTAATAATTTGACCCAGCAGGGAAGAGAAGCTATTAACAGTATTATTTATGTCGTTTGCATCAAATATTTCAGCCCAGTTGACATCACTTAGGTCTTTCTTAATTTTAGGTATGTCATGTTTAATTTTAACTTGGCTTTTAGGTTTACAGCATGGAATGTTTAATGATAGTCCAAGTATAACTACGTCGTGGTCCGTTACATCACTATTACAAATTACACCAATGGTTCCCTTTATTTTATTGATAAAGATATGTTCAAGGCAAGCATTTATTCTTGTTGGTTTGGTGATTGCCGGAAATAGTCCATGTTCAGCTGTAAGACATAAGTATTCAATGATTT
Source organism: Eueides isabella (assembly GCA_019049475.1). Lineage (NCBI taxonomy): Eukaryota > Metazoa > Arthropoda > Insecta > Lepidoptera > Nymphalidae > Eueides > Eueides isabella. Next base: position 1,503,432 of record CM032391.1, on the reverse strand, counting down.
GATTACTTGTCGAGTCTAGGAGATTAATATTTAGGTCACCGATCATTATTAATGTTTTATTAGATTCTGACATATTTTTCAGTATTGTATTCAAAGAATACAAAAAATTACTTGTTTTTCTGAATGATGGTAGGCGATATATAGCCAAAATTATAATTTTTTCAGATATTTGTATCACTAAGCCGTCTGCATCATCAAGTTTTGGCTCGGACACTACATGATTCCAGATGTCTTTAACGTAAACTACGATGCCGCTGTTTTGGTTTATTCTTTTTTGAGTATAACTGGTTGTATAAGAATGCAGCTGAGGAATTATAGAAAAATCATTAAGCCAGCATTCTGTTAAAATAATTACGTCAAAACAACGGTCGAAGCGCTTTAATGTAGTTAAAAACGTATCAAAGTTCTTATTCAGGCTTCTAATGTTAAGGCTAAGAATACTAAGATTATAATCTTGCGTTAAAAGATTATTGCAGTGCTCAGGTTCCTTTATAACGTGGCAGTTTATGCTTAATGTATCTAACTCATCATTATTGAGTAAACTATCGCCTGTTAGTGTAGGTTATTACATAGATGATTTTAATAATAACAAATGAGATTATTAAGTTAATCCTAAAATTTGGACTGCCACATAAATATTTACTTATTTTATAATAGAACAGAGATAGATAACGACAAATTTGCTTAACAAAATAATGGTTTGATGGTGTGAAGAATGAGCACATAAGCCACGATTTTTTAACTGTGTACAAAGTATTTAGTAATATATTATTAATTATAAGATTATAATATAAACCTTTAAATGCAAGTGTGAGTGTTAGTTTAACATTAATATTACATAAAATTATAACTGAAGTTAAGTTTATATAATATAATAAAAGTGATAAGCAATTAGCTCGACGACATTGGGAAAATTTCAGCAAGATCGTCACAATTACGAACGGAGCGAGCTGGCTTGCCTTCATGTTGTCTAATAAATATGGTGCCTTGTGAGCACCAACAATGATGGAATCCCCTTTCTTTAGTTTTCTTACGAGCTTCACGAAAAAGCTCTCGATTAGCTTTGGTCAGACGTTCATTGTAAAACACTTTTTGCGATTCTCCCGGTAGATCAAGATCAGCGCTCACTATGTTTCGTCGTGTCTTTGCTGCTTTGATTATTTCATCTCGTTTGGATCTTCGCAAAAAACGAACAACTATCGGCCTATGAAATCTTCTGCCATGTATGGCAGACGAAGGTTGACCTCGAGGACCTACACGCGCCACCCAATCAATGTCGTTACCATCAGGCTCCACTCCTACCTTACGAATTGCTAACAAAACTATGTGATGGAGATTTTCGTTGTTTGCCTCAGGTATACCAGACAATTCAAGTTCATTGCGCAGATGGTTTTGACTCTGAGTATTTAATTCTTGTTGTAAGCCTTTTATTGTGTTTTTTAATGTCTCCGTTTTCTTTTCCCGATCTTCTAGACATTTAATACGATTTTCATTGCTAGCAATCGCTGACCCCAGTTCATCAAGGCGTTTCTCGCAGCTGCGGAGTGACGTTATCGCGTCTTCAAGATGCTTTTTTAGGGAATAAATTTCTTGCGTTAATAGACGAACTTCGTTGGTCAACTCTTTTACCTCCGCACTACTTGCAGAAGATGTACATGCTACATCAGTCTTCTTACGAAGAGTAACGTTATCTTCCGATGGTCTAACGGGCGTAGCACTATTATCTCCACCCCTTTTTTGTGACGCACAACAATCAGGGCATTTCCAAATGCTCTTTTTTTCGTTAGTGAAACCGGATATATTTATGCATAATGAGCAAAAATATTTTTCACAAGCTGAACATTTAATTTTATTTAAGTCCTTGGTGTTCTTGAAACATCCGTTGCACTTCATGTTGTTAAAAGTTGATGGTTTAATCGTATGTCTCTCAGAGTAAAGCGGTGGGAAGTGACAGCACCGTACTATTAATCTTTGATAAAAGACCTCACGTATTGACTAATGATTCATACATGCACCGTTTCACGGGAATATAGCACTTGCACCACACACGGAACCGCGATTATCGTATGCACTGGACACTATGCACTAGTACAAAGACGTCAGCCAATTTGTATTTAACAATTATTGTTTATCACTAAAGCTTTCTTTATATGGAGGTTTCTATTAATAAATAGTTTTAATAACACTTTTTACACACTTTTACTAACTTTTCTGGTTAATTACTACTTAAAGTACGATGGAAACTTTAAATTTAGTTGGGAGATATGACCGTTAACTTTTACCAGTTTGACCGAGCGTCAAAGAATGAAGATAATGTACAAAATTTAAGTAATATTACTTTACAAAATTAATTTAATGAAAAGGAGTTTTAGGCTTTTCTTATTAAGCTCCTGAATGTTCAATAATAGTTGTTTTGAAGAAAGACGTCAGTAATATATCGATGATAAATTGTTGTTTTCCTCACATTAGCATCGCGGAATACTTTAAGGATATTCCATTTCTTACAACGTTATAAATATTTCAACTTATCCCAGTCTGTTGAAAATACTTCGCTGCATAATCAAAACCTATATATAAGGTTCAACCTTATAGATTTTCGGTATCGTTTCCACCAGCCATACACTCTACCACTGAGTCAGACGCTCATAAATGATATTTTCCACATACACCACAATAAAATATTCAGACAGTTGTTGTAAAATATTTGAAGTCGTTCGTATTATTGAATTGCAATAAAAAACTATTATCGTAAGATTTAGGACATCTCAATCCACAGCTAGTTGTTAATTCAATCCGTAGACGAGAAAATATAATATTTAATATATTTTATTTGTTCGTCTAGAATTAAACAAGACGTGGTGTTAATTTCTGCCACTCAACGCGCAATTTTTTTAGATTTTGGTGAAAAATAAGGAATCGAAAGTTCTGATTGGAAACGGAGTCTCCCAACACAACATATACTAGGATTCTCTCTCTCTCTCTCTGCCTACTCTGCTGTCTGCGGAATTCAACATAAGGCTAAATAAAAAACAAAATTCTTCAACTTAACAGTGACATCACAAACAACCCACGGCTACAAATCCATAAATAATAATGTCTAAAATCTAATTTTTATAAAATGTAAATAATACCATCGCGTCGTTGAATGAAAGATGAGTTTTTTATACAAGATATTAATTTATTCCGCGAGTGATACGAACAGTGGCTCTTTGATGTTGATAATAGAGTTTCTTAAAAATCTTTCTCGAAATATTTTCCCTTTCTTTTATTGGTTAAGTAAATTACTTTTTTATATACATACCTAAAAGTTTTATAGGATATTATTAAATATATTGATATGAACTATAAGGTTGTTGTGACCCGGTGACCCGGAGCACACCGGTGAGTGTGAGTGTCAACGTGACGGTTGTGGGATCGATTTCTACTCAGGGAAATGAAATATTAACTTGGCGGAAAGTCAGACATGGAATCGTCTTAATGGCAAAAGAGTAACTTACGAATAGATTTCCAGGTTTCCTCTGCCTTCCTCGCTATGTGCGGGTTACGACGTGAAGGTGAAAATAGAATTGTAATATAAGTATTTACTTACTAATTTCGACTGTGGCTTGGAATCTAGAAGTCCTTCTATATGCGTCGAGATAAAGTTCTTCCATTATAACTTATAATGTGCCGAGTCAGACCTGTAGCTTACGACCTAAAAGGGGCGTGTTCAAATTCCTATTTTTGTACACTTTCTTTTTCTTTTTTCTTATTTATGTAGTTAGCATCTAAGTCAATAAGTTGTAACAAGCGTTCCGGCATAGAATAGAATCACCCTGGTACTGATGGTGTCGTAAGAGGCGACTAAAGTGCGTGTGGTAGAATCACGTTGCCAGCAATGGCAACGCGCATGGGCAGACTCGACCGGATTGTTACCATCCCCGGCATTTAAGACCGGCGTTAAGTAGTGGCTTTGGCCACTGCGTTTCGCATTAGGTAATGCCGGGCCCCGGTGCCATTCCGGCTACAAGGACGGCAACACTCCTGTAGCTCCTCTGGAGTTACACGGGGCCGTGGGCGACGGTGATCACTTACCATTAGGTGACCCGTAGGCTCGTTTGCCGTCTCTTCCATAAAAAAAAAAAAGTTAACTCTCCTAAAAAGGGCTTTTAACAGTTGTTCTTTTGGTTTTGTACAAAGTTGTGCCACTCTTTTATTTATCAGCCTTTGCTGAATATTATTTTTTTGTTAACGTTAATAAAATCCCGCTTGAGATATTTTCGCAAAATATTTTTTATCTCTTTCATATATAAAAAACACTGTGTTCTTTGCTGTTTGCTTTGTCTAGGTATTAGATGCCTTGACCAACAGACAGATTGACAGAAAACAGCATTGTTTTTTCTATTGAGGTACAGAATCCTAAAACCTTACTCAAGTAGTAACTGAAGCCACAGCACATTAATACATAAATAGTCTCAATATGTAACTTCTACAATCTGTACAAAATGTAGAATTAATTTTCAAATACTCAACAACACAATTTGTTAAGTTTAAAATTACAAAATTAAAAACTTATGACGTACAAACAAACCAGCTTATTTGTTCAAATATATATTCAAGATCACCTCTTATATCACTTATTTGTTCACTCGATCAAACCGATAGGCACTGCCCAAGACAACTTTGTGAAGAGCTTGATTCAAAATTAATTACTGAAATGAAAGTCGTTAATTTTAGCACAAAGCCTCTTTAACGGCGTTAAGTTATTTGCCCAAATTCTAGTGACTTTGAGATATTTATAAACTTGTTATTTGCTCTTAAACAAATTGAATATTATTACTGTTTAATTAATGAAAGCTTGTTTTGCGTCAATACAATTGTAAGGGAAAAGTGTTTCAATAAAGTTATTTGACTTATTAACGGGAGCCTGGTTTTACAGCACGCATGGTATACGACACTATACGGGATGTGGGGACTTTAAATTTTTTTAGAGTGGGTCCCAGGTGGTGGACAGTTTCCAACCATTTTCTCTATTGAAATTAGGATGTTTTTGTACCTCTGCGATGCTGAACACCTAGGGGATGAGCTTCAGTGTTGTCAAAAGACCACCAAGCCACCCACAGTTGAGAGGCAACCAGCACTTTTACCATATGTGAAGGGTCTTACAGACAGGATCGGCAACATCTTAAGAAGAGCTTCTATTAAAACTATTTTCAAGCCTAACAAGAAAGTGAACCAATTCTTCAGACCAGTGAAAAGTAATATTCCTTTGCAGTGTGCAGGTGTATACAAACTTGATTGTGACTGTGGCTTATCATATATAGGTCAAACAAAGAGAAGCATCGGTGTTAGGATGAAGGAACACATCTCCGATGTCAAGAATGGGCATGTATCGAAGTCATCTGTGTGTGAGCATACATCAGGTACAGGTTTGAAAACCCCACATATTCGCTAGTGAGAATAAATATATCCCTAGAATGATCTGCGAGGCTATTGAAACACAAAAACATCCTAATTCAATAGAGAAGATAGTTGGAAACTTTCCACCACCTGGGACCAGATACAGTTAGCTTATTCTGCAAGAATCCAGGGCAGTACGCGAGGCAATTAAGGAATCGTTGGCGGTAGTTTGATATAATAATTATATCAAATGACAGACAAATGCCACCTCAGTCTACTCGTGACCACGGACTACTGTAAAGTGTTCGAAACGTCGGGTTTCCCAAAAATGTTTACTATTCAAAAATGTTTATGCCGTGTGATTCCGGCTTAGAATAGGATCACCTTGGTACTGATGGTGTCGTAAGAGGCGACTAAAGGACGCGTGGGAAAGTCACGTTGTCAGCAATGACAACACGCATGACCAGACTCGACCGGTTCATTACCACCCCCGGCATTTAATACCGGCGTTAAGCAGTGGCTTCGGCCACTGTGTTTCGCATTGGGTAATGCCGGACCCCGGTGCCCATCTATCTTATAGACTGGCAACGCACCTGTAGCTCCTCTGGCACTACACGGGGTCGTGGGCGGCGGTGATCACTTACCATCAGGTGACCCGTACGCTCGTTTGCCGTGTCTTTCCATAAAAAAAAATCAATATACCAGATTAATCCGATTAAAAGTGTTTCATTTAAAATGTGTAACAATCGCGAAAATCAAAGACATTATTACAAGTGTATCTATTAGCAAAACTGACAGTAACACGATAATTAGTGTCGCATCAGCTGTCATGTGGACACATTGTGTACAAGTGTCGAGTGTAGGTGAATAGTTTTCAAACAAGTTAGACATGTTCCATGCACCGCACCGTGCAGAATAAACACACTATATTATTACCAATTTACGTATTAGTTATTAATATTTGATATTTATTTATTATTAATATTTCATATACAGAATCGTAAATTTTATTATATAATTTACTTCAATGAAGAATAACTGTATGAACTACAAAACCAGCTCATTATTAGCGGGTACTAAAAGGAGGATAAGCTTTCTAGGATATCGATATGGTATCTTAAAATTCATTTTTGCTAGAAAATTTGGACTAATTTTATCTACGAAAACTTTTATTTTGAAGCAGTTTAAATTAAATCATGATATATGTACCTTATAAGTCCCTCCTTTGCTCTAAAGAGTTCCCGCCAAAAAACTGTTTCTCTTTCTGTTTCTCTTTGTAGAGAAATACAGATTTATTAGAGTTATCTTGGTAGGAAAGATACCATAAGAACCTGGTTTGGATTCGCTCTAATCTGAAGGAATGTGGTCGTCAGACATTTGGTATGAACTTTGTTTTTTATTTAACGATAGATTTCAATACAACAATTTGGCTATCTTAAAAGAAATGATACGCAATTCGAAATGATGATCAGTATATACGAGTGACTCTATATCAATATTAAACTTATTAAGTTAGTTTTAAGTTCAAGCTTTGCGTTGCTATTTACGGTTATTTCAATAATGCTATATTTATAGTACCGTATAGTAAATCTTAACCACTCAACTTGCAAGGGCTCAATTTTGGCAGAAAGCGAGATATGAAACAGAGAATGAGTACTAGATTAATACCTTTGTCTATCTTCCCATGTACGGTATACAGTATAACGCTGAAAAAAAAAATGGATTAAATTCGTAACAATAGTGAGATGGATAAGGCTACTATTGTGCATTAAGAATATAAAATGTGGATAAAAAACAAAGTAAATGTAATAAACCGTGAATTCATATCACACAAGTGTGTGGTCGCACTTTACGACACATTAAAAGTAACTTTAGAAAGCAGACATTCTTCCCACGAGAAAAATATTAACCAGGAAAAGTAATAACAGTTTCAGATAAAACTTATATAAATTATACTCATAATATGAAGAGGCCTGTCGTGGCGCAGCGGCACAAGAGTGTGACTGTAACCGACAGGTTCTGGGTTCGATCCCCAGTCGAGGAAATGAAATATTTAATATTTTCAATTTAAATATTTAATGTTTCATTTCTTCGCTCTGGTAATGAGACAAAGCGCGGCGTTGAGTTCCGCCACTCAACACGCAATGCCTCAAATTCGGCGGAAAGTGGGGAACGGAAGTGGAACGGAGTGTCATAACACTAGGTTTCACTTCCGTTCCCTCTGCCTACCCTGCCTCATGCGGGATACAGCGTGAAGCTGAGAGAGAGAGAGAGAGAGAGAGAGAGAGAGAGAGAGAGAAATGAAGATGGAGTAAATATAATTTGAAACTATAAATGTTATTTTACGAAGGAAGAAGCCAGTAACGTAACGATGACAAATTGGTGTGTTCCTCACATTAGCATCGCTGAATACTTTATGAATGTTTCTTTTCTAACAATGTGATAAATGACTCAACTTATTTGATTTTGTTGAAACCATGAAAATACCACTATGAAAATATTACTAAAGAATTAAGGTTGCAGCCTATTTGGCAGCTTCATGCTGTATCCCGCACAAGGCAAGTACAAGAAACTGGGAAATATAGTGCTGAGACACTTCGTTCCCTTCTCGTTTTGCCACCGAATTTGACTTGTTACCAGAGCGAAGAAATGAGAATATTAAATATTTAAATTGACAATATTAAATATTTCATTTCCTAAAGTGGGGACGGAACCCGCAACCTCGTTTGTGCCCTTGCGCCACGACATGGCTCATATTGACGACTTTTGAGCCATGAAAAGTTGATTGAAACAGTTAAATATTCTAATATTTATGAAACTTTTTATGTATCTCATCGAACATGAATATAGCTAGAAGGCTTAAGATTATGACAGTTTACATATATTATTGTAAAAGTTTGCGAGGATTTCACGTAAAAACTTCTAAACGAATTCTGAAAAACTTACTTATGTTATATAATGTACGGCTGAACAAACAGACTACAATCGATGTAAAGATTTTGTAAAATTTTGTTATAATAAAGTAAATCTAAGTACTTCTACAAGCCTCGAGAAGACCAGACACGAGATTTTGGAACCAAAAAAAGTATGGAAATAGTGGGCTGAAACCAAAACAAGTATGAAGAATCAAAAATAGATGAATCCATGGTCACTTTCAATAGTGACAGTTAATAATTTTACAGAATTCTACTAATTTACTTTGCCACTCAGAAAATGAATAGGAAATATCATTGAGTACTTACTTTACCTTCTCTAAAATATTTAATCAATTTCTATAACATCAACGAATTTAAGATAACAACTTCACCTAAAATTATATAGAACCTTGGAATTTTGAAATTACGCTTTAAAATTATTATTCAAGATATTTTAAAAAGAAATTTGTTTAGTAATAATTCTCAAATTCGTAAACATTTCTAAACAGCGCAGGTTCATCCTGCAGCGTTAAACAATTTATACGTATTTTCGAAACGTAATTTTCTTCATGTATGTGTGTGTGTAATATCATTTTAATATTAAATATGTCAAAAATAAGAATATTTCATGCCTGTCGTCGCTCAGGGCTAAAAGCGTGTGACTGTAAGCGACAGGTCGTGGGTTCGATCCGAACTTTACAAATTGTCAACATGCAATCCCTGAAATTCAGCGGAAAATGGAAAACATAACGCAGTGTCTTAACAATATGTTTCCAAGTTCACTCTGTACTCTGCCATGTGCAGGATACAGCGATAGAATAATTAAATTCGTAGCCATAGTGAGGTACAAAGCCGCCCTAGCCATACTTTAATACCGGTCTACATTAATTCCGACTATTTTCAAATTAAGAACACTTATGCGGGTAAAAAATAAAGCATATGTAATAAATCGTGAATTCACATCACACAAGTGTGACTTTACGAGAAACTGAAAAAAAAAATTTTGTGCTCTGATAAATAGAAAATGAGTAATGAAACAGAATTCCATAACCCTAGGTTCTCAAGTTCTCTTCGCCTGCCATGAGTGGGATGCGAGGAGAAACTGAATAGTAAATGTTTTACAACAAATTGAAGTTGAACTCACCTTTACGAAACATTTTTTTAGCAAGAGGTAAATATAAAATTAAGTTTACGGACGATATTCTTACATAATAACGTCTTAAGAAACATGTTGTTTTGTGAATTAATTGAATTTTTATCACTTAATGAGAATTATTTGTATGAAACGAAGAAAATGATAATTGACAATTATATAATGTTGAAAAATTATTCTTCAAAGTAACAAAATAAAACAATAAATAAATAAAATGAAAAAATGATGAAAACATTCAAAACATACCGTCACCTGTAGAACAACAAACGTAAAAACATACCTTTTGATCGATCGTCTTCAGAATATTCCTTTTAAAGAGAGGTACGTACGTAAATTTATGTATATTATTTTGTGTTTTGATGTTTGTTATAAAGCTTTTTGTATGCCCTTTGTCTGGCATTTGTTTTAATAATAATCGTATAGAATTGTTGAGAATTTATTCATATTAATTTAATATTATAATGTTGTGAACAAGTCTCTTTGTGCAATACACCGCGAAGCTGAAAGGAATATATAGAATAAAATATTGTAACAATGACAAAAAAATATATATAAGAGCGTCAAAGTGACTTCGTCGTCCAACTCACGTTACTTACTTACAATTAACCTTCAGTGAGAACTAGACAGGTTTTATTACAAGCGTAATTACAGAGACATCTTAGATGCTTAAACTTTCACTATTTTTTTATTATTTTTAAATTATACTATTTAAGTTCAAAAGGAAGTTTGCTCCAGCTCGACGTCTCCACGTCGGAGAGCAACTCAACTCAACACGCAATGCCTCTAGAATACGACCTATAATGGCCAACGAAAATATTTTAATAACAATACTTCTAAATCACAAGTCGCTCTCTTTGGTAATCGTCAGCAGCTAACCAAAATCCTTTTATCATCCGTTTCTTCTGTTTGATGGAGCTAAGTTAGTGAATTTTACAAGAGTATTAAAAATTTAGATTGCATAATGGATAACTGCTTTTTGTGGTTACCCCATATATCAGAGTTAAATAGAAAGTTGTTTGCTGTGATCTTTCGTTGAGACGTTGGAAAATCCTCCTTCTTATTAAAAGTAAAATTTCCCTCTTTCATACTCTTCTTCTTCCTCTCATTGATTACGCCTATGCATGCTACTGTGATCTTCCGTAAACTGTTCTTAACAAGATAGATCGCCTACAAAATATGACGGTTCAGTTCATGTTAGGGTTAAAAAACTACGATCATATTTCTGAATATAGGATCCAACTTACATTGCTTATAATCAGTCAGTGACGTAATCTCCACATCCTCATTCTCCTTTAAACTGTTCTCTTCCACCCTCACACTCCTGAATGCCTTGAAACAAAGTTTACCTTCCTTGGCTCCAACCAATCTCTTGACCTCGGATCACAGGATGACAATAAACTAGAATTGGCACTGTGTCTTACACAAGCCTTTGGTGATTCTTTTATATTTAAGGCTGGGGTCCTTCGGAACACATTCCCGCGCGAACTGCATTGGTCTGAATCGCTTCACATTTTCAAGCGTCGAGTTAAAAGCTATTTCTTATCACTATAAATAGATATATATGTATGTATGTATGTAAATAAATATAATGTAGCTTTATAATATATATAAGTACAGATGTTTGAGTAATATGATATTATTTGTACGTAGCTCCCCTGGTGTTACACGGTGCCGTGGGCGACGGTGATCACTCACCATCAGATGACCCATACGCTCGTTTGCCTTCCATAAAAAAAAAATGTAGGTTTATAGATATTTATGTAATTTAGTACGTATGTAATTTACAGGATATACATTTTTATATGAGTTTATTATAGGTACTAAAATAATAAGTATTGTTTTTGTTGAACATTTGTACGCCTATCGATATTATTATGTTTTCAGATCATCAGAAAGTGGGGAACGGAATTGGAACGGAGTCGTCTTAACACTAGGTTCCCAAGTTCCCTCTGCCTACCCTGCTATGTGAGAGATACAGCGTGAGGCTGAGTAGAGTATAGTGAGTATCATTTCATGGTAAAGGTTGCCTGGAAGAGATCATCTATGGTGATAAGGCCGCCACTAAAATTTTCTTTTATTTTTCTTATACCTGTAAATATTTTTATTTTCGGTGTAACAAAGTGTTAAGTAAATAAATAACGGAGTGTCTTAACATTAAGTTCCCAGGTTTCCTCCGCCTACCAGGTACACTGCTACGCGCGAGATGTAGCTAGAGCTGATAAAAATAAGTTGAAACCTGAAGTTTACTGCAATATGAGTAAGTTTAATTCACTATAATTTATGATAAAATTATTTTTATTTAAGTAATATTATTTTTCTGTCGCCGACGCGTGAAATTAAAAAATATAAAATTTACGCAATTAAGAGTATTTCATCAAACCAAGCGACGATGGACTTTCCTCGAAGTTCTTATTTATTTATTTAGTTATTAAACAAACCAACGTAACATACAAAATTATACAAAAGATCTTATATAGAAATGCAATATTAAAAAAAATATTTTTCATTGTACATCACACTTACAGGCTAGCTCTACAAGTTTCTTATCTAAAACCCTACACCCAAAATGAAAAATAAATATACATATAGGGTATAAAAACAATGATAATCATAAATCATACAAATGAAACTAATCATATCCAATTACTTTATCATCTAAAATGTTATAAAAAATATATAAAAAAGAAAAGCAAAGGGGATTATCTATCTGAGTTGCAAATATTTTTTTAATTTCTTTTTAATTAATGTGGTGGAGTCCCTAAGCATATCAATTTTTGCTTTATTAAAAGTTACGTTATAACTTTTCATAGCTCGGTTTGAAGGAGCATTTGTGCCCAGGTTTGATTTAACTTTTCTACTAAGAAACGTGTATTTATTATTTATTTTCATCCTTGCATTTCACCTTCATATAGCGAATTTATTTTTTTCTAGAAGTTTACTGCAGTTTATCCCTCCGTATATAACCTTCTGCAAAAAAGTAATAACAAATGTCTTTTAGAACGCTCTTCTCGAGTTAAACGACTGAGTGATTTTAATTTTCGTAATTAATTTGTAGACAAGTACTGTTAAACGACAGCTTCTGTAGTTAATAAAGAAATTTTGCGAGTGATTGCTCTTGGATTTGGTTCAAATAATTTATTTAAATTCCTGAAAGTAAGACGTTCAGTAAAACGTACTTAATCGTTACAGTAAATATTAAAATGTTATAGATCTGTTGTAGTTAAACAGTTAATGAGATTTTTGTCAGTTACACGCTATATCTCACATAAAGCAGGGTACGCAGTTGGAACCCGGAAACCTAATGTTAAGACACTCTCCTGCCATAAGATACTTTCGTTCCAAATCCATTCAAAAGTGTAATCTAAATCCATTTAGCAAATGTTTAAAAAATTTAGCATTGTGTGAAAGTGAAAATACTATCCATCTTCACAAACATTTATAAAATAATCAGGATTGCTCTCTAACTACGAAGTCAGTTTGTATAGTTAAGAGAAGTTAATTTAAAAATTACAATTATTTTGATAAAGCTTTAAGTCCTTATTTATTAGAAGAGAGATAGACGCGTCGCACGCCGACCGATAAGGCCGACAGTGCCTCTCTATCGCACCATGCAGCCGGCGTTCATAAATTTATAAGACACTATTACGTCAAAACCAAATTAAATGAATCGATCAAAATTTTTATACGTTTTTTAAATTTAAGTTTAGTAAATGAAATCGTTCTCCCGTAAAGAAATCAATCCGTGAACCGTAACATTTATAGTAAAACCTAAGTTCACTGCGCCACGCCACAAGGAACATAACTAAAGTAATATCATAATATTACTTTACGAAATGAATCTTCATTATTCACGAAACTAATCTCCAGTAAAGGAGCTTTAGGCTTTCCTTACTAAAATTAAGCTCCTGAATGTAATAGTTCTCTAATAGTGATTTTGAAGAAAGAAGTCAGTAATATAACGATGACAGATTGATGTTTTCCTCACATTAGCATCACTGAATACTTTATGAATGTTTCTTTTCTTACAATATAATAAATGACTCAACTTATTCCATTCTGTTGAAAAACACTACGAAAATATTACTAGAGTTAAGGTTGCGGCCGTTTTGGCACTATTTTTCAGCTTCATGCTGTATCACGCACAAGGCAGGGTAAGTACAGGGAACAGGAAACATGGAAATATAGTGCTGAGACACTCCGTTCCCTTCTCCACTTTCCACTGAATTTAAACCAGAGCGGAGAAATGAGAATATTTAATATTTAAAATAAAAATATTAAATATTTCATTACCTCAAGTGGGGACCGAACCAACAACCCGCCGCGTTTACAGTCACACGCTAGTGCACTTGCGCCACGACATGGCTCATACTGATGACTTTTAAGTCATGAAAATCTTCTATTATTTATAATTTTTTTTATGTATCTCATCGAACATGAATATTGCTAGGAGGCTTAAGATTATGACAAATTACATATATATTCTTGTAAAAGTTTGCCAAAGTTATCCTTTCCATTGTGATTTCTCTCTGAGGACATATGAATTATAATTTACCCACCGCACCCGCACCCTGAAAACAGTGTTGTGATCGAACTCTCCTGTTCCTAGACTTTGCAAGTTGGTTAATGAGTACAGTGACCTTTTTGACATTAACGCAGATCCTACCGGAAAATTAAATCAATATTAAAGACAAAACTCAGATTGTCTTAAGCATGTAGGTACATGTCAAAGTTGATTGGTTTTTGTTTTTCATTTGTTAGCAGATACATCATGCTCAAATAAAGACTAAATAATACTAACCTACTAAGCGCCGCCAACAAGATACAAAATAAAAGTAAATAAATAAATAAATAAATAAATAAATAAATAAATAAATAAATGAATGAATGAATGAATGAATGAATGAATGAATGAATGAATGAATGAATGAATGAATGAATGAATGAATGAATGAATGAATGAATGAATGAATGAGTGAATGAGTGAATGAGTGAATGAGTGAATGAGTGAATGAGTGAATGAGTGAATGAGTGAATGAGTGAATGAGTGAATGAGTGAATGAGTGAATGAGTGAATGAGTGAATGAGTGAATGAGTGAATGAGTGAATGAGTGAATGAGTGAATGAGTGAATGAGTGAATGAGTGAATGAGTGAATGAGTGAATGAGTGAATGAGTGAATGAGTGAATGAGTGAATGAGTGAATGAGTGAATGAGTGATGAATGAATGAATGAATGAATGAATGAATGAGTGAATGAGTGAATGAGTGAATGAGTGAATGAGTGAATGAGTGAATGAGTGAATGAGTGAATGAGTGAATGAGTGAATGAGTGAATGAGTGAATGAGTGAATGAGTGAATGAGTGAATGAGTGAATGAGTGAATGAGTGAATGAGTGAATGAGTGAATGAGTGAATGAGTGAATGAGTGAATGAGTGAATGAGTGAATGAGTGAATGAATAAATAAATGAATGAATGAATGAATGAATGAATGAATGAATGAATGAATGAATGAATGAATGAATGAATGAATGAATGAATGAATGAATGAATGAATGAATGAATGAATGAATGAATGAATGAATGAATGAATGAATGAATGAATGAATGAATGAATGAATGAATGAATGAATGAATGAATGAATGAATGAATGAATGAATGAATGAATGAATGAATGAATGAATGAATGAATGAATGAATGAATGAATGAATGAATGAATGAATGAATGAATGAATGAATGAATGAATGAATGAATGAATGAATGAATGAATGAATGAATGAATGAATGAATGAATGAATGAATGAATGAATGAATGAATGAATGAATGAATGAATGAATGAATGAATGAATGAATGAATGAATGAATGAATGAATGAATGAATGAATGAATGAATGAATGAATGAATGAATGAATGAATGAATGAATGAATGAATGAATGAATGAATGAATGAATGAATGAATGAATGAATGAATGAATGAATGAATGAATGAATGAATGAATGAATGAATGAATGAATGAATGAATGAATGAATGAATGAATGAATGAATGAATGAATGAATGAATGAATGAATGAATGAATGAATGAATGAATGAATGAATGAATGAATGAATGAATGAATGAATGAATGAATGAATGAATGAATGAATGAATGAATGAATGAATGAATGAATGAATAAATAAATAAATAAATAAATAATAAATAAATAAATAAATAAATAAATAAATAAATAAATAAATAAATAAATAAATAAATAAATAAATAAATAAATAAATAAATAAATAAATAAATAAATAAATAAATAAATAAATAAATAAATAAATAAATAAATAAATAAATAAATAAATAAATAAATAAATAAATAAATAATAAATAAATAAATAAATAAATAAATAAATAAATAAATAAATAAATAAATAAATAAATAAATAAATAAATAAATAAATAAATAAATAAATAATTCCTTGTATATATTATATAAAATAGAAGATGACGTGAGTGGATCAGTATTTGACTGCTGCTCGAAGCGCTACCGTAATTACATCACTTAGGCGGCAGTGGCACAAACAAACGTGTGATTGTGAGCGCAACGGTTGCGCCATTAAGAGTATGAATCGTTTAATATTATTACTTACTCATTCTGGTAACAAGAGAAAGCGTTGAACGAAATATCTTAACACTTGGTTCTCTCTGCCTACCCAGTTAAATGCGGAATACAGTGAGAACATTAAAAATGTATATATTATTAGTGGCTTTCGTGAAGTGGGATAGAGTCGAATGTATAGGTGATGATTGTAGATTGATATCAAATGAAAAACTGAAAATATATAAAAACTTACTGTCCAAAATGTAAGAAATACCGTAACCAGATACAATGAATAATTATTAATTAAATACGTACCAGTGCTCGTACAAATAAGTGACCTAGAAAATGGTCTGGTTGTCTAATTATTGTATACAAACCCACATTTAAAAAATAAAGAAAAATAATAGAAAATGTTATTGCTTATTTATTTTAATACAACCTCATTAAGCAAAAACTAATATATTATATCATCTGATATACTTACAGTGTGGCTATTTTAATAAACCTCTCTGTTTCACTGTAAACTTGAACCTGCAGATAAAATTCATACTTTTTTCGATTGGGTATTGAATATAATTGAACCATTTAAAACATTATTATCGTTTATTTCTAAAATATTATATATTATAAAAATATATTTCTATAAAACAATACTTGGCCGTCATAAAAGATATACACAAATCAATATATTTATAATATACGTCACTCACAATCATTCAATATCTATATTAAATTTGAAAACTTACTTCAATGTTCAAGTTATTGTAATAAAGCGTTATTAATAGTACCGTAAAATAAATAATACTTATATTGAATAGTAAATTTTAAAATATATAAAGTTTAATTTAAATATCGTATTTCATTCAAAAAAGGCAATTTCTTTATAAAATATCTGCGATAAAAATATAATATATTTTTCAACTTTATTCTACCAGAGAAAATTGAAAAAGTAATTATTATCTAAGTCCTTTTATTTATTGTCTCCTCTAGTAACAATAATAACCTCTAGTTCTAAGCGTGGCGTTAAGCTCCGTTGCTAAACACGTTATAGTCAGAATTCGTAGAAATTGTCTTGACATTACGTTTTTTTAAAACAACCTTGCTAATTAAGATTTAAGTGAACAAATAGCGTTATATACATTATACAACCAATAATGT
Organism: Eueides isabella; assembly: GCA_019049475.1. Taxonomy (NCBI): domain Eukaryota; kingdom Metazoa; phylum Arthropoda; class Insecta; order Lepidoptera; family Nymphalidae; genus Eueides; species Eueides isabella. Next base: position 1,486,240 of record CM032391.1, on the reverse strand, counting down.
CGATGTAAATGACACAGCCTACTCTACTTTTGAAGTAGAAAGATGCCAAGTGTGCAACATTTAAGATTTTTTCCTATATTAATGATAGTTTTCAAAATTTACGACCGTTTTCTTGGCTTTTAGCGAAGGTTTTTATCGTTTCTAATTAAATTATTGTGAAATATTTAGTCTTTCTGAGATATATTTATATCTATAATAACATGTAACTGATCGCCTTGTGCTTAATGGGAGCGGAGTCTCATAGCACGTGGTATTCAAACTATGGTATAGTTCTCTCTGCCTACACTGCTATGTGCCTGATACAGAGTGAAGTTAAAATAGAAAATTATATGCTATGTGCCTGATACAGAGTGAAGTTAAAATAGAAAATTATATGAAAAGTAATTTTCGAGTAATGAATTTTGTTGCGTATGTGTACACTTTTTTCAAAAACGGTTAATACGTAGACATTTTATTGTTAACTAAAAGTAAATTTGAATAACATTTTTTATTAAAAATAGAGGTCTCTAAACGGTCTCTAACAGGTCCCGCTTCGTTTTTTGTTCTTTTTCTTAAAAAATATTTTTCTTGATGTGTATGTCTGTATCAAAAATAAAAATATTTGATGCCTGTCGTCACCCAGGGGCACAAACGTGTGACTGTAAGCGACAGCTTGTGAATTCGATCCCCACTTTAGGAACTCTCTACACACTAAGACTCAAATTTAGCGGAAAATGAAAAACGGGACGCAGTGTCTTAACAATAGCTTCCCAAGTTCACTCTGCCTACCCTGTCATGTGCAGAATACAGCGGTAATTTAAAAAATAAATAAAATCTTAACTATAGTAAGAGACAAAGCCGTCCTAACAATACCTTAACACCGGTAACCATTATTTCCTACTATTTTCAAATAAAGAAAACTAAATGTGGGTAAAAAATAAAGAAAATATAACAAATCGTGAATTCATATCACACAAGTATGTAGTTGCACTTTAGGACACATTAAAGCTAAGTTTAGAAAGCAGACATTCTTCCCACGAGAAAAATATAAACCAGGAAAAGTAACAGCAGTTTCAAAAAGAAAGTTCTTTTGATTAACATATAATATAACACTTATATTAAATTTTATAACTTAATGTTTTTAAATTTGTAAACAGAATATATTAAATATTCTATCGTGACGCGCTTCTACCCGCAAGTGTGCTACTGTACACGCAACAAGTTGTATGTTCAATGGTCGGTCGAGGAAATGAAATTATTAAAATTTTATTATGTAATTGCGCTCTAGTAACAAAAAAAATAATAACCCACAATGTTTCAAATGCAGCGGAAAATAAGGAATGGAACGGAATTCCTTAACCCTAGGTTCTCAAGTTCTCTTTGCCTGCCCTGAGTGGGATGCGGGGTGGAGCTGCAAAATAAATGTTTTACAATATATTGTTGGACTCACGTTTATGAGATTTTTTGAGCAACAAATAAAAAGTAAATAACAGGGAGGTAATAATAAAATTAAATGACGAATGAAATTAGCAAAAACGTCGTAAGAAAACATTGATGAAAAACTACATGTAATTTTTTGAATTGAATAGATTTTTAACACTTAATGAGAATTATTTGTATAAAACGAAGTAAAAGTTAATTGAAAATCTGATCAGTTGAAATTTCAACTACTGGAAATCACGTAGTCTTGATATGGACATGTTAACAACTTTTGCTCTTGTATTGTAAGCTTGTTACAGAATAGTAGTATAGGACTCACATCATACGCCTAAAATACCACATAAACAAAATGGTTGGCGATAACTAACAAATAATAAAACAAACTGTTACCTTTAGAATACTTATCCTAATGAGAATGTTTTTAATTATGTTCCTGTAAAGATATTGCCGTTTTCCCTTTTTTAAAGAGATTGCGTGTTGAGTGAAATGAAGACTGAGAGTTAACCAAGTCCACCACCAAGTCCCCAGGTCCTCTCGGCCATCCGTACCATGCAGGACGCAGATAAAAAATAAGTCAATGAAAGTAACCATTTTTAAATTTTTAATAAAACTTCATTTACTAAAAGTTAAAAATGTCATTTTCAAATGCTATTCCCAGTCAGAAAGATGTCAGCCGATATATAATAAAGAACGGAATCTGCAACACGCAAATGGTCTACCGTACTATTTCCGGATCTCGTGAGAGCGCATGCGTGCTAATACTCTATGGCCGGACCCACATCATATCGACTGTATAATGGATACATAGGATATGATTTAAAATAATTTTATATAATTTAAAATTTGCTAGCGATATAGACTATAAAGACTTATTTTAAATGACTGGCCTTGAAATTAACTATAAAATTAATTACGAGGACAGTGGGTTTGTTTCCCACCCGAGGAAATGAAATATTTTATATTTTCGTTTCTCCACTCTGGTAATAAAACAAAGCCCGACGTTGAGTTCTGCCACTCTATACGCAATGTCTCAAATTCGGTCTTAATACTGGTAGTCGGGTTTCCTCTGACTACTTCTGCGTTTGCGGGATTTTCTCAAGATTTTCAATCGAAGTAACCTTGTTATATTAATTAAAGTAGAAACATTTAAAGCTCAATTTGACCTCCTCTGTACTTGAGTTACGAAAAGTTTACATAAGAAATATAATTATATTCAAAGAACCTATTTAAAGATGATAAAGGAGCTCATTTGAATGAATATTTTTGAAAACTTTATGAGAGTTAATGTTCATTTAAACAAGTTATTAACGAGATGCGTATAATTCTGACTTTTAATGTTGTTTGACTGTAACTGGCTCATAAGTAAATATTACTTATATGAAGTATTTCCCGTTTTTGTTGCTTACTTTTAAATGACTGTGAGCTTTTTGAACTAAACAGGAAATTAAATTTGATTTTGGGTACTACCTACTAACTACGAATACGTCGAAATTCTTATACGTATAAAAAATATGTAAGTCTTAGTTGGTCAGAGCGCTTGAACCATATCCAAAGAGGTTTAACATTCTTATAAGATTTTTAAAAAAATATTATTATTTCATAAGTATTAAATATATTGAAAATATATGATAGAAAAACTAATCAAAAATTATGTTTATATAGAAATACAAATTAAATGCATATGGGGATATGCAAGTGCAAACTTAAATTAGTTAACTTCGATAGGCATTATATCATGAAATTTATACGACACCACCGACTCGAACCTGGTCCGGCTTGTGTTATATAATTAAGAATTATTCTAAGCAAGCCTAGCAAAGTATAAAAATTTAATCGAAAAATGCAGTTATGTATCAAGGAGAATATTTGGAATATATGAGAGAGTATGTCGTAGAATATTAAAAAACACTTCTTCCCAAAATATATATAAATCAAAATGTAATAAATATGGCGAGATACATTAAAACAAACTGGAACTAACAAAAGTTAGAGTACGATCTCGTTACCTCAGAGCGGTGGAGCGGAGGTAACGTTAACGTCTGAACCAGTCTACAGTTGTACAGTGTCCACTACATATATCATTATGTTTTGCTCTTTTATATATTCAAATATCTTTTATAAGAGGCTTTATCCGTTTTTTTTTTCAAAGAAATTTATTTTAAAGCTTTGTATGACTGATTCTGAATACCCGTGATTAACTTCATATACATGGTGCAATATGTGTTATATTTACAGCCTATTGGCTAAATCATCAATTCCTGACATTAGCGCGTTCAAACTAACATACCCATCTTCCATCCAATTATTAAGATGTTATGTGACAATTTTATACCATTTTTTGTATCCAGATCCAAAACATGATGTACTCCTATAAATGAGACCGCAGATCGCAGAACCAATAGAATTCATTTTCCCGAGCGAGCAGCGAACCTTCAATAGCCGTGTTTACGAGCCTTTATATGGATATTTCCAACTACGCTAAAATAATTACAGCTCAAAAGTAACGTAACTATTTCCACAAAAAATACGTAGCGTAATTATACTATGGAGAAATTAGCTCAATAAGCTTTAGCTTGTACCTCGCACATAGCAATGTACGAAGAGTAGAGAGTACACTGAGAACTCAGTGTTAAGATTTTTTTTCCTATGATTGCCTATTTTTGCTGAATTTAGACACATGCTGAGACAGAACTCAACGTCACTCTTTAGCCTCTAAATCGTAAACAGTCAGTCACTAGTGCAGTGGCAAGCGTGTGCCCCTGCGCCACAACTGGCCTCTTAAAATGGTCTTTGAAATAAATTAATTTATTTATTCAATTAGAAACATTCCAAGCTTACTTTATTTACCATCCAGCGTAAAACCTTCAGATAAGTAATATAGTTTTATTCTAAATACCTATCTATTTACAGACGCACATAAAGGAACTCATTGAAATGAATATGTTTTAAAACTTTGTGACAGCTAATGTTCACTTAAACACCTTATTAATAAGATATGTATAAATTTGAGTTTTAATGTTGTTTGTCTGTTTGACTGACTGATTCATAAGTAAATATTACTAATATAAAACATTTCAAGTTTTTGTTTTAGAGTAGCGGGAATTTGTACAAGTCTACATACAGAGATGCTAACTAACATAAATACTTTATAACAAGTACGTAGTCAGTACATTGAATTCTTATACGTATGTATATAAAGAACCTGTAGGTCTAAATTTTTATGTCTTCTAAAAAATATTTTTATATCATTTATGTTAAATATGTAAAAATATATAAGGATGTATGACAGAAAAATACACTTCGGAGCGGTGCTAAGGCCCTTGTGACTTTAATTTATTTTCAAATGAACCTTATAAATACTAATATTTTTTATATTAAGTCAACTTAAGGCTTAGTAAACTTTTTTGTTGTAATAAGAAGTCATAGAGCTTTTAAAAAATAATGTTAATAGTAAGAGACGGCAAACGAGCGTACCCGTACGCTCGTTTGCCGTCTCTTACTTTACTTTTACACCTAATGGTCAGTGATCACCGTCGCCCACGGCGCCGAGTAACTCCAGAGGAGCTACAGGAGCGTTGCCGTCTTTTAAGGTGGAAGGGCACCGGGGCCCGGCATTACCTAATGCGAAACGCAGTGGCCAAAGCCACTACTTAACGCCGGTCTTAAATGCCGGGGGTGGTAACAACCCGGTCGAGTCTGCTCATGCGTGTTGTCATTGCTGGCAACGTGATTATACCACACGCACTTTAGTCGCCTCTTACAACACCATCAGTACCAGGGTGATCCTATTCTAAGCCGGGATCACACGGTGAATATATTTATATAATTTTTCGAGCGATTATATATATGTTAAGTGGCGTAACTCAACGCTGCAAGTGCAATCTATAATAGTCTATACAGTAAAAAAATATTTTAAATAATTCATATATCCTACATATATATACATGTCATAATAATATTGAAGATGTATATATAGTATATTATACCACGTCAATAGTATAAGGCTTGTCGTGGCGAAGGGGTACAAGCATGTACATGTATACGAGACAGGTAGCGGGTTCGATTCTCATTTTATGAAATGAAATATCAAATACTTCATTTAAGAAGATACGAAATGGATGTGGTGCGACGTATTGCTGCAACAGAGTTGCTGGTAACAGAGTTAAAAGGGCCTTAGCTGCATTGTTGAGACGGCGAAACGTCAGCATAGCTGTGCGTGGGCCCGTACAGAATGCAGTGTTGGTACCGACACTATTATACGGCAGCGAAACGTGGGTATTACAGAAGAAGAATGAAAGAAAGATGAATACTGTAGAAATGCGATCTCTTCGTCGGATATGCGGAGTCAGTTTAACTGATCGCATACCCAATGAAGAGATACACAGAATGGTAGGTACTAGCGTGGATTTCACAGTGAGAATGAAGAAGAATGTGCTCAGGTGGTTTGGGCACGTCGAGCGAATGAGTGAAGAAAGAATGGTAAGATAGTATTATGAAGGAAAAGAGAGTGGTAAGAGAGGGAGGGGTAGACCTCGGTTGACCTTCGAAAATACAGTACCGACAATACTGGAGGAAGGTCACTTACAAAGCATGAGGACCCCCCGGAGGCCATGTATGAAGAGGCTGATGACAGTGGACGAGGCAAAAGAGGTATGCCGAGACCGTAGCGTTTGGCGCTACATTCTCTTTGCCTACCCTCCTAGGGATATAGCGTGAAGCTAAGAAAGAAAAGAAGAAGAAAGTATCACATACTTAATTACCTAAAATAAGAAAATCAATTAGAGTTGTGTATGACACATTTAAACTCTCCGGGATATCGGAAGTGCGAAACATGCCATCAATCGTTAAGAACCAAACCAGTAAGCAAAGCAAGGCCGTATTTACATGTGATGATATTATCAATCTTTTTATTTAACAAGAACATAGCTCATAACTTTTCTATAAGAAATTTATGGAGTTGCCAACAAGTTAGATTGGTCTTTGTTTCTTTGACGGATGCTCTATGAAATCATGTATTTATAGATGCTCTTACAGGAGGAAATACGTTGTCGATATCATATATTAAGCGTATTAAGTATTTGATTGATGTAGGCTCGTTCAAATACTAACTTTTGTGTACGACTGAGAATTCAGAATTATCCCTTGGCTGACTGGCAAGAATGAGTGTTTGTTCCAGTTTTATACAAAAACTCGTGAACAACACATAGGCTAAATTTTATGTAAAGATGTTCTATATTTGGTATAATAAATTTAAGCGGGCGAAGCCGCGTCTAGGCTACTATCAGAAAGGACAGAATGCAAGATCAGTGTAAATGATACGATATTAGAACAAGTGAATGATGTAGATGTGAGGCCTGTCGTGGCGCAGCGGCACAAGAGTGTGACTGTAACCGACAGGTTCTGGGGTCGATCCCCAGTCGAGGAAATGAAATATTTAATATTTTCAATCTAAATATTTAATGTTTCATTTCTTCGCTCTGGTAATAAGGCAAAGCGCGGCGTTGAGTTCCGCCACTCAACACGCAATGCCTCAAATTCGCCGGAAAGTGGGGAATGGAAGTGGAACGGAGTGTCATAACACTAGGTTTCACTTCCGTTCCCTCTGCCTACCCTGCCTAGTGCGGGATACAGCGTGAAGCTGAAAAAAAAAAAGAATGATGTAGTTAATCTGGGAAGTATGTTTAGCCGCAATTATGTTTAGCAATTCAGAGAAGGACGAGGCGAAAGAGGTATGCCGAGACCATAGCTTTTCGCTCTCCGTGTCTTCTGCCTACCCCGCTAGGGATATTACGTGAAGCTAAGTAAGTAAGTTACTACGTAAAATCATATCACAAACTGGAGTGCGTGCTATTCTTACATAGAAGTAAATTACTGTATTTTTTATCTAAATTTATTTAGTAGTTTTTACGAGAATGTGGAACACCCATCTTGTCACTATAAAAATAAATATCTCTATCTCCGTCCCATTTTAAATACTCAAAAATATTTACATTTTAATATATATTATCCAGAATGTTGTTGCAACAATTAGTACGAACATTGGTTAAAACGAATTATTATAATTATATCTTACTTCACCGGACGTCAACTGAATAATGCAAGAAAACAGATATCTAATCATATATAAATTAAAATCAGCGAATTATTTATAAATAAAACATCAAATTTAAATTATTCAAGCTTTTTAAATTAACAAGCACATTGACAAACAGACAATCATAATTAAAATATATTTTAAATGATCATTTTGTTTGGTTTTATTCCCCTCGTAAGGTCCTCGCCTTATTCTCACCGTGTGTACACATTGTATCATATGTACATGTCCACACAGCGATCACTTACAAATTTATGTAATATAATAATTCATTTTTCAATATATTTAGTAAAACTTAAATTAACTTTTTTAATAATATCTTAAACATGTTATATTCATTATTTACCAATAAATAAATACAACAGTCGCAAGCATCCTTCAACTGGATGGAGTTTTGCAGCGAAAAAGCTTGAACTTTTAATTAGAATAAAGAGATATTTTAAAGGCAGAATAGATAAAGCTTTCATACTTAAATCTGTTTTAAGTTCTATTAAACTACTTGTTTGCAGTGATGATATTGAAAATAATTTTTATACGCGATATATCGAAAAAGTTCTTATTATTTATGATGCTTTTTCTCTGCTATACTCTGTATTCACCCCGTAGGGCAAAAGGGCCTTGTGTTATGTAGCAAAATCAAACGTCTTGTTTTACGCGAGCGTAGAAGTAAAGTTAATTCGTTCCCTCAGGCCAGAATTGAACCGACAAACGTCGCGTTTAGTCTCTTGCTCCTCAACGGTTTCAGGTTCATTATTAAGTATCCTAAGTTCATCTTCCAGTAAAGCTTTTACTTAATTAATTAACTAAATATGTACAAGTCATTTATTTAGATGAAAATCGTGTAAAGACATTGTGGTTCATATTAATTTTCCTTCTTGAATATACCTGAGATTAACTGATCTATATTAAAATATTATCAAACTTCAAAATTAAAACAAAACATTACGGAGAGAAATGTGCTGAATCACTCTGCTCTACATTTTCTGCACAATTTTCGAGACAACTATGTATTAAATAGGGGGTCTTAACTGTGTAATGGCAGTTTATACGTATTTTTTGTAGCTTTACGCTGTAAATGGTAGAGTAGGCAGAGGAATGGAAACTTTAGGCACCTGTTTTAAAGATACTCCGTTCCCTTTGAATAATAAAACTCAATGCCGCACTATGCCTCGAGTCTAACTTGCGACCTCTCGGTCTTCTGATTTCATAATTTATGTATTTCATATATTCACATTTATGTAACCAGCGGAGATAATGGGTACGAAAATCGCGTCAAACATACTTGTCAGCATTTCTTACTTATTACTTGTCACAATCTACTATAAACGTAAAATGGCGTCCAGCGTCAAAGTAAAAATTACACCAATTAAATATCTGCATGTTGCTTTATATGATATGTACGTTGTAGCCTGTATATTATTCTGTACATTTGCTTGTGCATCTGTACCTTGCCGGGTACACCCATAAAACCGGGCGGCCGCAAACTGATTCCAGCACCTGCTTTGGAGGGTGACTGTGTTCAAAGGGGCGGGGCTGCTCGGACAGTAGTAAGGTAGAGGGAAGCTTTTGTTAGTGCCTCGACGGTTGCCTGTTCGCGAGCTCAGAGGAATCTGAGCGACACGGGCCCTGGCTGTTCCAATACCCGGGGACAGTCAGGTCGCAGCTGGAACTACGGGTCCGGTTGTTTGTCTCGCGCGCAGCAAGCTAGTGTTTTCACCGGCCCAAGGCGAAGGGCTGCCTGGTGGTAGGTCCACCTGGTGGTAGGCGCGATCCGGAGCGACCGTTAGTGGCGGCCTAAGTACTGATAGGCTGCTACAGCTCGGGTACATGCCTGCTTAGCATGAGAGACGGGAGCTAGACCCGTATCCAAAGTAGCCGCTTGTAGTTCTAGGCTAGACCGCGTGATGCGTGTCGGGAAGTGAGTGTGCCTTACAACTCCGGTACCAACTGGAAATTGGGAGTCGGCTTCTCTGGCGGCCTTAGCGAGGTCAGTCGCGAGCATGCTGGACTGCGTGCGGGAAGTGAGCGTGCCTACAGCTTCGGCGTCTATTTGGAAACAGAGGTAGCGTGATTGAAGACCGTCTTCCTTCGGGTGGGCGGTCGGAGGTTGCGTGGGGCTACTTACCCTTAAAGTACTGCCACGAAAGTGGTAGGAGCCAGACCTATTTGGTCCCTGCCACTGGGGTAAAACCCAGTGACAGGTATACTGGCCCACCTGTCAATAACCGCAAGGTTGGTACGGGGGGCCAGTATAAAATAAAGTTAGTCTCGAAAGAGAAACAGGGCTTTGTACATTTGCTTGTTGGTATCTCCTGAGGTTAACCAATTCCATTGTCTTGTTAGACAGCGTAGATTAATAGCTTTCAAGAACAGAACATTCTCATATTCTCTGGATGTGGTATTGCTTTTATGGAGAAACTTGTTGAGAAATTTAGCAACAATTGAATTGTAATGTAACGGTTTGTGTAATTCGTAATCTCATCTAGATATTTTATATTTAATTTTTATATGCTTACATATTATAAGCTGTATAAATTAGAAAGAGGAAACTTGGGAACATAGTCTTAACACTTCTAAGTAGTAAGAAGTGTTAAGACTATGTTTCCAAGTTCCCAGCTCTCCGTCGTATTGAGGCGAAAGCCAACGCCGCCTTATTAACAGAGTCAGGGGATTCAAAACAATATCTATATATAGCGTCGTATTCATAACTGCACCACGATGACCTTGTGTATAAGTAATAATAATAAAAAGAAATAAACATTCTAAAAAATAAACGCTCTAAATACTTAAATATTTATCTGAAATTTTAATTATTTTAGAATACTTCCAATAGAGTTCAAAAATAACCTACGAAATTTAATCAAATGTCAAGTTCAAACCTTTGAAGGTCGACTCTCTATTTAGACTTTCATGAAAATATATAAGAGTTCTCAACTTTATTAAGAGAATTGACGCTCCTTTTGTAGTTTTATAGATATTAAACTAAGCATTTCGATTAAAATAAAACGCACTCAAACTACAGTACAGCTCCACAGCAGTACACACAAACAGATCACATTTATAACCCTTCTCTTTTTGCTTCTTGGGTAGTAAAATCGGAAATTCTTCATTTTTTTTACATAAGAACTTTAAGAAATCTACTCATCCTTCCTATATTAATAGTTGCGTCTGTCCGTTTTCTGTCAGTTTCTTAGTAACTAAAGAATTTGTGCCCTACCACCTGAGGTGGTGCAGCGCACCAGCGCGACACACGGGGTGACTGTAGACGCGACTTTCGTGTCTCTGCCTAAGCGCAAGAGAGGGTACAATAAAAAAATAAAAAAAAAATATAAATTTCGTTTTAAAAAAATATATATTTTGTGGAGTAGTCTTAACCACGTATATTATACATAATTTTTCATAATCAGATAAAATAATTTTTATTCATATTATAATGTGAGTTCAAATGTTTTACTTAATTTTCTGAGCAACGCTTAATCTAATTCACCACTCGGTTACGTACGAGTACATAATGTATTACTAATAACGAATTCTAAAGCTTAAACGAAACATACATCAAAAGATCTTAGTATTTTTATATCTTCACTTTATATTCGTGCAGATATAATATATCTTACCATATTATGGTAAGCAGGGGAATTCGGGAACCTTATGTCTTCGTCAAATTCTCGAGGCATTCCATTCTCTGTGGAAATGCTCAACCTTGCATTTTTCCCCTTTATCAGAGCAATGAAATAAATAAATTATTTCTTAATATTTACTTTTGACAAAGCTATATTAAGCAATCTGTGTTGTTAATGCCGTTATGTAACTAATAAAATTACATAACTCGAATCGTACAAAAGTTAAACGTATCAAAGAACTATAATATTAAATTCGACAAGAAACATTCTGTGACACACTTGTTGATGTTTCTCCTATAGAAATCTATCTAGACTTCATCTACATAGACCATCAACGAACATCTGTACTTGACCGTACTCAAAAGGTACAATCTTCAGTTAAGTGTGTTTAAAAATATATAATATGTGATAAATTGGTGAAGATCCTATAGAAACAAGGTGAACAGACTTAAATCGAGCATTGATTTTAATGGAATTATTATATGTAGATATTATATTATTTCTTCATTTCATATTGTTATTTCCCATTGCAAAAATAGAGATGTTATACATTTGACGTATCGGTCAGTATGTGTGTCTGTCTGTGCCACTAGCTCCAGCAACATATTTTGCGTGGGATCAAAATCACAAATGTGATTGTCGTGGCGCCAAAAAACCCGCTCATTTCTCAAAATTTCATTTACTCGTAGTAAGAGGAGTCTTTAAACAAAGTAAAGAAAAATATAATTCGGGGTCTGATGTCGAAGGAGAACAGTAAAGGCACGCTCTGAACACGTGGGCGATAAACGTTAGAATATTGTAATCGTTACAGTTTTTGTGACCACTGCAGTTTTTTTATGAGAATTTTAAATTTATTAAGCCTCAGTGTATCGTAATATATTGGAGAACATTAATTTGTATTTACTCTCTTAATAAAAGTTATCTTAATTCAACTCAGCTTCACGCTGTATCCCGCACATGGCAGGGTAGGCAGAGGGAACATGGGAACCTAGTGTTAAGAAACTCCGTTCTACTTCCGTTCCCCACTTTTCGCCGAATTTGAGGCAATGCGTGTTGAGTGGTGAAACTCAACGCCACATTTTACCTTAACCCAGAGCGAACAAATGAAACATTAAATATTTAAATACTAAATATTTCATTTTCTCGAGTGGGGATCGAACCCAGAACCTGTCGGTTACAGTCACACGCTTGTGCTGCGGCGCCACGACAAGCCTCAAATAATAATAGTTATCTTGAGATGTCATATATAATTCAATTCATATTTAATAAAGTACTTGTATAATTTATTTATATTTGTCTTTGTCATTGTTACGGTAATACAAAGCCAAGATCTTAGTTTCATTTTCTTATTATATGAATAATTTCTTAAAAGGGTTATTTATACAAGGCTTATTGAGATTCCGTACAAATTTCTTTGATTTAAATATTTTTTGCGCTATTGTAAATGTATTGACATTTGTTGTATGTTGTGTTCTATTTTTAAATAAATCACACGTAATAGTAAAAAATAAACCATTTTCTTAGAATTTAGTCTTATTTTATTCAGTAAGCTTACAAAAGTAACAATAAGGAATATTTTTTTTCTTCAGTAGAATACTTGTTATTTGTTTCAAATAGTGGAAATATCAATTACAATAGACATTTTGTATAGTTAAGTCTTGTCGTCGAGTAGAGGCACACGCAAGTGATTCTAAACGTGTTAGGTCGTGAGTTCCACCACTTAACACACAATTTATCAATAATTTGGTGGAACATTGAAAAAAAAATAAAATAAAAATTAAAGTGTTTTAATGATCATGTAAAGTTTTTGATAAAAAAAAAGAATGGACATGTCCCGCTGAGTTTCTTTCGTCGGTTCTTTTCAGGTCTTAGGCAGTAGCTTTTGTGAACTGGTGGTAAATTGTTTGACGTTCAAAAAACGAAGTTGTAACTTCTTATTTTGACTAAAAATATTTGAATTTGAATTTGAATTTGTTCGAAGAGTCTTTCATCTTTCAACTAGGCTTGCCTATCCAGCCTACCCTCTGCTTACCCAGCTATATGCAAAATACTAATAAATAAAGCAATATCTTTTTCTGTAGAAAGAGGCCTGTCATGGCGCAGCGGCACAAGCGTGTGACTGTAACCGACAGGTTCTGGGTTCGATCCCCAGTCGAGGAAATGAAATATTTAATATTTTCAAATAAAATATTTAATATTTCATTTCTTCGCTCTGGTAATAAGGCATAGCGCGGCGTTCGGTTCGGCCATTCAACACGCAATGCCTCAAAATTGACGGAAAGTGGGGAACGGAAGCGGAACGGAGTGTCTTGACACTAGGTTCCCGGATTCCTTCTGCCTACCCTGCCTCGTGCGGGATACAGCGTGAAGCTAAAAAAAAAATCTTTTTCTGTAAACATTTGATATGAGTTGGACAAAAGTTAATCACAGCTTTATAATTCAACGTGATGTGTATAAAATCATCTCGACATCTGCAAACGGACAATAAAGTCAAGTTTCTTTTTAGACAAAGTCATAGGTTACGGCTAAGTGTTCAAAACGTTGGGGTACCCGAAATATATTTAACTAAATATACGTGATTGTCCCCATTAAAATAATTGAATTTATAATTTAATTACATTTCGACATGTATCTATAAAAAAAAACTTGTGTTATACACTCCAAACTAAATTTATACGATCACCTGTCATACTATAACTCCGTGCCGATCCGCCGTTTGTAAGGCAAACGTTATCAATCACGCGAGTTAAGACAGTGGAAGCTCTATCAAAGGTTACATCCAGCGCGACGAGATGCGTTCAAACGTTCACAATCAAGATTATTATTCATATTTCATAGAAATCATTAATCTTCAGATTCAGTGTTTCTAACGTCAATATACATATCAATGCTGATTCTCTGATTCTATTTTCTTTCAATTTTAAGTTTTCGTTGACTGATAAATAGCTTATCTTTTAGCTCAACCTCAACCTGGTCTATTTATCAAACATGTGGTGTAGCTGGTTTGGATTCATCAAAGTACTCGCTAATGCGTGTAAACAATTTAATTTTCCGGTTCATTTCTTCCTGATGTATATATTTAGAATAAATAATATATATTATATCTACAATATACAATAAATATATCTTGTGTCCTGAACAAAGATATATTAACAAGTAACAGGTTTTTTAAAGCCATCTTGAACAGTATAATATAATGAGGATTTGATAAATTTGAGAACAATGGAATTCATTAAGCGTTAATTTTTCTCAATTGCATACACATTTATCTTGGCGGAGGCATAGTACCTACAAGTGATTCCATAGAAATGGAAAATAGAATGTTCTTTGGACTAATATTAAATAAAATAGTAATAATATGTGCATCTGTCATCACCAGCTAGTGAAGATACATCTATAAGGGACATAAAACAAAATTAACGTAAACGAAAACCCCACGTAAATAAGACAAAAGGTACACAAAATTTATGGCGGCATGTTTATTGAATTCATTAATCCTTTTTGATTTACAATCGCCTGTCGCCCTTCATCGCCCCACATACTGGCAGCTAACCCGGTCGCTGAGTTTACATCACAATAAGGGTCGAGAGTCCCTTTTACATGGCATATTGTGAAAGTACTCGATTATAAATATTACTAGCTCATAGATGCTTAACTACTTTCTTGCATATTCTTGTTTTCATTGAACATCTAAACTTAATATGTATTTTAAAGTTAAATAGTTCGTTTGATTGAACGCTCTATACTCAGAAATTATTGGATCGAATTGAATGATTTTTCGTTTGTAATTACAGACAAAGAAAATATTTTGGGAAATAAGTAACAAGAAAGTCATCGATCACGGAGCAAATCTGTCCATCTACAATATAACGATTATATTATTATTTTAAACATGTCTATACCAATATTATAAAGGTATTTTTGTTTGTTAACACCCTAATGTCAGAAACTATTGATTCAAATAAAAAAAACATTTTTTGTCAAATAATTCATTCATTCCTTCTTGCCTTGACTTAATAAATAATATTTTCATTAGGCGTAGAGTTAAGCCTCGTACACGGTGCCGGGGGAAAGCGGAGACCGGAAGCGAATGTGGAGTCTTTACGATAGGGTCGTCAATTCCCTTTGTCATGGGCGGTATATAGTTTAAACAAAAAATTTTTTTAGGAACAAGAAGTGTCTTAACACTTGCCACATGCCTGGCTCTATGCGGAATACAGCGCGACGTAAAATCTACAAACACAAATTCTATGGAGTTTACAAAAAAGAAATCGAACCTCGAAAGACGATAAATAACTTTTAAATGATTGTACAATGTCTAAAGCAAATATGTACTTAATTAATGAAGTCTCTGAAATTAGTTTCAATGATTGAGTAAATAACGTTATCTATAATAAATTCGTTTTCGATGAATGCTGAGCAATTAATAAATATTGGACTTGTTCGTAGAAAGATTTGACCTATTTGTTAAATTTGTTAATTAATTATATTCATATTAAGGCCGTCGTTGTACAAGGGCAGAGCGTCTGACTGAACATATCATGAGTGAGATCGATGTCCATTCAGAGAAATAAAATAAACATTTTTATTGTATTTCTTTGTCTGGCAAAGAGCGGCGTTGTAAGAATTCGGTGGAAAGTGAGGAAAGTAAATATCTTAATAAGAATTAAATATCTTAATCCTAGGCTCCCGAGCTCGCTCTGACTACCCGCTGTGTGCGCAATACAGCGTATGCAAAACACAATGATTAATTTCCCCCAGATGGGATTGAACCCACAACTATCGCTTTTACAGTCACGCGCGAGTGCCTTTAAACTAATATGTTGCTGTTTATTTTATTATATATAAAATAAGATATAAAGAACACATAGCAATTAAAGCTTAACACGTTACATGAACACCACAAATACAGTTTCAATATCCAAATAATTCTTTATTAAACGTCCTCGTAACGCCGGGTCACTTGAAGCATGGACCACAAATTAGCCGCCCCGTTGATAGCCCACATTCGCCCCGACCCCGGCACGTACCCGACACCCTCATCCGTGTCACGCTGACACTTCACTGTAGAGAGAGAGAGAGAGATGTTGAGAGGAGCTCTTGTAACGACATACTGCGGACTTGTAAAAAAGGATCAACTTTAATAGAAGTGTCCTCCGTCACAAAGGCAGTATTTATAACTTACTGATTCCTAAATCATTAATTTTTGTTAAAAGAAATGTTTAAAATAATATGAAGTTTTTTATTTTAATAAACTATTTATTATCAAATAGTTGTAATTAGTAGGTTCGTTTGTGTTGACGTTGTATTTTTTATTTTACTGTGTTTTAAAAACGCAAAGCGCAAGTCACACGAGTTTACCTTGTGTCTTCATGCTTCTTAATTAAAATAATATTATTTTTCTGTATAAAAAATAATGTAAAATATTTCATAAGGAAAATATATAAGCTGTTAGTTCATTCTTGTTTCAAAAAAGTTGCTTTAAAAAAAGAGCACAAATGATAATTCTTTCATAAATAGTTTATTTTTGTTGAATTCATTTGGATATAAGTAAGTAGTATGAAAAATTCCACAATTTAATTAGACAATGCGCAGAGTTAAGTTACTCTACTTGATATAGAGATTATTTTGTTATATTTATTTACTACATATTTAGTTGAAATATAAAATTCTATCGTGTCATGGCATAGGAGCACAAGTATGTGACTGTAAAGGTGACAAGTTGTGAGTTCTACTCCGCGATATGACACATTGATTATTTTCATTTCTTCGCTCTGGTACCAGATAGAGCGAGACGTTGACCTCTATCACTCAAGAGGCAATGTCACAAATTCTGGGGATAGTAGGATACAGTACAGAGCGTCTTAACACTAGGTTCCCAAGTTCCTCTGCTTTAATTTCATGTGTAGAGTACATCGTAAACCAAAAAAAATATGTACTATATATTTTGTTGTTATATAAAATTGTAAAGAAATTACCCCAGCTTTAAAAAGAGAATTTTGAAGCGGATATTCTACAGCACTAACATCACTTACAAATGTCTATCGCGAAAGGAATTTTAGTATCCTATTTTAGTTCGACGTTCGACATATGAGAACTACTCTAGTCACAAGATTTAATGTTTTCATTTCCTCACTGTGGTAACGGTAGCACTCGACGTTGAGTTCCGCCACTCAACACGCAATGTCATCAGAACTTGGTGAAAAATGGGTAATGAAGAATGTTAATACAAGGTTCTCAGGTACCCTGCTGTATGTGGAATACAACCTCTCGAGAATTTGGTGAAGTAAGAACAACAAATCAACAGAAAAAATATTAATTTCATATCTTTCAGTGGTCTTCATGGCACAGGAGTATATGCCTTCATGTGACATACTCAGTAGATACTTGAAGTATCCCTGATTCATCACGTACACTTATATAATTAATATCATACTAAGGTCAATTTGTAGCGATAGATAATTACTTACGACCTAATACTCTCCTCACTCATAGTTGCAACATATTTGAGTCTCATTAGTTAGTTAGGTCAATAAGAGAAATTGCTTATGAGTTATCGGTAATCTCGATAATCGAGGACTTTTTGGCGCAGGCGTACAAGCTATGAAGTTTAACAATAGAGTTTGTGAGTTCGAGACCTCCTCGAGGATATCAAATATTTTATATTTTCATTTTCTCTCTCTTTTAAAGAAGCGGCGCAGTGTCAAGTTTCTCTATCCAATACGCCTACAGGATTCGGCGGAAAGTGAAATTGGACATGACATACTCGTGATAGGATCGGAGTGTGTGTTACAGTAGACTCCGAAGTTCCCTCTGCCTATCTCACGATAATGCGAGATAGATACAACGTGAGGATAAAGAAAGAAAGTAGATCAGTGTCATGTTCATAGTCATTTTACTTACTTACTGTTGGAGAGAATAATCAGTTAAAACTGGAACTAAAAGTGGAAATAATTTAAACTTAAAAAACTCTGATTGTGAACAATCAATCCCAGATCGGTCGGTTAAAAAATATATTTGGCTCACAACTAAAGTTTAAGCTTAGCTAAAATATTTTATAAGACAAAACAGAGTAATTTCCGAAAATATATTAGTTAAGTATATCGTTCCTTCCATCGCTTTCCCTTATTGTAACCCTTCTGCTGGGGGTCTCACGGTCTTGTAGTCTACATAATTTTACTATATTTAAACAAAAGTATTATATGGGTGTTAAAATAATATATAGACTCAGACTCTTTCCTAAGTTATTCCATACTTAGTAAACATATTCTATATATTATTTAAATACCCACATAATATTTTTGTGCGCAGTGTTTTGTTAAATCTTATTTATATAATCCTAAAAAGGTTGCTTGGAATGTTAAAATTCAGGCTTGAACCTTAAATTTACTAACTGTCAGTCAATCTTTATAATTATATTGACAAATCTGTGTCAAAATTTAATTTTACTTGTGAAAATGTTCATAAAGTTAACTAATTAGAGGGCGTAGTCGACCTACGGGTTCGGTTTCCACTACTATTACTATGTTCACTGCCTTGCTCTGGAAACCAGACAAACGCGTTGAGTGCCGTCACTTTACATGCTATGCCTCGAGTATTCGGTACGAAATTGAGAACGAAGTTTGTTTACTGCACAGTTCTTCTGCTTGTCCCAATATTTGCGGGAAAAACGTCATTGAAAATATATGCATAAGTACATCGAAACACTGAACAGTAGGCTATGGAAAAAAGTGAAGTAATAAAGATAATTAAGGAAGAAATGGGCACACAACGAGTCACACGCGATTACGCTTTCTCATGAGAGACATCCACAGATGTAATTCTTTATTTATTCAAAAAGAAGAGCCGTCCTGGAAGAGATGGTACACTCCTTATTCATTTTTATTCCATCAGGTGCGTTCGATTCCCACTTAAGGGAATGACAATATTATTAACTTTGAAAAAATATTTTTTTAAGATATTTAAGGAATTGGAGTGGTGAAAACTCCACCATAATCTTAGAAAGTGGCTCTCCTTCATTACCCCACACATATACACACACATACAAGTAAAGCAAATTTTAATGTTTTTTTTAATAACGCTTCATTTTTCCTTCTTAAGTTACAGTGGCTGATGTCATCGACAACGACGATCGTGACGTCGTCATTTATAACTGATGTATTGAATGTTAAACTCTAAATAATTATTTTAGTACGTAAAGCCTGTCGTGGTACTGTAAGCCGGACAGGGTTTGAGTTCGAATCCCTCTCGAGGAAATTAATTATTTAATATTTTCATTGTCTTTGCTCTGGACACAAGGCAAAGGCCACTCAACACACTATGCTTTAAATTCGCATGAAACTAGAGAACGTAAGGAAGTTTCTTAACATAAGTTCTCAAGATCCCTCTGCCTACCCCTATGATGTATGAAATAGAGCGTGAAGGTAAAATAATACAGTGCATTATTGCTTTCGTTTAGACACGAGTAAATAAGTATCGTGGGGAAAGTTACGGTATTTAACAATACAACAAAAAATTCTATTGCGAAATCTAATTAAATAATGGATCTCTTTTTAAACGTATAAACATATTTCTTGCAACTCTCGATTCTTATGGAGCGCTGTAGTAATTTAAAAAATGTCCAATTATGCCTCTTATTATTACGCAATAACGTTTTAATATAAAAGTGTATGTGAGTGGACTTATTTTAAATTTTAAAATAATCTTCAACAGAAATTGAATTTGTAAGATCCGATCACGATGGACGCTTTCTTTTTGCTTTAATATTATAAAAACAAAGAGTGTATAGGTTTAACTGTATCTTAAAAATATGTAATGTACTGGAGGTCTATCCATTCACTTATATAGGTATAGGTGGTAATTTTCAATTACGCGTCAAGATGCCGGTACTCAAAGCCGGACGTTGTCTACAGAGTAGGGATAAGAATAGGGAATAATTTTCTGGGTATGTATCGAACTCACTACCATCATGCTTACAGTCAGAAAGTAGCCCAATACGCCACGAGGGCCTTATGAAGGGACATGATACACTTATACCTACGAGTGTGTCTTTAAATAAACTAACAGTTTACAATCCGTAGTATAAACAGAAGGGGATCTACTAACACAACCTACATCAAATAACTAATTAAATAACTTTGTCGAAATGTTACAAATCGACGGTTACGTTACATACACTCGTTAAATTATATAAATTAATGAAAAGTCAACGCCGCCTAACCGATATGCTTTAGTGTTCCTTTTTGTAGCTTCACGCTGTATCACGCACACAACCAGGTAGGCAGAGGGAACCAAGTGCTAAGAGGCTGCATTCTTCACGCACCGCCCGGTTTTTAAGTTATTGCGTGTTCCAGTACTCGGTGACACCTAACACCACACAATATCTAATTTAAGATATTCTTGTCTCTACTTTCGCTGCAGGCACGTTTCAGTATAGGTAACTTTCGAAGACAAGAAAATATTAAATATTTCAATTCCTCGGGTAAGAATGGAACCTAACACATCAGAGCATGCAGTATTAGTTGTGACTAAAAACCGTACTGTTAGATGTTAATGGCTGCATCGATTCGATTTATTTTTCTCGTTTTAGTTTTTTTTACTTAAAGTGTTAAATGTTTAACTTCAATGCGGCCACGACATATCGGTCGTACTGTACCTCATAAATTGTGTACAGATTATTTATTATATATCTGTAGTATATCTGTCTTTATACTTTATAGAACACATACATTTTAAGCTGAAATCGACTTTAACCAGCGACATAGTATTTTAGGTAAACTAAGATAATACTTACTTACTTTACTTATTTTCAGGCTATATCCCTAGCGGGGTAGGCAGGGAGAACGGAGCGCTAAACGCTACGGTCTCGGCATACCTCTTTCGCCTCGTCCACTGTCATCAGCCTCTTCATACATGCCCTCCGGGGGGTCCTCATGCTTTTTACGTGACCTTCTTCCAGTATCGTCGATACTGTGTTTTTGAAGGTTAATCGAGGTCTCCCCCTCCCTTTCTTACCACTCACTTTTCCTTCATAAATCTATCTTACCATTCTTTCTTCACTCATTCGCTCGACGTGCCTAAACCACCTGAGCACGTTCTTCTTTATTCTCATTGTGACCTCCACGTTAGTACCTACCATTCTGTGTATCTCTTCATTGGGTATGCGATCAGCTAAACTGACTCAGCATATCCGACCCACGTTTCGCTGCCGTATAACAGTGTCGGTACCAACACTGCATTGTGTACGGCCAAACGCGCAGCTATGCTGACGTTTCGCCGTCTCAACAATGCAGCTAAGGCCCCGTTAACTCTTTTACCGACAGCAATACGCCTTTTCCTCTTCTATTTCGTATCTTTCGTCTCTGCTACAAAACACTTCCCAGATATATTACCTCATTCACTTGTTCTAATATCGTATCATTTACACTGATCTTGCATTCTGTCCTTTCTTCATTTCTTTCAAATATCAGAACCTTCGTCGTATTTGCATTCAGGCTCAGACCATTACTTGCACATTCTTCTTTCAGAGTGGTAACCAACGCCTCTAACTCGCTTTGTGATGATACAATAAGCACTGCATCATCTGCGGAAAGCAGTATATTCAAGGTACCTACTTTCACTCCCATTTCACTTTATCTCACTCCATGAAGACAGCTGTTCAAATACAAATTGAACAACCAAGCTTGTTTAACACCCGATTGGATGTCAAACCAAGGCGACATGCCAGCTCCTACTGGGCCACATGCTGAGTGATCTCTGTAAAGAGACTTTACAGCCTGTAGCAAGGGTCCGTTCACATTGTACCGGGGCAGTATCTCCCATAATATTTTTCTTACAACCCTGTTAAACGCGTTTTCCAAGTCCACAAAAGCACAGAAAACTTTTTGGTTTATTGCCAAAAATTTCTCTGTGATCATGCGGGGGAACAAGATCTGATCCAAACACCCTCTTCCAGGTCTAAAGCCTCCCTGGGCCTCCCACAACAGCCTTTCGGATCTTTCTTGTATTCTTCTCGCTAATATTTTAGCATAAACTTTATTACCTAAGCTAATCAAATTGATAGCCCCATAGCTTGCGCAATCTATCTGTAAACCTTTGCCTTTATACAAAGGCACGATGACTGCACGTCGCCAATCGTTTGGGACCTCCGCCGATTTCCAGCATAAATTGCATAAAAACCAGAACGGATCCAAGACACGTGGCCCACCATATTTGATCATATCGGCAGTGACGCCATCTGCTCCCGCTGTATTACCACATTCCAAACTTCGTATGGCACTCTCAACTTCTTTTATACTGATTTCGCCATCCGCTATATCAAGACTCAGCTTTTACTGTTACTTGAGGCAGAGGTGTCAGCACATTCATACATCTTCTTGTAAAATTCTGCCCATCGCTGCAAAACTTGTACTTGTATTGATAATATTGTATTGATAATATTCTTACAAACTCTTTACCAAGAGAAAAATCAATAATTAATATGTAAAGTTCAGATCATAGCGGTCAGTTGGCTTCTTTTTACTTTAGTAAAAAGAAAATCAATAAACTACATAAAATTGAATGTATTCCGATGTCAATTGGTCGTATCGAAAAATTTAGAAGTAAAAGCAAAACTTCAACATTGACAATATAATAAAGATCTCAACCAATTGTATGGGAAACATTTTAATATCATTAAAAATGAATTTAATGCTGTCTAAAACAGTAAATTTCAGGAGTTTCTTATCATTCAATGATTGGGCGACTGTAGGAATTCATAAGAGTAGACAAAGGTTATACGAACTTTATAATGAAAATTATATAACTACTGCAAATCTTTTACTTATTATGTTCGGAACTATTCGAAATTGTTTAAAAAAGTATGTTATATGGCAAAATCTTTACATATAAATAACAAAATAAAAAAAAAAACCTCTAACAAAACTAAAATGACATGGAACATATTTAATTGTGAAAGAGGAAATACAAAGAATTGCAACTACGAATTTAAATTAAAAATTGACAATGGTGTTACCAACTGTGATCAAGAAGTTGCTAGTGTTTTTGAATTTTATAGGTTCCTAAATTTTCTCTGCCTATCCTGCAATGTACGGGATACAGCGTGAGTGAGTGAGTGCTTATTCATTTTCACGTCTTTTTGAATTGTGCATATTGAAAATATTAAGTATTCATTTTAATTAGGTGTGATGATCTTGCCTCGCTTTTAATCTAAAATGAAACATGGAAATTATTAAAAGTAAAAAAAAAAAACGAATAATCGAGCGACGACCAAAGACCATGCGAACAAACCATGAAGCTATTCATCAGGTACATAGAACCGAAACATTGGCCGCATAACGTCAGCTTCAACAAAACGTGAATGTTACAGTCTTCCGCGACTCCATCATTACAATCAATAAAAAGATGGGCCATATGAACCGGGTCACGCACACAATTGGAAGGCCACTCTTGAAACCAACGTCAATCTCACTTTGACAACAATTGGAGGATGCTCCAATGTAATTTTGCGTTCTGATCGAGATTGATATCAATTATTTTGAATGAACGATTGACACAAATCTAGTTATAAGGCAAAGCGCAGCGTTGAGTTCCGCCACTCAACAGGCAATGCTCCGGAAATTGCAGGCGACAAACCCATGCCCTAAACAATTTTTCGCTATTAAGTTCCCCCTCACTTAATGTTTCCTATAATTTAGGGGAAACACCCTCAACAAGTTTGCCATCGCTGCTATAAGTTAGGTAGGACGCGAGTCACTTAAATTTCAGTGCCACGCGCCTCAAAAAATTCAAAGTATCTTAACACTAGGTTCGCTAAGTAGCGTGTTGTTCAAACAAATAATCAGACATCCAACTCTACCCGGGGGGAGCTGGGAAACGGCTCAGGGCGTAAGCCCCCTGGCCATAGTATCTTACGGCACCCATAACTATAGGTGCGTCATTGGTTAGGGCCTATGGCCCATGTGGAGAAATTAGAGATGCCTATTTTGACATAACTAGGGTTGGGGGCAGCAACAAAAGCAGTGAGCTTGGTGCTACCTGGGTGGTCAGCTCAGCCAGGTGGGACCCTCGGTTACCCGAGGGGGTCCCAGCGTGAGCGACCAGCGACCAAGGTAGCTGCTCAAGCGTCAATTTGGGGTGAAAGGAGGTCCCTCGGCAGACGTCTTGCGTCCGGCGGCCGGGTATGCCAGGGGGCGATGCTGATGAGATGCGGGTGGTCTGATGCATCGGCGCGGCGGAACGCATTTGACGCGAGCCGGCCGATGTGTTCGTCCAGGCTCTTTATCTTAAGGTCTCTGTGAAGTGTTGAATTTCTAACGCAGTATGGAGCCTGGGTAACACGCCGTAGGGCGATATTTTGGACCACCTGCAAGATCTCGCGCTGGCGAGTACTCGCCAGGGCATACCAGGCCGGTGTCGCGTATGTTAAGTGCGGCCTGACGTACGTCTTGTAGAGGGACAGCTTTGTGTTGAGGGGGAGGCGGGCGCGAAATAGGGGACGCAGCAGGAACAGGGCGACTTTCGCTGCGTTGGCGGCCTTCTTTACTTGCTCTGTCATGGTCAACCTTCTGTCGACCACGACACCAAGGTAGGTTCCTCGCGGCTTCAAAGGAATTTGCTGGCCCTGCAGGCTCAGCGGAGGAGGCAATCTCCTGTGGCCCCCAAACGAAATTACCTGGATCTTGGCCACGTTAAGCGAGAGCCTCCACTCCGCCAGCCAGTTCGGCAGCAAATCAAGGGCCCTCTGTAGTTTCTTGGCGGCGTGGTTGGGGTTGAGGCTCTTAGATAACAGGGCAATGTCGTCACCGTAAAAACCCAACATTGTGTCCTGCTGCGTCGGGACATCATTTGTGTACCAGGAGTACAGCGCAGGGGACAATATGCTTCCTTGTGGGACTCCAGCGGCAATCGGGTGGCTACGGGATCTTGCACTTTCCACCCTTACTCAGAACGACCTGTAATGGAGGAAAGCAGCGATGACGAGAAGAATGTGGTGCGGTGTGCCGGCCTTCAGAAGTTTAAGCAGCAGCCCTGGGGGCCAGACGCGGTCGAATGCATTGGCAACATCCAAGAAGGCTGCGACTGCTCTCTCTTTCTTATTAGTTGCTGCGGCGACGAAGTGGAGCACTCTTGCTACCTGGAGAGTTGTCGAGTGCCCGCATCTAAAGCCAAACTGTTCTTGGCTGTTGGCTGGATGTGAGACGTGAGAAGCGGCAAGAGCAGCTTCTCGAACAGTTTGCTTAGGGAGCTCAGCAGGGTAATTGGTCGATATCCGTCCGCGTGTCTTTGGCTCTTACCGGGCTTCGGAAGCATTATGACCAGGCCCTCTTTCCACGCTTGGGGGAAGTAGCCCAAGCGCATGATTGCGCTGTAGAGCCTGGCCAGTGCAGCAATTGACTTGGAAGGCAGGTGTTTTAGGGCCTCGTTTGTTATCCCATCAAGGCCTGGAGCTTTCCTTGCCTTAAGCCCCGCAATCCCTTTCTTTACCGCCGACGGTGTAAAGAAGGGAGGTGGTGGCACCGGTGAGGCTGGTGATGACAGGCGAGTCCCTACCTCCTCCTCGATTAGGGCGTAGAGAATTAATTGGGCGCTCACTGGGATTCGGCTGGAATTTCGCCGCCAGGTAGTCCGCCAGGATTTCGGCTCTCTCCTCCGCTGTGTAGCGTAGGGAGCCACTCAGATGGAGAAGTGGGCGGGTTGGTGGACTCTTTTTAGTCATCTGACGGCATAACCGATTCAGCGAGGGCTGGTCCTCACTGGCCTCCGCTATCCGGTTGTCCCATGCTCCGGCTTCGATGACGACAAGTTCGGCTCTGATGCGTTCGACTAACTTGTTCAACTTCGTTCTGATGGCAGGGTCCCGAGAAGCCTGCCATTCCTTTCGGGTACGTCTTTTCCGCTTATTAGGTCCAAGATATGCCTCGGGATCGGCGGTAAGCGGCGATACCTGGGCGGAGCTGTTGCTTCCGTCAGCGCGACTTGGATTGAGGAAGTCAGCTTCTCCTGGAGGTGGTCGATGTCCGCATGGTCTACCAGAGGCTCGAAGGTCCATTGCTGCTGCATTTTCTGGATAGAGCCCTCAAAGTGCTCCCAAGAGATCCACTTTCCAGATGGGGGGCCTCTGGCTAGAGTCAACCTGCCTGCAATCGTGACTAAGACAGGATGATGGTCAGATCCGAATGCATCTGGCAGTGTTTCCAGGTCTACGGCCTCAAGACCCTTATACACTGCCAGATCTATCGTGGTTGGAGCATGAGTGCTTGTGGAGGAGTAGTGGGTAGGCTCGTCCGGGCCCACAACCTCGTAACCTTCTCGTTGGGCGTCATTAAAGAGACGTCTGCCATTCGTACAGGTGTACTGACACCTCCAAGCCGGGTGCTTCGCGTTCCAGTCACCGGCGGCCAGTGTAGGGTGAGAGCCGTTGAGCAGCGCCTGCACCTCACTGGTGTCCAGGAGACCGGATGGCGGACGATAAATCGCGAACACCCGGAGTGGTCTTGAGCCAAGATGGATTTCGACACCCAGGGACTGGAACGACTGGGTGCCGAGATTAGGCAGCGGTTGGAACACCAGGCCTCGTCGCACGGCAACCAGCAGACCCCACTTTAGGACTTCGGCAGCAGTGTCTAGGCGTAGGACGTGGTATCCTGGTATGCTTACATGGTGGTCTGGCTTGAGGAGTGTCTCGTTTATGAGCGCGACGTCAACGTTCTGCTCTTTCAAGATGAGGCGGAGGAACGGCAGCCTCCTCCTCAGTCCGCGGACGTTCCAGAAGAGGATTCGAAGTTCCTTAGACATTAAGGATGAGGTTAGTCATGCCTTTCAATACACACGGGACAGGGTCTCGACCTTCCCTCAGGGCGTAGAGAACCTCCTTGAGGGTGTCGAGGGCCCTGTCAATGGCCGCGTTTGCCGGCTGAGAAGTTCTTGCCGGTGCTGTCTCGCTCTCTTTTCTGGTGCGGGCGGTCTTTGTTGTGGCCGTCTGTGATGCTGCGGTTGTAGGGGGGGCGGCCTTAGCTTGATCCGCCTTCCTCTGCTTCTTTCCGGTCCTCTTTTTGGGTACTCTGCTTCCCCTTGCTGTGGGTGGGTTGGCAGGAGCCATTAGATTGGCTGCCGAGGCATCTGCGGCGACCGAGTTCGGAACGACCGGTGCTGCTGTCCTGCCCGTATGGCGTGGCGCTAGTTGTGTGAGAGCCACAGTCCCGGCGCGCTTGTTCCGCAACTCCTCCTTGTATTGCGGACAGGCGGTATAATTTGCCGGGTGAGCGCCTCCGCAGTTGGCGCAGGTTGCCGGGGTTTCAAGGGGCCTTGGGCATTCACGTGCGAGGTGCTCTTCCCCGCACCTCACACATGCCAGTCGCCGGTGGCACCCATGGCTTGAATGGCGGAACGCTTGGCAACGGTGGCATTGCGCCGGGCCGCGTTTGCTCCGCCAGGCTTCGATTTTTATTCCCGGCATGTAGAGCAGCTCGGTTACTGCATAAATGGCGGGAATCAAGTCAGGGGTATTGGTTTAGTACGGCGAAGAAAATGCAGCCCGGCCTGCCCATTCTCGCCTTGATAGGGCGGACGTATTCAGCTTGGAAGCCAAGTTCCGCCAAAGCGTCCGTGATCTCTTCTGGTGTGGTAGATGACGGTAGCCCACGTATGGCCACCTTGCGGCTCATGTCCGAAGGCAGTGCATACGAGAACCACGAGATGGTAGTTGTCTTCTCTAGTTCGGAGAGGTACCGCTGTATGGTGCGGTACTCATCCTCCGAGCTTGGGGTGAAGCGCACGCCACGGCCAAACGGACGCGCTGTCGGGGCATGTCCCATTTTCTCTTTCAGCGTCCTAAAATGGGCTGCCCAGTTCGGGAGGTCTTCAACAACAATGGGCGGGAATCGAGGCTTGGCCGGCTGAGTTGCGGCTGCTGCTTGTGACGACGTCGGCGGTGGCTGAGCGGCCTGTGCGGCGCGGCTCGGGCCAGGAGCGCGTAGAGCGTCCGAAAATGTCAGGTTCCCCGAGGTTCCCGAAGGTCCCATAAAGTGCTCTGAAGTGCTGGCAGGGCTGGATGTGGCTGCAGAGGGCCCGGTGGGAAGACCAGGGCCACGGGTGGCTCTCTGCGCGAGTCGCGGTTCTCCAGTTGCTCCGAGGTGCGGCTGCGCGCAGATCCTCTTCGGAGCTTCTTCACTTGACTCACCGTCGGAGGACCGGGGCCTCCTTACGGGAGTCATCACTGACTGCGGTCCCATCTTGATGTTGGTGGAGCTGGCGGCGCTTTCGAGTTCCCTGCACTTGTCGTTGAGGAACATCGAAATGTGTTCCAACAACGACCGTGACAGGGCTCCGCGCTGCTGCAGCTCGGCCACGAGGATCATGTCCGAGTGTAGCTGCGAGCGCGGCGACAACTCGGCGTCCATACGGGGCGGGGCGGAGGGGGACCGCTGAGGTCTGGGTCCTCTATGTAGGGCAGCTGGGCGGGATGCTCGCTGCGGCGTCACATCTAGGAAACGCGGGGGAGAAGTCGCAAGTCCCGCGGGGAGTGCGGTGGGCGCCGTTGACGACGGGCCAGAAGCGCCGGCAGGTAGCGCGGTAATATCGCGCGCCTCCGGTGTTCGGCGAGACGCATCGTCTTCGGGCCTGGCCGCGGTGAAATGGCCCGGGGGAGCGCGGGCAATTAAGCTCTCCAACGACGTCTCAGGGTACCTAATGGTTCGGTACACGGAGGACGGTCGTGTCGGGCAGCTTTCTGGCGCTATATGCCGGGGGCCGGGAGAGGTTTCCCCCGTCCCCCCGGCTGCTGCTGCAGGTGGCGGTTCGCGTGTGCGCGAGCGCGACCTGGATCGGTCGCGCTGCGCACCGCTGCGGCCGCTCATGGTGGAGCAAGCGGAGTCAAAATTGGTGCCCGCTCTCGGCAGTCATCGGTCCTCACCGGAGAAGCTCGACTTGCGTCGAATCTTCTCGGCTCGACCGGACGGTCGAGGGGCGCGGCGCGCGGAGCGACGCGGAATGCGACTCAAGCGCACGGAGGCGCCGGCAAAACTCAACGAAGATTTGTACATCAAATATTGATGAATTTTTAATTGCGACAAAGTTGACTCGTGCCGGACAGAACGGCGGGCAAACAACGTGTTGTTCAAATTTTTACCTACAAATGCATATGTACAATGAATCTGAACGTAACGCAAGCGCGATTCAGAATGGGCTCACGCCATCTGTTATGGTTTTTTTAAGTTAAATACAGAAATTGAAGAAACTTAGTTATTTCTGATCAAGGCAGGTATCATTTGGATTTTATTTCTGGGGTATATACTGTTTTAATATATATAAGTAAAAATATATATATATATATATATTATATATATATATATATATATATATATATATATATATATATATATATATATATATATATATATATATATATATATATATATATATATATATATATATATATATATATATATATATATATATATATATATATATATATATATATATATATATATATATATATATATATATATATATATATATATATATATATATATATATATATATATATATATATATATATATATATATATATATATATATATATATATATATATATATATATATATATATATATATATATATATATATATATATATATATATATATATATATATATATATATATATATATATATATATATATATATATATATATATATATATATATATATATATATATATATATATATACAGTTTTAAATATATAAGTATATATATAAGTAAAAATAAAATAAGTAATAAAATCAACCGTTGGCAAATCTTTGTTTCAGAGAGCCCACTTCCTCTGTGATGCTGAATATCTAGGGGACGAGCTTCGACAGGTGAAGTCTGCTCTTCATCAGAACAAGCTCCCAGTTCCCCGCCAGCGTTGTCAGAAGACCAATAAGCCACCCACAGTTGAGAGGCAACCGGCAGTTTTACCATATGTGAAGTAAACAAAAAAAGATTAAAAATTGACAGAAAAAAATCCCAATAAGTGACCATGAAGTACTCAATGGGTCCAAATTAAATAATAAAAATATATACATAATTTGTATGTTTAAACAAAGTGTCTTCAAAATTTGCAGTTTTATTATTAGTCGGTAAAGATTGGATGGGGGAGTTCGTAAACAACAACAAAGCTCTTGAGGATCGCTGAAGGAATATTTTCTGAACACTCCAACGTCAGCTTTAAGTTTGAAAATCTAATTACGAAGAAGTATTTCTATTATTTACACTATAAAGTTACTTCTACGCACAATTTTTCATGATACTCGTATTACAATTACTTACTATTTGACTATGTGTAGATGTAAAAGTTCAAAATTTTCGTTTTAAATAGCTTCATGCTGTTTCTCGTAGTGTAAATACATGTAGTAGGTTCGGCCAATGAGCTTTTATTCAGACACTCTCTACTTACCAAACCATTGTAGCTATTCTATTATTAGATATTAAATTATTACTTTTCTATCAACAACATTCGAAGTGACAACAATAACTCAAATACGCTGAGCCAGTCATTCATATTTATATGTAAATTTTAGTATCTGTGCTTTCTCAATGGACATAGCGGTAATTTATTGTATCGATAATATTTTCTATATTTATTGTATATTTGTTTTATATGCTATTCTAGATTGCTAGATCGCCTACGCGGCGTCGCCTGTTAAAACAATACGACATATTTTGTTTTTGTATTTAAATTTATTTAAGTAGAATAAGGGAAAATTTTTCAAAATAAATACTTAATTCAACTTCACGTTGTATTCCTCAGAAGGAACTTGGGAACCTAGTGTTAAGACACTCCGTTCCACTTCTGTTCCCCAACTTCCGACAAATCTGAGGCATTGCGCTGCGCTTTGTCTTTTTACCAGAGTGAAAGATAGAAGTATTTAGACTTCTATCATCCCCCGTAACCGACCGACGGGTTATTATGTAAACTAGCTATAATCTATATAGCTATATAGCTTAAGAAATATTCATATGAAAATTTCTTAGCATAATATGTTATTTTTAATATTATTAAAAATAGAGGTCGTCGTGGCAGAGCGCACTAAAGCACAATATAAATGACCCAATAACGTGTACAAAGAAGTAGAAAAGCTTTATCAATGAGGCGATAACTGTGTTCAAAGTTCCTTCCACCCGAAGTTCCTCCAAGGAAAATGTCGTCCAACGAATACAATAAATATAATATGATAACGATATATTATAAGTTACTTTCTGCGTATATACGTATTGATACACAAGCAAATACTCAAAAGAAATAAAAGGTCCCGGGTTTCTTTGCTTCTTTTGGTCTGACACAGTGACTTTATTGAACCAGTAGTAAGTGGTTTTACGTTAAAAAAATTAAATATCTTCTTTCTGTCAAAAAACGTTATATGTAGTCTATTATATATATCTTCTTTCATCACGTCAGTTTTATAATACTATCTCTTGATTCAGATATTTAGTTCTTAAAGTCTCTAGAAATACAAAAAAACACTAGTTGTCTGTAAAGTTGGATTAGTAGCGGTAATTTGATAATGTCACGTGACGAAGTAATTAGAAAATATTCATATAAAATGCACACCTTTATCAATTATTGATACTAAGTTATTATAATTTTGTATAATACAAATAAGGAGTGTTCAGTCGCAAATTCAATACTTTTAACTACGATTCTATAGTCAAATGTAAATACTGCACACGTATACTCGTATAGGCCGAGCTTGTATCTCTATCGCTTGTTCCGCACTTTCGCTTATCCGCTTGGGCCAGGACTTGATTTGTACTTTATTTTCAACTGAATTCAAACGAATTCATGTATTATTTTGTTTTTTTTTATTATCCTCCAATTCCAGCCTTACATTTAACATATACTTATTTAACATATAATATAATATATATTCATTTGATATAACATGTTCGATATTGTATTTAATAATTAAAGGCAAACAGTATTATTTCACAAATTAAAATAACATACACCTTTTTTCAATATATATAAAGTTTGTAAATAAATGTAAATATAAATATAAACTATTCTATATTTATGTCTTTGATTTTCACGATTGTTACACATTTTCAATGAAACACTTTTAACCGCGTATATTGGAACTTTTGGACTTTTAACTAAATATTCTATATTTAGTTTTAACTAAATATTCTATATTTAGTTGTATCGTCTAGATTTAGTCTAGTTATTTCCACATTGCCTATCGCCGGGTGAACGTGTTCAATTCTATTCTGCCACCGCAACTACGCTCTTAATAATTATTAAAACGAAAAAAATATTCTGAATATTTACAAAAATCAAATGAAATATCTTCGTCTTTATATATTTTAAACGAGAGACTGTATTTTTTGTGTTTAGATAAAACATTGAAGTCGTTCTAAAGGTTAGGTAACTTCCATTTGTGAGTTTTAGAATTGATTCTAAAGACTTTATGCTGCTTTAAAAGTTTATAAGAAAGTTACTGAATTTATGTTTTTTTAATATTTTTATAGAAAGTAGAGCTCAATCGCTACCTCTATAACATATTTAAGAAATAAATTTGATTTATGAGGATTCCTCTCCTCAAAAGGTCAAATGTGACTCTATTACCAGGATACCGTTGTTCGGTCTGCGTCACGACTGGCTTCAGGTTATTACAGTTTTTTAGCTTTATATTTTATTCGATATGAATCAAAGTAGGCAGAGGACATTGAGGACACCGAATTGTAGGACACTCCGTGTCGTGACCTCCCGTTGAATTCTAGAGGTATTGTGTGTTAGTGTGCCAGTGTTTATAGAAGCGGCCTATCACAACGCCACGCTATGCCACAACACCAGAGAGAAGAAATAAAAATATCAAATTTCAGTTTCTCGAGTGGGAAGTAATCTCATAACCTGTTAACCGTCCCTACGCTTGGACCGGCTTGTAAGATTTTTTAATTATATTTATTTCATGTGAACTTTCTTTTATCTTTACGTGTTTACGGAATATTTATTGCAACATGAAAAACGAAAACTCAAAACATTGATTTCAGAAAGAATTATTTTCATTTTTTTTTTTCAGTAACAAAAAACTATAGAACAAAGAACACATTTAATTTAAATTTTCTACTTTCTTTTCCTTCAAATTTGACTGACAAAACAAAATTTTCCTTAAATATAAAACAAACATAGAAATGACTACTAAGTCGTGGATCAGTGAGTCAATTACATCGATGTTACTGAACCATTATATTCCGTAAGCTATTTATGATTGTATTTAATAAGAAAATATTATTATAGACCAAATATACATCATTTGTTTATCTATCGTGTTTGTATTACATTGGAAATATATGGAATCATGTATTTGTTCACATATAATATGTGTATATTAAAGCGCGGCGTTGAGCACCGCCACTCAGCACACAATGCATAGAATTGAGAAGAATGGAGTATATTTATACTTGGAGTTCTTAGATCCCCTTACTATGGGATATGTGTAATTTAAAAATAAATAAAACAGCCAACACTAAGAGAATCCGAGATTATTTAATGGTCAGAGATCAATGCTTCAATTCGGCGAAAAGTCAATACGGAATAGAAGTATATCAATGGAAGCACTGTGTTATGTGCGGGTATTAGCGAGATTTTAATTCAAGGCGTATTTCATAAATATTGAGTAAGTAACACATTTAACTGTCTGTTTCAGTGTCTCTTTAATTTTCTTGCTTTACGCCACATAGAACGATGGGCAGAGTGTTGTTGTTAGTGTTAAGACACTCTGTTTCCCACATACTGCCTTACTATCGAGAAATATTGAGGTATAAAAGCCACGCTTTGTCTTATTATTAGAGCGAGCGATGTACTCGACATTAAAATATTAAATTTACGCGAGAATCGAATCCACAACCGTCTCGGTTACGTCAAGTTTTAAAATTAATTATGAAATGATGAAAGGAATATAAATTTAAAACGTAACTTCAATTTTATCACAGTCTCTTTTAAATGATTATTTTAAATCACTTTATTCCAGACGTGAGATATATTCTACAGATAATAAATAGCCTCCATCGCTCTTTTGTTGTTATCTTGATGTAAAAAAAATGGCGTTCATCTGTTGGTCTTTAATGAATTTAAAAACGAAAAATCTTCTGTTAATTTAAATATTACATATACATAAAAAATGTGAAGTCAGTTAAGTGTACTCTACACGTGACAAGTCGTGGGTTCGACCCGAACTCGATATGAAATATTTAATATTTTCAATGTAACGAGACAAAGTGTGACGTTGAATGCAAACAGAATAAGACACAAAATGGGCAACAGAAGTGTTTTATAAAAAATACATTTGTGGGCATCGAACCTACAAACGTGTCTCATTTACAATCGAACGCTTGTGAATTTGTGCCCCGACTGTGGTCTTTGATTCAATTCAAATTCAATTAAAAATATTCTTTATTCAAATAGCAAAGGGAACCTCGTTTTAACTTTGTTTTGTTTTATATTCGTGCTGTATCCCGCACATGGCACGGTTGACAGAAGGAACCTAAAAATCTAATGTTAAGAGACTCCGTTCCTATTCAGGCACTTCCGTTACCAACTTTTCGCCAAATCTGAGAACATTATGTGTTCAGTGGCGGAACTCAACTTTGTTTTGTTACCATAACTAGGAAATGAAAATATTTTATTTAATAATTATGAAAATTATCCTCACTGACACTCAAATAGTGTCACATCGTAACTGCGGCCTTTAGTAAACTAAAGGCTAAAACAGCTGAAGCTGTCATATCAATGTAGGGTAATAATTGATAATAGAGCGTAAGGCTAGTTTAGACAAGTCGCAGGTCACAACGTGTGACAGTAAATGTAAAAGGTTGTGGGTTCGATTCACAATCAATTATTTTATTTACTCCTTCTAGTAAAGAAGCAAAAAGAGACGTTGATTTCCGCTTATCAACACTCAATGTGTCTTGATTCGGTAGAAAGTGGGGAACGTCTTTATGCGAACTGACTGTTTTATCACTTGGTTCCCCTGAAGCTAATAACTAATTCATATGGCAAGTCTATAAACAGGAGATATCAACTATTAACTTTAACAGCACAGTCATGATTTTCTAATGGCATATAAACTAGCAATAACTACTCGTAGTATTTCTATGACAATATGTTTTCAAACGCAGCCTCTGAGCTGCTACGAATGTTAGTGTGATTGGTATCAACCTCGTAACGTGCGCAATAAAAAGATAAAGCCTTAGTATAAGAAGAGTAAAACAGATCGAATGCGTTATGCTCTTGATATATTTTTTTTATTGCCCATATTTGAAATTATCTTCTATTTCTATAGATATGATGTTTTATGAGGCCTGTCGTGGCGCAGCGGCACAAGAATGTGACTGTAACCGACAGGTTCTGGGTTCGATCCCCAGTCGAGGAAATGAAATATTAATATTTTCAATTTCATAAATATTTAATGTTTCATTTCTTCGCTCTGGTAAGGCAAAAGCGCGGCGTTGAGTTCCGCCACCCAACACGCAATGCCTAATATTCGGCGGAAAGTGGGGAACGGAAGTGAAACGGAGTGTCTTAACACTAGGTTCCCGGGTTCCCTCTGCCTACCCTGCCTCGTGCGGGATACAGCGTGAAGCTGAGTGAGAGAGAGAGAGTGATGTTTTATGATCGATATGCTATTATATTGTATTTTTATATTAGAAATGCGCTGCCGCACCTAATAGTGACCGAGATGGTAAAGGGTATGATTTTCGATCGGGGAAATGTCCTTTCGTAAACAAAATGCGACGATCATTTCTGTCATCAGGAAGCAATGCCCCGACCTATGAAAGGTGCGGGAAGAACATCAATATGTCTTACCACCAGGTCACTTCCGCTCATCTTGTTATGCAGGAAAGAGCTTTTATACATGACAGCTGAAATATTTTACTTTTGCTATAAATACACACATAAATCAACTAAATGGAAATAAATTGATTGAATTAAACAAATAATATGTTTGTACCGACTACTACATTTCTTAATATCAGTATATTTGTGAGAGAGTAAGAGATTAATTATATTAACTCAGTATAGTCAGAGAAAACACAAAGAAAAGTACAAAATATAGTTCATGTGTAAATTAATTTTAATATATATCTTACAAAAATCTATAATATTACTATAAAGCTACAAGCTTGTTTTGCTTGCATCAATCTTACGAACTTCTTTCTAAATTCTTTTAATAAATTCTTTTAATTCTTTTAGTCTTTTATTCGTTTGATGTGACTCAATTGACGTCCGGTCAGAGTTACTTAGCGTGTCATACATCGAGTTCTAGTTCTTTCTATTTAACCCTAATACTTGAAAGTATAAAGTATTGCACGTATTAAATACTTTTTGATACGATAAAAAACTATTTACTCTTGTGTTAAATTATAAATAATTACAATGGATTTTACGTTTTAATTCACCCCAACAGTGTGCACCTTCCTCCCACCTCACAGCTATGAAATAGCCTATCTGCGATGTAGACTTTCCGGGTCAATACTCAAAAATAGAAGAATAAATAAAAAATATATATTTATCTTTTGAGGTGAAGTGAAGTTTTCAGGAGAAATGAAAGTCAATACAATGTTGGAACAGAATAATATCTAATTGAGACGCTGTTGTTAACGCTCCTATTGAACGTTTTATAGATTATTTCATTAAGAAACGAAAAAAATGGTGTAATTTAATAAGTTATTAATTGAAATTATCTTAAATTTATTTAATATTTTTAGCATAACATTGCATTACACAGGGAACGCAAAAGGAACCTAGGAACATAATGCTAAGACATTTGACAAACCAAAAATTCGACTTTAGCTGAATTCTTAGTTATAATAGTTTCCAAATTACTGCATGTAGCGGTTTCTACTGTTCATTGATTAACGAATTGGACCTTCACGCTATGTTCTGTACAGGAATATATATGTATGTATATGTAGAAACGTAACAATCGAGGACAGAATCGAGTAATTTCGCCGTTTGAATACAAATCAAAGATCTCTGCGATTACGCGGGTGAGATTGATGATGGATGATACTAGTGATTAATGGAGTCTTCCGAAGACTCCACTCTGATACTTGACGACATGTTTATACTAGATAATAACTGGAAATTTACTAAGTTATGTATAGAATACATTTACAATACAATATATTTATATTTGTTAAGTACGTAGTGTTCCTTTGTAACTTTGTTAAAGAGAACATTAAGACAAAAAGAACAATCCCCTTTTTACCCCTTTTTAGGGTACTTTCAGGAAATCCTATTGTAATTTTTTTTCGTTCTACGCTGCGTAGCTGTGGTTGTGCATTTGTGTTTTTATCGTACGAAATAATTGATCCATAGAATGTATTCTAAACTTAAATTTGAGTAATTTACTTATATTTTCGCTATTTCTTTATTTTATTACTAAAGGGGCTGACGAGCCTATGCAATGGCAAAATTTGCAAAGTAGGCACTCGAGCCGACCGCTCGATCAGAGAACCGACATGATTTGCGTTTTATATCCCCTTCGCTTCCCTACTTACATCATTAATTTAATAGATCTCATTAACTATCAACCTGCATTAATCTCTTTAAAGAATTTTATCGCTACTTTACTGATAATGTCCAGGTATTGTCTTATCATTTCCTTTTTAATAGTTTTTCTTCTTCTTCTTGGTGAAGAGTATAAATGATTGTTGGGTCCATTTAGAGGCAAGGAAATTATTATAATTACATTATTTTCGCCTTTTTCACAAGATCACGGGTAGCGTTAAGTTTCACATCTCTACTTGCAATATCGTGACTTCCGTTGAAAAGATAGCAAATAGTTTTTAAATTTGGTCATAGTGTATATGTTTAGGCTTTTATGTAAGCGTCTCTCTGTAATCTGCCCATAGCAGGGTACGGAAAAATAGTCTAAGAATCTAGTGAAAATATTTCCTTTCTCCAAATTAGGCGAAATTCTGAAGGCTTCATGTTTTGTAGCGAAATCAGAGCTTGCAGAGTTTTAATTTTTATTCATAGATGTTGATCAGGACATTTTTTACTCCCACCATATCAAACGTCAAAATACATCGCCAATTGACGGCTTTTCATAAAAATTTAAACTTCTCTACTTCTCTAAGACAAGATGAAGAGTAAGGAGTAAATTGTTAATGAGAACTATATCCCTCAGGCTAACGTACAAGTAGTACGTTTGCAATCTGGTGAAAATATCGTGAAAAAGACTTTTTACATACGTTTTTACTGCAATCGTAGTACAGCGGCACAGCGTCTTACTTGATACGAGACGGTTGTATGTTCTATTTTCAACTCAGTAAATGACTTATTCATATTTCCTCGCTCTGGTAACTGAAGAAACCGCTGCAATGAATTCTGTCATTCAACACGCGATGTCCCACAACTTGAGTGTAAACGGAGTATTTTAATATTAGTAATATTTGTTCCCTGCTGTAGGTTACACGGATATTATTTTATTATCCTGTAAAACAGAATGTCATCAAAATCATAGCTGCCACACTGTATAAAGCCAATCAAGTTCGTTATGCAAAACGAACACTTTTCCGATATTAAATTTTCATCGTTTATATTGTGTCATAAAAAGGTACATAAAATATGACAAAATTACAGTCAAAGAAACGTAACACGTTTTATATCAATATTGTGCTGAAATAAAAAAAATCGTGTTAGAAATTGTTATAAAATATTGTACGTGACGGGATTTGAACGTACGCCTCTTGTACACGGTGGAGGCAGCCCTCCACAGTGTACAAGTGTCGGGTCTTTTAATTTAATTATATTTGATCGCGACCCTGTCTATTGAATGATATTCAACAACAAAGTACACGCTGTCATAGTGATCGGTGATGCATCCAACAAACAAATTATTGTGGGTTTGATTTCAAACCAGTGCGGATATCGTCACTCTGGTAACAAAACAAAACAGTTTTCATAAGTGATAATGTCATTGTAGAGACGCTGTAGATCTTTTCTTTATATTACTTTATTAAGAAGATACTACAGCTGGTGATAAATCACTACGTCTTACAGTTTTATTGATATTTAAGGATTTTTTCAGAGATTATATCCAATAAATAAAATGTCCGATTTAAATAATAAACTGCCAATAGTTTAAATGTTCTTCTCATAATAAGAACGGAATAAAAACGGCACCAAACCACTTTAATCATAATTACGGTAGCGCTTCGAGCAGCAGTCAGCTACTGATCCACTCACGTCATCTTCTATTTTATATAATATATACAAGGATATATGTGATTATAATTCATATGTCCTCAGAGAAATCACAATGGAAAAGATAACCTTGGCAAACTTTTACAAAATATATGTAATTTGTCATAATCTTAAGCCTCCTAGCAATATTCATGTTCGATGAGATACATAAAAAAAAATCATAAATAATAGAATATTTAATTTTAGAGTCTTATCAACTTTTCATGACTCAAAAGTCATCAGTATGAGCCTTGTCGTGGCGCAAGTGCACTAGCGTGTGACTGTAAACGCGGCGGGTTGTGGGTTCGGTCCCCACTTGAGGTAATGAAGTATTTAATATTTTCATTTTAAATATTTAATATTCTCATTTCTCCGCTCTGGTTTAAATTCAGTGGAAAGTGGAGAAGGGAACGGAGTGTCTCAGCACTATATTTCCAAGTTCCCTGTACTTACCCTGCCTTGTGCGTGATACAGCATGAAGCTGAAAAAATAGTGCCAAAAAGGCCGCAACCTTAACTCTTTTAATTTCATTTCTATGATTGACTATGATTTATCTCATAAATTTGTTTATTTAAGTATATGAACGAAGGTACAAATTACAACCCTTCATTTTATGACTCGATCGCACGATACAAATTGAACTGATCGGTGCTGAGTAAGCCAAATCACTTTGTGCGATGATGATCACACGTTGTGTATGAAACTACATGTCTCCTATGAAATAGATCTGATAAATTGTATGATGAACCAATGAGTGTCGACTGCACGCACTATTATTATTACATCAGAAACAAGCGTTAGAGGAACTAAGTCGGCCCTTTGGCCGATATATTGCGATCAGCTGTAATGTATTTATTTCTTTTCCACAGAACAGTTATCACAAATTTATTTAAAACATCTAATTTTAAATAAACAAAATAATTGCAATTCAGCAAAAATAATTGAATTCAATTATAAAGGCATAATATTTTTTATAAATTCATATTGATAGGAATTAAGAAGTAATTACCTAAAATTATCATCCGTGAACGATCTTTACAGAAAACCACTTTATTGTTGGTTGTATATTTTTCGTTGATACAATATTTTGCTGTGTCGTTTTACTTTGCAAGAGAAATAACAGAAAATAAATAAGCGCTATATCGCTAAATCACAATTATATGTATTTGCATGTGTTTGTAGTTCAGTTTTAGAGTCTCTACATATTTATATTAATTGATCTACATTATATTGAATCTTGTAAACTTTGAAAATATTCAAAAAAATTACAATTGCACGTGGTGACACCAAAAACTTCCACCTGTCAAATTTATTCTTCTTTCATATACCATATTCCTTCATTATCAGCATCAACCTTAAATTTCTACGTACATTTATGAAAACTAAATTAAAAACCATTGCGTAGTTTAAAAATCACATATGCTTATTTAGAGGGGCTTTGTTTTTTATTTTGTTACTCTGTATCCCACACACAATAAAGTAGGAAACCTGGGAACTTAGTGTTAAAACATTTCGCTAAATTACGATAACATTGCGTGTTAAGTGGTGGAACTCAATACCGCTCTTTGCCTCGTTACCTGAGTTAGGTAAAAATATTAAATATTAAATTCTCGAATAAATATTGAACCTACAACCTGTCACATTTAGAGTCGCACTCTCCTTTTCTAGATAATACTGCTGTGCAGTGTTGAGTTTGATAAAATAAAGATAATAAGTTGGAAAATGAAGAACACAATGTCAATGCCACCACCAACTCTGCTATGTGCAAAAAACAAAGAAAAAATATATATGTTAACCTTCTCTCTAAATAAATAATATGTTTAGTGTTATTTTCTTTCAGGTAAGAAAAAAGAATATAACGGGATTTAAAACCAGCCCATTTTTCTGCCCCAGCACTCTGACCAAGTAAGCCAAACGTTCGCATCACGCAACATCAAAAATTAAAATAAAAAAACGAAATCACGTCGAATTCTATAAATCAAAATAATACTTTTTTTGAAAACAAATCCATATAAAAACTATTGCCCATTTCAATTTTTTTGTTGTTTTTTAGCTCGTTAGCTTTAGTTAGCTTTGGTTAGCTTGTTATTGTTTTGCTGTTACATCCCTTATGCAGTAGGTTGGTGGTTAGTGGTTGGTAGACACACACCTGGGAACCTTTTGTAATATATTCCTAATTTATTGTACGCACATAAGTATTTATTTAGTAAATACGAAATATATAAGGTAAGATTTACGCGAAAATAACAAATGGATGTCTGAGTTCGGTCCAGACAAAGTATTAAAGAGATTAGATTATTTATAAAAATATAAGGTTTTTTAGAAGTGTTAAGATTCGCTGTTTCCCAAATTAAGCCTTTATTTTCAAAATATTCTATCTTGAATAGTGGAATTCAATGCCACGTCTAGATAACTGTCGTTTGTGAACTTGTGACTAAAGTGAGGAACAGAAATTATATATTCCCCAAAATGATACGTGAACCTACTACCGTCGCATCTGAAGACACATTCCTTAGGTTAATTGATGAAGAACAAAAGTGAACATGCGTTTTACCTAAACGAAATCATAAATAAGCCTAACAAATGTATCGAAATTGTCTACTTCGCCTTGTCTACTGTCACCAACCTCTTTGTACATGTCCTCCTTATGGTGTCCTTATGGTGTTTACGTGATTTTCCGCCATTATCCTTGACCGTGTTCTAAAAATCTACAGATTATTTCCCTACGTGACCGTATATATATATATATATATATATATATATATATATATATATATATATATATATATATATATATATATATATATATATATATATATATATATATATATATATATATATATATATATATATATATATATATATATATATATGTCGTAGAATGGGATTGGAACGGAAATTATATTATAGTAGATGCATAATTGATTAGTTATAATTATTGTTTGTAGTAACTATTGACAACGTGTAACTATTATTTGTTGTAACTATTGACAACGTGTTTGGCTAGGATGATTTAAAGAGACAATGTATTGAGTTTTGTATAACCAATTAGATGTATGCACCAATAGTGTGCGGTTACAGGCCTGAGCTTGAAAGGAAGCGATCGAAAAGAAACTAATTGTTGATAATAGTAGAATTATGATTGGTTGATCTTATTTAAAGAGATATTGTTTTGACTGTTATTTGACCAGTGAAATCATTTAACCAATAACGTGGAGGCTCGCGCCTTGAGTAGAGTCGTGACACATGAGGCTGTTCTATTTTAAAAAGAGGAATAAGTTGACGATCATTGAATCGGGGCATTCTTCGGTTGTTTGTCGCATGAAAAGGACTAGTCACGAATCTGCTACGTTATTCCTGCTTGCATTAACCCACAATGGAGCCCACAGGTCACATAAGAGTCGTTTACAATGAGCAATCTCTGACATCAGAAGTGGGATCGGTGCAGGCGCGGAATAACAGTGAAATACCAAAGAATGAAATCGAAGATGACGCGCCATATTGGAAACCCAACAAAGCAACATGCGCCTCCTAGTTGAAACATTACGCAATCCACCTTCCATGGAGGGCACTAAGGAAATCGTGTTGCCTGAATTCTTCCCCGAAGCTGCAAATACGGATGCTCGAGCCTGGCTAACTGCTACGAACGTCTGTTTGACTGATCGAAAATATCAGGGGAGTAATCTAATTCTTTTTCTTAGTAAATCTATGAAGGGTTCTCTGAAACTTGGCTGTCTCAGATCGCTTTCCCTAATATAAAGTGGGAACACCTTAAGCAAATTTTTCTGACGCACTTCGACGCTTTATATAAAAACGCAGCAACTGTTTTAAAAATGTTTAATGTGTCTCCGCTTACTGAAATAGATTATTTACATCCCTCATATTAAGTTGTAATGATTTAGATAAAGAAGAGATGGTAGTAGCGATGATTCTTGCGCATGTTGGACAAATAGAACCTCGGTATCCATGTAATGTTTTTTTTTTTTGAAGAATTAAATACCCGTTTCAAAATGAGCCGTGAGCTAGTGTCATCTTTTTACAATAAACGTAGTTTTCAAAAATGTAACACTAAACATAATAATGTAATGTATTATAAGTAACCTAGATTAAGTTCTATTTAGGTGCATTGTTGTAAATTGATCACAGATTATATTATTCGTTTTAGCCAAAAATGAGAAGCAAATTAATTTCTACTTCCAATCGCTCCGACTTCACGGCAAGACATCCGATAACTATATCCGATGCTATAAGTGTGATGTTGAAAGACATATAGCATCCCGATGATCTAATACTTATGAGCCACCAGCAATGACTCTGCACCTACTGACATAAAAAAAGAAAGAGACATGCGACGTTGCACATGTTACCGGTAACTTTATAGAATTTGGTGAGCGATTTTCATTTTGTTTTGATTCTGATGTTAATAGATTTCTTATTATGGAAAGTATCACTCAAAAAGAATTGGGTAGGCTGCATACCTTTAGATGATTACCCTGCAAAATTGTAAAGCGTCAGCCTTATCACCTTAGCCCTGAGGAAAGGAATATAATACGCAAAATAAAAAGTGAGATATTATCAGCACGAGTGAGGAGCATGGTCTATGTAAGACCATGTAAATCTCCCTTCTCTAGTCCAATATTGTTATTTAAAAATCGCGATGGATCAGGTAGAACGTGTATTGATAGATTATCGAGAAATAAACTTTAAAACGGTTCCTGATCGTTATCTGTTACCACTTATTTGTGATCAAATTCAAAGGTTAGCGGGAGCGAATTTGTTTTCTTGTCAAAACTTGGCTAGTGGATTTTATCAAGAACTAATTAATGAAAATTTGATAAAATAGACCAGGTTTGTTACGCCAGAAGCTCTTTATGTATTTACTT
This sequence comes from Eueides isabella, assembly GCA_019049475.1. NCBI lineage: Eukaryota > Metazoa > Arthropoda > Insecta > Lepidoptera > Nymphalidae > Eueides > Eueides isabella. The sequence goes on along the minus strand of CM032391.1, from coordinate 1,441,991 downwards.
TTTTTTTATACCTTTCGGTTTACGTAATGTCTCCGCCATCTATTTAAGAGTGATTAATACGGCCTTAGGAGAGTTAGCTCTATCTTATAGGATTTAATAATACCAGCGGCTAATATAGATAGACCAAGGTATGGAAAGTTTACGAAAAATCTTAAATAAATATTTTTGGTGCCGGGTTTTCTTTTAATTAAAAATATAGATTTTCTTAAAAGTAAAGTACAATTTTTAGTATATGAAATATCAGAGGGTTTAAAAGCAAATCCTCGTAGGGTTATTATATCGGGAAATTCTGAGCCTCCTCAGGCAATGTATTCAGTTAAGGCAATTCTTGAGATTGTCATCATATTTTCAAAAGTTTGTTTTCGACTCTTCTGTCAAAATGGCCCCACTTTATAATTTGCTTGACAAAACTAACGCTGAATTTACTTGAAGTCCCCGACATGAAACTAAGAGACAAGCAATAATTCAATTTTAACGTGTTTACCTGTTTTGATACACACAGACGCTAATAGTATGGGTTTTGGTGCAATACTTTTGCAAAAGGTTGAAGGAAGCTTACATCCCGTAGAATACTACATAAAGTAAAAAGACGATTGATGCCGAGTCTCGGTACCATTCATACGAGTTGGCAACGCTAGCCGTTGTAAACTCTGTCAAGCACTTTGACATTACTTATATGGCAGATTTTTCTTTGTCATTAATGAGAGGAATTCTTTAAAAATATCGAGAAGTAAAATCAATTTAACACCTAGAGTACGATAGTGGTCTGTTCTTCAAGTTTTTGATTTCAATACTCAATACAGAGAGGGTAGCAAAATGACGCACGTCGACTACTTCTCTAGAAACCTTCTACCTATAGAAAATAAAACATCTAGCAATAAACGTAAAGAAATTAATAATAGAGCTGAAGTAAAGCGTATTAACATTGCGGAGCTACCTTCTGATTGGTTACAGGTAGAACAAATACGGGACGATGTGTGTAGAGAAATAATAGAAAAATTACAAAGCGATAGTCTCGACCTAAATAAATGTCAAGTCCATGAGTTACTTTCTAACGTACTTTTAAGGAAGATATAAAAAAACGGGCATAATGTTTTCTAACGTACTTTTTAGGAAGATATTTTCTAATATTAATATTTTCTAACGTACTTTTTAGGAAGATATAAAGAAATAGGCATAATATTTCCCTACCTCAATAGGTAACGTGGTACAATTACCAAGGGCCTTTCGTTGATCGGTAATAAATCATATTCATGAGAGTATTTTTCATTTGGGATGGTATAAAACTCTAAGAAAAGTATATCAACATTATTGGTTCCCTAATATGTCAAAATATGTTAGAAAATTTGTGGAAAATTGTATAACATGTAAAATTTCTAAATCTACTCATGGTAAACGGCAAATAGAGCTACATCCCATCCCAAAAATCAATATCCCTTGGCATACCATTCACGTGGCAAATTAAGCGGTGAGAGCGACTTAAAATATGTGTTTGTTATCATAGACGCCGTTACTACATTTGTGTTACTGCTACCTTCTACGCGAATTAATACCGATATTGATGTTATTACTCTTATAACAGCCACGGTATTATAATAATAACCAGAACGTATAACTGTTCATCAGGGCAGATTCTTCACCAGCCTGGAATTTAAACAGCAATTTACATTGGTAGGTACTGGAGCTTCTCGCGGTAACGGACAGGGAGAGCGAACAATGAGTAGTAGAATATGTTAACTTTAGTAAAATTAAATTTAAATAGTTCGTGACAAGATGCGTTAGATGAAGTGTTGTAGTCTATAAATAGAACGATACACAGAGTAACTAAACAACTTCATTAGAATTTTTATACGTAACGTAGTTTGGCCGTTAAATTTAACAGATGATCATCAAATAAAATTTGATACTAATGAGATACGTCAAGAGGCTGACAATAAAAATTAATTAGTTAAAAAATAAGGCAAAGGTGATGTAGTAATTTGTTGACGACTGTTTTAGTAAATCCGAAATATAGATGTTCTTATGAATTTATTGAGATATTAGGCGGCGACAGATATGCCCTTAAAAATTTAATGTCTAGGCACATATATAAATTTGCAAAATATGCACGAGATCGCTTAGGTCCTTTCCCCAAATTTATATACCTACCGTTTTAGATCCATGTATGTCATATTCATACAAGTGATGGTAAGAATTGATTGCATTTCATAATTTAATCGTGAAATTATAATTGTGTTTATGTATCTAAAATGTTATTGAAATATATGTGCTGAAGCTTTTCTTTTTGCACATATGGTTTGTGAAGTAACATACGTTGAAATACAGTAAATTAATCGAGACAATTAATACTGAGGAGTTGTGATTAAAGGCGAGTTGGCCTGGAGAGTTATGAGTTAAGGCAAGTTGGCCTGGAGAGTAGTAAGTAAAGGCAAGTTGGCCTGGAGAGTTGTGAATAAAGGCGAGTTAGCCTGGAGAGTTGTGAGTAAAGGCAAGTTGGCCTGGAGAAATATGTAAAGTGGCAAGTGGCCTGCAGAATTATCTAAATAGGCGAGTTGATCTTTTAGATAATTGAGTTGTTATGGTATGGCCCGGTGGCCTGCAGAATTATCTTGCGTGGCGAGGTGGCCCGAGGATAATTAAGTAAGTAATGGCGAGGAGGCCTGTAGAATTATCTATAGTATGGCAAATTCACCTTTAATTTATTACGCCAATTGATGGATTAGAATAAAGCCCGAAAAGAGTTTTGTGCTTAGGGCGTTGAATTTCATGTTTAAATTATGAAAATGCAATGTGGAAATATTAATTAAGGATAATAATTGGACTATATTAAACAGTTCATTTAAAAGCTGGAATCTCTATATTAAACAGTTCATTTAAAAGCTGGAATCACAGACAAATTGGTCAGGAGTGGCCGAACATGTAACGTACACTGGTTCTTTTTTTTACAGGAGACAATGTGCTTACAGTATCACGCGAGGGCGTGTGAAACGTCAGGAGGGCAGTGTCGTAGAATGGGATTGGAACGGAAATTATATTATAGTAGATGCATAATTGATTAGTTATAATTATTGTTTGTAGTAACTATTGACAACGTGTAACTATTATTTGTTGTAACTATTGACAACGTGTTTGGCTAGGATGATTTAAAGAGACAATGTATTGAGTTTTGTATAACCAATTAGATGTATGCACCAATAGTGTGCGGTTACAGACCTGAGCTTGAAAGGAAGCGATCGAAAAGAAACTAATTGTTGATAATAGTAGAATTACGATTGGTTGATCTTATTTAAAGAGATATTGTTTTGACTGTTATTTGACCAGTTAAATCATTTAACCAATAACGTGGAGGCTCGCGCCTTGAGTAGACTCGTGACACATGAGGCTGTTCTATTTTAAAAAGAAGAGTAAGTTGACGATCATTGAATCGGGGCATTCTTCGGTTGTTGGTCGCATGAAAAGGACTAGTCACGAATCTGCTACGTTATTCCTGCTTGCATTAACCCACAATGGAGCCCATAGGTCACATAAGAATCGTTTACAATGAGCAATCTCCGATATATATATATATATATATATATATATATATATATATATATATATATATATATATATATATATATATATATACATATATATATATATATATATATATATATATATATATATATATATATATATATATATATATATATATACATATATACATATATATATATATATATATATATATATATATATATATATATATATATTATATATATATATATATATATATATATAATATATATATATATATATATATATATATATATATATATATATATATTTCTATATATCTTTATTGTGACAGATTACAGATTTATTACATAGATTTCATTGCCTCAAGTGCGATACAAACCGACAATAGCCACGCACTTATCCACTAAGAAAAATGCGAGGCCGTACTTACATGTGATGATAATAATTATCAATCTTTATTTAACAGGAATTTACCAAATAACTTTTCTAAAGGAAGTTTTCTTTTAGAATTGCCAACAAGTTAGGTTACTCTTTATTTCTTCGACAGCGGCTCGGTGAAATCTTTTATTTACAGATAGATACTCTTACAAGAGGGAAAGCTTTTGAAATTTTTGCAAACTTTCATAAGTTATCAATATCATATATTAATCACATCAAGTGTCTGATTCATATACGCTCACTTAGACTTTACTTTAGGCTAGCTTTTGTGTATAACTCTGACTACTCCGTCACGTAAGGGATACAGCGTCAACCATACACATTATATAATTCAATGATTGAATTTGTTTTATTCCTTTTCTCATTTTGATCTTGAATGAATGATGCTCTTTAATTATTATTAAATTATTAGATGCTTTAGTTCGGGTTTATCCAAAAGGAAAAATGTTTTTACTTTTAACGTTGCTTCAGCGACACATACAGTATATAGGACTGTTTGTTTCGGTCAGATTGAAATATAATGCTCGACAGGGTGCTGTTGTCTAACAAGTTTCAGAAATATAGAGGAAAAGAGGGTACCTTCGCAACATGTTCTTATTACTATTTTACCTTCGCAACATGTTCTTATTACTATTTTACCTTCGCAACATGTTCTTATTACTATTTTACCTTCGCAACATGTTCTTATTACTATTTTACCTTCGCAACATGTTCTTATTATTATGTTCGGTCGTATGTAGACATAGTTTGTATATTTGTACAAGAAACTTTTAAAAATCAGATTTATTTGAACTTGTTTGTGCTAGACGGCTTTTACCATACTCAACACATCGGACCACATATACGTCCCAACAATGCAATTGCCGGCGACTTCTCGACCTGTGCTCCACATTATTATATTCTTTTCTATATATTTTCATCAACCTCTTCAAAAATCACTACCTCATACAAATAAAATGCCCGTAGCCCTAAAGCTTTTGATTCAATTATCATAAAATATATATCAACACGTTTAAAATACAAAAAAAATATTTAAATTTAAAGAATTTTGTATGGAATCTTTATAATTATTGTATATTTATACAATAATAAATATTTCAAGAATCATTAAATAAAACTATGACCTTAGTCTTTTATAAAACACAAAGAAAAACTCAAAGAAATTATACCACTACTTTATTGAATATATATATATATATATATATATATATATATATATATATATATATATATATATATATATATATATATATATATATATATATATATATATATATATATATATATATATATATATATATAATATATATATATATATATATATATATATACATTTTTAGAGTCAGTTCCACTCGTTCCACTTCCGTTCCCCACCTTTCGCCGAATTTGAGGCATTGCGTGTTGAGTAGCGGGAGGACTCAACGCCGCGCTTTGCCTTATTACCAGAGCGGAGAAATGAAACATTAAAATATTAAATATTTTCCCTCGACTGGGGTTCGAACCCAGAACCTTTCGGTTACAGTCACACGCTTGTGCCGCTGCGCCACGACAGGCCTCGCCAAACAAAACTATATATGTATAATGTCAATAAGATAATCATTACTAAGAATGTCTATGCAAATTAAGATTTTCCAATTACTTTACAGTACACTGAAGCTATATCAAGTTGAAATTATTAAGGTTCTTCAAAACAACAGCAATGGTCACTAAAACTGCAACGATTACATTAATGTAATGTGTAACGCCCACGTGTCCAGTGCAAGTCTTTACTGTTTTCCTTTGACATCTGTCCCCGAATTATATTTTTCTTTGCTTTGTTTAACGACTTCTCTTACTTAATAAAATTATGAGAAATGAGCGTGGGTCGAGTTTTCATTCATGATTTTGGTCCCACGCAGAATATATTGCTGGAGGTTACGTTATATGTACTACTATAAGGACACCCACTTGTTTTTATGATTTTGTAAATATATATATATATATATATATATATATATATATATATATATATATATATATATATATATATATATATATATATATATATATATATATATATATATATATATATATATACATTTTTAGAGTCAGTTCCACTCGTTCCACTTCCGTTCCCCACCTTTCGCCGAATTTGAGGCATTGCGTGTTGAGTAGCGGGAGGACTCAACGCCGCGCTTTGCCTTATTACCAGAGCGGAGAAATGAAACATTAAAATATTAAATATTTTCCCTCGACTGGGGTTCGAACCCAGAACCTTTCGGTTACAGTCACACGCTTGTGCCGCTGCGCCACGACAGGCCTCGCCAAACAAAACTATATATGTATAATGTCTATAAGATAATCATTACTAAGAATGTCTATGCAAATTAAGATTTTCCAATTACTTTACAGTACACTGAAGCTATATCAAGTTGAAATTATTAAGGTTCTTCAAAACAACAGCAATGGTCACTAAAACTGCAACGATTACATTAATCTAATGTTAAACGCCCAAGTGTCCAGTGCGAGCCTTTACTGTTTTCCTGTGACATCTGTCCCCGAATTAAATTTTTCTTTGCTTTGTTTAACGACTTCTCTTACAGAATGAAATTTGAGAAATGAGCGTGAGTCGAGTTTTCATTCATGATTTTGGTCCCACGCAGAATATATTGCTGGAGGTTACGTTATATGTACTACTATAAGGACACCCACTTGTTTTTATGATTTTGTAAATATGTATTAATCAAAAATTATTGTTTCCTAGAAAAAAGTAAAAATATTTACATTTATAAGTCAATTATATTTTAAGAATGCGTTAATATAAATTGTTGATATTTTTATTGACTTGGTCTCTCTTTTGTAATGAAGTTTCAGTATTTTGAAGTGAAAAGGATATAAAAGACAATTAACTTTAAATTAATATTTTTAATTCATGTATTCACTTTTGTTTTTGATATTTTAAAATAACGCTAATAAATAACGCCACCTTGGCAAAGTACTTGTAGCTCTCAAACTTGTAATCTGATTTATAAACAAACCTATGAACTACCGAAGAAGAAGAAGGTTTCCGTTTTAAACTCACACTCGAGCGGTTCAATTATTTCAGAGCTAGTGGCACAGACAGACACACAGACAGACCGATACGTCAAATTAAAACATCTTTATTTTTGCATCGAGGAATAACAGTATAAAAAAAACGCGGTTAGATACGGTTCATTTTAGTATGGTTCGAGTAATGTTACGTTAATAATTCCATAATAGCATTAACACGGGTTTCTTAATAAGGCTTCGACGAAATTAAATATAAAGAAATAGGATTTCTTAATTTTATTGCTCTCCGGTACAGATCATGCAATGCCTCGAGAATTCGACGAAAAGTAGAGACTGGAAAATTATATTCCCAAGTTCCCTCTTCCTACTTCAAGCTATAAAAAATGTATTTTTATGAAATCGGCTCAGCTTAGTAATACAAATATACCAGGGTCTCATGTTGTTTGTTTCGTTTAAGCTGTACCATTCGTTATTAGTAATACATTATGTAGGTAACAGTGAGAGAAATTAAGCTCTGCTCAGAAATTCGAACATTTAAACCCATATTACAATATAAATGAGAAAAAGAAATTATGTATCGTATATTTGACTAAATCTCCGCAAAATATTAAAACGAAAATATTTGAGAAATTTCAACGAAATGTATAAAAGTTTTTAAGTTTTAATATTGTTACCTCTCTCGCACTTAGGAAAAGGGAACTTGCGAACCTAGTAAGACGCTTTGTCTCCATAAAAAAACTACCGTTCCCCACTTTCCGCTTAATTTGTGTGGCGGAGTAAACGGCGCGATTTGCTTTAAAAAAAATAAAACATTTCATTTTCTCGAGAAGAGATCAAACAACCTATCACTGTTACGGTCGCCCCGCGTACCGCGTGTGTGCTCCTGTACCACGACAGGTGACAGGGTATACATTCTCTCTCTTAAAAGTTAACTTTGCCAAAACGAGATAGTAATTTTTTGGGTCGGGGATTTCCCATAGAAGTGACATTGCTAGTGATGACTAGTTTAATATCTTTAAAACTGCAAAAGGAGCGTCAATTCTCTTTTAATATGTATTAAGAACTCTTATATGTTTTCTTATTAAAGTCTAAATATAGAGTCAAGTGCTTTAAAGCTTTGAACTTGACATTTTATTCTAAATTAAATTTTATAAGTTTTTTATGAACTCTATTGGAACTATTCAAAAATAATTAAAATTATTTACGAGGTACGATTACCTCGTAAATAATTTTAATTATTTTTTGTAGTCCAACTAAACGCTGTGTGCGTTTGATTATAAATACGTTGATAACAGTTTTAAATCCCACTCGTGTGAATGATGATATTTAATTTTATTATTTTTGTTTCCTGTCTCTCGTCTCTGTTACCAGGGCAAACAGCGCGGCGTTGGGTTTCGGCCTCAATACGGCGAGGAGCGGGGAACCCAAGTGTTTTAAGATGTAATTCCCAAATTTCCTCTACCAGTTTTAAATAGAAGAAGAGAAGTTTTAAAAAGAAGCCCGTAAAATATATTTCTATTTTTTTATTTTAAGTCTTTTTTTGCACACACACATGCACATACGAACACAGTATTCGATATTGGATGATTCCGGAATTGCTCCGGATCGGTATTTGAATGCAAAAAAAACTGCGCTTTTCGTATGTGTTTACCTACCGCATACCTAGTTACATGTGAAATAACTATTATTTTTTAAAGACGACATTTGTTACTAAAAGTATAATTAAATTTTTTTGTAAATACATTTAAACAATATAAAATTTCGTTTAGTTCAAGCGGGCGAAACCGACGTTTGACTCTAAAAACGTTCACACACACATATATATGTTAACTATTTTAGCGTGAAACAGTTCGAGGCCTGACGAGGCGCAGCGGTACAAGCGTTCCGCTGTGCTGTGGAACTGCAAAAAGGGAGAGTGAGTAGAGTAGAGTGAAACAGATAATTTCCCTCGAGACCTGGGATATGTAAAGGTGTTATATAAAGGTGTTATATAACTATTTAGTCAAAAAGACATCAACGATTGAGGAATTAATCTAACAAGTTTTATTTTTTTTTTTAAATTATTTCATTATACATTCTTCCACCTTTACTTTGTATCGCGAATAGCAGTGTATAGAGAGAGAACCGCATTTTTTATACATAACCAACTTACTAGAGCGGGACGATAAAAGTAATTGAAGTGTACTTATTTAGAAAACGTAAAAATTTGAACGTGGCGGGACCTGAACCCGCGCCACTTAAAGATAATAATAATTCATGTGCGGGATACAGCGTGAAGCAATAAATAAAATGAAAACAAATGCTTTGTTTTAATTTATATCAAAATAAAAGAATAAATTAAAATAATACATATATAATAATATATTAAAATAATAATATCTAATAATTTAGTTGTTCACGCACAAAACCGGAAGCGTTCAGCGGAAAGCAAAAACAAAACTGTACGAACTTTTAATATTAGTAAGTAAACATTATCCTTTGTAAATAATTATCGTAGAACTTACACATGAAATTTTGAAATAGACTGTTTCATAAATTATACAGAATTTATGAAAAGTTCGTACTATAATAATTTCGTTTTGTAAAAAGAAAACGTCACCATAAAGCAGTAAGAAAGCATTGTATAGTATTTTAGAGATATTGCGTGCTTAATGCTTAAAATTAAAGTAACAATTAGTCTTTCTCTTTTAAAGCACAAGAATGAAGATAGTTTCTACGACTGCAATTGAAAATTGCAGTCGTATAACAAGTAATTTAAAGAAAACATATAATTTATACTCTTTATTATTTATAAAAGTCTGTCGTGGCGCAGAGGCATAAGCGTACTACTGTGACCGCGACAAGTAGTACAACGTAGAGCCGTTCGAATCGTTGGGGACCCAATGATCTGTGAGGGTCTTGACACTTTGGCTTTGCGTAGAGACGTATCTTCACTGTGCGTTCTCTAACGCATTTATCACGGGGACAGTGTTCTGGAGAACTGTTTGACTTGGTACCTGCCGCCGAATTTTCTAACCGCACAGTCCGCCACCAACGATGACCAGTCTGCTCCCAAGCCGACTGGTCATCGTGGGACTGTAAGACCAAAACCCTCTAAATTCCAACATAACACCACACCAGAAATCAAACTAAAACAAGCGCCACAGCAACTGAAGATATGCACATACAATATGAGGTCGCTGTCTACAAAAGAACGATTGTTAGAACTGATCTACGCTCTCAAGAATATAAAATTTCATATAATAGGCCTGGGCGAAGTAAGGAGAAATGGCTGCAACATAGAAGAACATCAAGAGTACATATTATGCTACATCGGTGAAACATCAGGGCTATACGGAGTAGGTTTTTTAGTCAAGAAAACTCATAAGCAAAACATTGTAAGCTTCACGGGCATATCAGAAAGAGTGGCAGTCCTGAAACTAAAATACGAGCACGAACTCTTAACTCTTGTGCAGGCCTACGCACCTACTGAACAAGCTTCCGATGAGGAGATTGATAAATTTTACAACGATATAAGGAACGCTCAAGAGAATCAAGACCAAAATGTGATTGTAATGGGAGATTTCAATGCTAAGGTAGGACAACCTAAAACATATGAAAAAAATGTAATGGGAAAATTTAAATACGGAACTCGAAATGAGAGAGGTAACAAACGGTACAGTATGCCTGCGAACAAAAACTAAGCATAATGAACACCTATTTTAAAAAGGGTGCAGATCGCAGATGGACCTGGATATCTCCAGATCAGAAAACAAAAAACGAAATTGACTATATTAGGTGCAACAAACCTAAGCAAATAACTAATATAAAAGTACTAAATAATGTGCCATTCTCATCGGACCACAGACTTCTAAGATCATCCTTTAGCTTGAAATCACCTAGGAAAAGCAGAAAAAATTACAGCTCGTTACCTAGAATACCCAAAACTGACGATGAAAAGGCATTGTATTTAGCAAGCCTTAACGAAAACCTAGAGACACAATTCGGCGTAATACTTAAAAATCTTGAGCAGAACAACAAAAGACTTAATGGATAAACGCACTAAACTAATACACACCAAACACAAAACCAAAGAAATGAAAGAGGAGTTAAAGAATTTATTCAAGATGTGCAGCAAAGCTATAAGGAATGATTAAATAAATACAAAAAAGAAGTTGTAGAGAGAAACATAAAGAAATATAGAAGTTCCAGAAGAGCTTATAAAGAACTAATGACACACAAAAACTGGATAGGTAAACTCAAAAAAGAATTTGGAGAAACGAAGACAAGGCAAGACGTAATCAAACATGCCACCGAGTTTTACAAGGAGTTGTATAGGAAATATTCGGTAACAAATGAGACAGAAGGCAGTTATACAGATTTTGAAGAGGAAGAAGAAACAGTTAAACCTATTGACGAGTGTGAAGTTCTTAAATACCTCAAAAAACTAAAAAACAGAGAAAAGTCCAGGTCCGGATAACATCAGTAATGAAATTATAAAAATTGGGGCACCCTTTTTGCTCTCACATCTAACACAAGTTTTTAACTTATGCCTTAAAACAGAAAAGGTCCCCAAACAATGGTGTAACTCGGACATTGTTCTGTTATACAAAAAAGGAGACCCATTAGACATTGGGAACTATAGACCAATTAGTCTATTGCCGAGCATTTATAAGCTTTTCACAACAATACTCTTGGGCAGAATCACATCAATCATGGACGCTTCACAACCAATCGAACAAGCAGGCTTTCGCTCAGGGTTCTCAACATTAGATCACATCCACACCTTGGAACAAATACTAGAAAAATATAAAGAATTTAATCAACATCTCTATGTGGCTTATGTAGACTACACAAAGGCGTTTGATACCATAACCCACACCTCTATCTGGAAAGCCCTCAACATCTGTGGCGTAAGCAAGACATATATCAACATCATAAAAAATATCTATGCTAAAAGCACAAGCAGAATCAAGATGGAAAATAAAGGAGAACAGTTTTTAATAGAGAGAGGTGTTAAACAAGGTGATCCTCTATCACCGAAACTCTTTATAGCAGTACTGGAATGTGTCTTCAGAAACCTTGATTGGAGCCAGAATGGCATAACCGTACTAAGGCACCACCTTTAGTCATCTGAGATTTGCAGACGATATTATCGTGTTTGCCAAATCTGTCCTTGAAAAGAGCTTTGAAAAGAGCCTTGAAAAGAGCTAGAACAAATGATGCAATCTCTAGCATACGAAAGTAAAAAATGTGGTCCACAAATGAACGCAAATAAAACTAAGGTGATGACAAACAGCATACAAAGATCCGTAAAGGTCTTGGACAACAGATTGAGTATGTACAAGAATATGTCTACCTCGGAAAACAAGTTTCTTTCAACAAAAACAGTAATAAAGAGGAAGTGAACAGAAGGATCAACAGCACATGGAAGAAGTATTGGCTACATAAAGACATCTTGAAGGGAGATTATCATTTAAAATTAAAGAAAATTGTCATGGATACATGCATAGTTCCATGCTTAACTTATGGCAGCCAAACATGGATATTCACAAATAAAATAAAAAGCCAAATCAAAACATGCCAGCGATCAATGGAACGAAGTATGCTTAGAATAAGAAAAATACAAAAAAAATCGTAGTGAAGACATAAGAATGAAAACCAGGCTTACAGATGCTCTTGAACAAGCTTTGCGACTTAAGTGGAAATGGGCTGGTCATTTGTCAAGATACACGGACAAGAGATGGTCGCTACAAACTACTAAATGGGCAGGGCCTGCTGGAAAAAGAAGCAAAGGCAGACCACTTAAACGTTGGGCTGACGATATAAAAGAATTAGCAGGTAAAAACTGGTTGACGCTTTCTCAAAATAGGGACAAATGGAAGGAATTAGAGGAGGCTTTTACCCGAAAGGGGTTCGTGTAAAAGGAACAACTAGAAATCTATTAAAAAACAAACAATTATAAACTAACCTAGCCTAAGTAACCTACTAACAATTTGAAATGTAAACATACTTTTATACTGAAATAAAAAGCTTTATTATTATTATTATTATACAGTCCGCTAAAAGTTACTATACCATCCACAACATCTGGATACGTGGCACTCTACTACTGTGCGGTTTCGTAGGAATTTCCTTCCACGCACCATACATCTCTGGAACGGCCTACCCGCGGCAGTATTTCCAGGTCGATACGACCTGGGTACCTTCAAAAAGCGCGTCTACGTACACCTCAAAGGCCGGCAATGCACCTGTAGCTCCCCTGGTGTTACACGGGGCCGTAGGCGACGGTGATCACTTACCATCAGGTGACCCGTACGCTCGTTTGCCTTGCCTTTTCCATAAAAAAAAAGTCGAAATGCAATGTTCATTTCCTCGCTCTGGTACGAGGCAAGGCAAGGCGTTGAGCTCTGCAACTCAACATGCAGTGCATCAAGAATTCGTTAAAAAGAGGGAAATGGAGTGTCATACAACTAGGTTCTCTGGGTCCCTCTGACTATGCCGCTATGTGACAGACTTTGCTTAAAGCTTACAATCGCGTCACAATTTATACAAAAAATATAACAAAAATATTACAGTAAAAAATATTACATTATTGTAATTAGGCTATAATATATAGACAAGTCTAGGCGGGTGAAGCCTTGTGTGTGTCGTTAGTATGTAATAATGTGGTTAGTTCCATTAATACACAAATGAGATCCTAATAATTGAGTGTAGTCGTGTGTCGCTGAATCTCATGACGCGGACGGACGTAAATTAAATCTTAATTACATACTGGACTAGAATTTTAATCGTAGAGTACGTTAAACATATTTATGTATATGAGGAATAATAAGAAAGTATGTTATTGTACATGCGATGGTTGCAGATTTGATTCCCGCTTCTGTAATATGTATTTATTTATAGATTTAACCTGTCAATTAACATTATAAAGTGGAAATTTTAAGCTTTACATATACTGTGTTTGGTTACTTACGTTTGATTCACTGCAATAAACATCGTCATGCTGACATACGTCACATAAGTAACATGTCCTCATGATTTTTACGTGATCTGCCTATAATATCATCGACGCTGAGTTCTCGAAGGTCAAACGAGGTGACCCTCTATCTCTCTTACCTGGTACTTATAATTATCACATAAACGCTTAAATAGGTCACGAAGTATAATTGAAAGATAGCAATTCGGTGACAATGAATAAGTAAATTGTTGACAGAACATAAAGAAAATACTATTAGTCGGTGCCTTTGGAAGACATGTGAATGGTCCTAACAAAACACTTATATATGTTACGTAGTGTTAAAAAATAATAAGCTTTAAATAAATGATTTTGAAGACGTTCTATATCTATAATAATATCATAGAAAGTGAGGAACGAAAGTGGAACGGTGTGTCTTAACACAAGGTACCAAAGATCGTGAGCCTTTTTTTCATCTTTATGCTATAACCCGAACATGACAGGCCAGTATTGTATTTGGTATGTTGTAATGTTTTTACTATTTTTTAAAGTGTTATTCCACACTTAGATTTAAATTTAAATTTAGTATGTTGTAATAGCTTTTGTATCTTCTTTATTTATTTTAAACATAGTAAAATTGCTGAAAGATCTAATAACTAAATCAAGCATAAGAATCAGAATGATTTCTGATTTTAATACGATCGTCGCAGGTTTAGTTCTGAGACAAAGCGCTATTAAAACTCTACTTATTATAAAAAGAAAGGAGCAATAAAATTTAACAGTTAGTATATAGTACACTATTTTATTAATGTTAATAGTTAATGTATATACAGTATTTATATGAATACTCACAGTTCTGACGGAATATTACAAATTAGTCCAGACTTTGGCAAAAACATTTGCTATATTCAAAGTACACCCTACATCCATGAGCCTGAGATAAGTTTGACCGCAGGTTGTTCCTTATAAAAAAATAAATGATTATAGTATGTAATTGCATTCCTCGATAACAGTAAGTATGTAAAAATATTTTTTGGCTTAGAACCCAGTGGTGTTCCTGTGGTTAGTTAATATTACTATGTTAGTCTTTATAATACTTAACTATAAATTTATTTCCAACATTTTTTTTAAGATTTAGGTATTGGGTAAAAACGAATTTTTTTAAATTTTGCCGTCTTTTTATAAAATACTCACGCTCTATAAAAACAAATTCATGCTATTATGAGTACGTTAAAATAGGAAAAAATGTGCTAAAGTCGAGGTTAACTGACGTTTATCGTTTTATAAAACTTTATCACGTCAACGAAGAAAAAGTGATAAAATTTCAATTAATAAATATTACCAACGAAAAAGTCAATCAACACCACAACCACTGACTCGCACGGCAGTTTTGCTGACGAGAGCCCGCAGGAAACTCAACAGTTGCTTTTTTTCATATTGAGTTTACAATTTCGTAATATAATGATGCTATAATGTATGAAATGTATTAACAAATAAACAAACAAATAGACGTTGTTACAGCATTGTGAGGCGGACTGTCTATTAATCTCCGTCGTCTGGCTCCACCTGGGCATGTCCGGGTCTAGACACCAATGGAAAGATAACACGCTTCACAACATCCATTTGTTTGTTCAAAGAAATATTTTTATAATGGGAAACGGAAGTGTCTTAATGGGAACGGAGTATCTTAACACTGCATTAGGTTTTCTCTGCCAGTCTCCGTTACATTACAATTTAGAAAAAAGTTACAAAAAATTTCTTCACATAAAATTCAAGATCACAACTTCAATTTTATTTTCTTACGTAAAAATATTTCCCACAAATATTTTTACGTATTGTTTTCATTGTAACATTCAGATAATATTGAATTGAACGATAACTTTTATTTGTTCTGGTTATTAAAAGATAAAGTATGGTGTTCATTTCCGTCAATGTCTTAAAATTACTTCCCTCTCTCCCGGGCGGTCTTTACGGCATAACAATTGATACAGATTTTACGGTTTCACTTCCAAGAAGTCCCAGTAATTTACTAGATACGAGTACGTTACAATACAAGCAAATGCAAATTTAAATACGCTGCCATTTCACAGCGAATAGTCACGAATGCGATAATTAATTGGGTGCGGTTAAACGGAATGTAATGTTAGCTGACTTTTCAATTTTCCCGTTTTATATAGATATGTAAGCCTATTATTGTAAGTCTTCTTATGGTCATTTTTGTCTAAGAGATTTTTTATGCTGTATACCTCACAGCAGGGTAGGTAAACTGGTAACCTAATTTTAAAACACTCCGTTCTCGTTAAGACATAACTTAAGGAAGAATGTATACAAAATATAACATAGCTCTACAAGTTTTCTTTTCAGTATTAGTTTAACTATTGATTTATGTTAAAAAAAATACCCGAGATAAGATATCTAGATGTAGATAACTTAGCACAAAGAGATCAATATCACTTAAGTTCAAAATGTAAAACGCATATCTATGTGAAACATAAATGTTCTCGTTTACAGTATTTTTACTTGTCTAACTCTTCACTTACATACGAGTATATGTATAACACGCATATTGTAATTAGCAATAAGTAAATATTTAGACATCTATACCCAGGAGTTTGAATACGGAGGCGACGAAGTAAGCTCGTCACGGCGGAGGGTCACAAGTTACACGTAACTTTAAACGTAACGATTTTGGTTTTTATTTAAAATTAGTGGATTGAAATATTTAATATTTTATTTCATCACTCTAATATAGAAACAAAGCGTGCTCTGTTTTCACTACAAAACATAATGCCTTCAGAATTTGGCCCAAAATGGAGTAAGGATATATTCTACCACTAGATTCTTAGATTTCTTCTCTGTACCCTGCTATGGATTGATTACAAGGAGACGCCTAACTTAACGCCGTCCGTGATCTTGTGAAAAAGGTGAAAATAATATAATTATAACAATTTCCTTGATTCTAAATGGACCCAACAATCATTTACATTCTGCACCAAGAAGAAGAAGAAAAACTATTAAAAAGGTAATGATAAGACAATATCTGGACTTTATCAGTAAAGTAACGATAAAATTATTTAAAGAGATTAATGCAGGTTGATAGTCAATGAGATGTATTAAATTAATGATGAAGGTAGGGAAGCGAAAGGGGAAATAAAACGCAAATCATGACACGTCGGATCTCTGATCGAGCGGTCGGCTCGAGTACCTACTTTGCAAATTTTGCCTTTGCATCGGCTAGTTTGCCCCTTTTTGTAATAAAATAAAGAAATAGCGAAATTCTTCGGAAAATATAAGTAATTTACTCAAGTTTAAGTTCAGAATATATTCTATAGCATATTTATTGCAATACAATAAAAACACAAATCCACAACCCCAGCTACGCGGCGTAGAAAAGTTTACAATAGGATTTCTTGAAATTACCCTAAAAAGGATAAAATGGGGATTTCTTTTTGGCTTAATGTTCACTTAATAAAAGTTACAAACAAACACTACGAACTTAATAAATATAAATATATTATAGTATCTATACATAACTTAGTAAAGTTCCAATTATTATCTAGTATAAACATGTTATCAAGAATCAGCTCCGAAGACTCCATTAATCACAAATATCATCAATCATCAAGCTCAGCCGCGAGATCGCAGATATCATCAATTTATATTTATATATATATATATATATATATATATATATATATATATATATATATATATATATATATATATATATATATATATATATATATATATATATATATATATATATATAAATGAAAAAAAATGAATTTATTAGTTTATAGTATAGTATGAACGTTTCATCGATTTTGAATAATTTATGAAACATTCTATTTCAAAATTTCGTGTGTAAATTCTATGAATATTATTCACGAAGGGTAATGTTTACTTACTAATATTAAAAGTTCGTACAATTTTGTGTTTGCTTTCCGCTGAACGCTTCCGGTTTTGTGCGTGACAATTAGATTGTTAGGATGAGTTACTTCTTTTATTTTGATATCAATTAAAACAAAGCATTTTTCCTTTACTTTGGTAGCCTTTACTTTCGAACGTTCTAAAAACCAAATAGTTCGACCAAACTGTTATCGACACAGAGGTTTCTGATTAAACAAATAAAATGTTTTGATTACGCTCGGAGCTATTACTCGAGTAACCCAAGCATTCTACTTGCACAGTGAGCTTTTAAAAATAAAATACTAAAACCTTCCTCACTTGTTCATTTATAACAGTTTAAAATAAACGTAAACTTTATGTACATTTCTTTTCTAATAAGAAATAGTGAATATTTTATTTACAAAAAAAAAAGCTGAAAATATGTTGTTTGTTGATTTTGTGTAGTTATTTGTATTTTACTTTTCCCTTAATTCCAGTATTTATAATTTTTGGCCAAGTAATTTTCAAAAAAACTTATCATTTATACTCTTTATTATATATAAAAGTCTGTCATGGTGCAGAGGCATAAGCGTACTACTGAGAATGTGTAACCCTCCTGTCATCACTAATCTATCTAAGGAAGCAATCTAAGGAAAGCTGTGTTGGTGTCTACTATCTACTCATCTACTCATTTGGATACATCCTGATCTAAATTCTGGGATCTGTCAAAATCTCAGAAAGGTAAGTATTTTGCTTCCATTCAACCTAACATGCCAAGGCGACCTTGATTTTTTTCTCAAAAATTTACTGAACGGAGTATTATAACTACTATTTGTCGATTGCGCCTTGGACATGCATGTACTCCTGTTCACCTGGCTAAGATCAGGGTCAGGGACCACTCACTTTGTGAATGTGGCCTAGACGACGGTTCCCCATCTCACATCCTTTTCCCCTGTCCTAAGTTAATCCACCCCTTATATGATGTTCTTCCTTATAAAGTTCCCCGTCCTCTTAATGTTCAATGTTTGTTAGTGTTTGTGTTTAGTCCATTATGTAAATTTTTATGTAAATATATTAAGTATAACAAAATAAAATTGTAAGCTGACATTATTGTAAAATATTTTCTACTACTAATCTATGTTTATATTTTGTATAAATTTATTATTTTGTTTTAGGTGACGGCAATACTAAGTGGATCTTTTTTCTTTAAGTAAGTAAGGAAATATTCAAAATTTTGTGAATGGATATCGAACCCACAGCTTGTCCCTTTTATAGCACGTCAGTTTTTCTGCGTCACGGCGGACCTCATCCAGCACATGTCAATTAAAATTAAGTTAATGTTATCTAGAAGTAAAAACTATTTGCAAACAAACACTCTTCTTCTAAGGTATAATAGAAATGTTCACTACGATTATATTTTCATTATAAAATTTTATTCTACACAATATTACAACATTACATTACTACAAGTTACAACCTTCTAATAAACACGTGACACCTAAAGGCGCTCCGCTTATACTAATTAAAGCAGACGTCATGGCCTATTCACTTAATAAGTCTGTATATTTCAATTTTCATACAAATATTATAGTCGGTATTGTGAGCCGCTGTGGATGTGAATACTGATTCTATTGAATGTTGACTGTTAAATTAAATTGTACAGGCTAATTAATTATAAATATTCATGTGCTTGCTTAAATGCCGTTGTAGCGCAGGAGTTTAAAAGTTCAGCTGAAAATGCGACAGGTTAAAGGTTCAATTTGCACTCGAGGAAATAGAGAGTATGAATGAAAATATTTAATATTCTCATTCCTACGCTCCAGTAATAAATCAAAGCGTGATGTTGACTTCCACCTCTCAACACACAATGCTTCAATTTAGTGTGAAGTGGGAAACAGAACGGAGTGTCTTCATACTAAATTATCAAGTTCGCTCCACCTACCTTGATATGAGATACAGAGTAAAGCTAAAAAAGTAGTAACATAGAAAAAAGTAGATGCCTGTCGTAGTGAAGCGGCAAAACGTGTGACTGTAAACTATTGGTTGTGGGTTCGATCCCCATACGAAGAAATGATATATTTTAATATTTTTATTGTAAATAATTATTGTAAATGGGGAACGGAAGTGAAACAGAAGTGAACGGAAAACGTAACGGAAGTGAGTGTCTTACTAGGTTTTCAAGCTCCCTCTGCCTACCCTGCCATGTGCAAGATACAGCATGAACTTAAAAAAGTAAGAGTTAGTAACACTTAACATTTACTGAACGGCCACAAACAAAAGCTTATTCGCGGCGTTATTGAGACCTATAGAGTATGTTCAATAGTAATTTTGTAATTGTTAATCTACAATTACGACATTTGGTAAAAATAACAATTTGCTCGACGCAGCAACCCCTACCAGTGTGTAAGAGAACTTTGGAGTCTAGAGCTAAGATACTCCGTTCCGTTTCCTACTTTCTGCCGAATGTGAGGCATTGCGTGTTAAGTAGCAGAACTCAGCGCTGCCTTTTGCAACTTAAAGTATAAGAAAACATGTTCATAACTATAACAAAATAACTAATACCTATGTACTATCATGCGTCATACAAAATCAGTGCCTATGTATGCCTGAAAACTTAAGTTTGTCTTTTTTCATCGGTTGTCCTTTTTGACTTATAATTCTGAACTTGGTAAGGAAGTCTGGATGGGTGAATCCAACTTGCACTTGAACGGTTTTTTATTTTCACAAACGGCTTTAGATATGCACCTATAAATGTAGGTAAAAAGAATAATAAGGCCTATATTATATGTGACTTTGTTAAAGAAATTCCTAAACCTAAGCGACGTGAAATCATTAGGTGTAGATTACGACGAGGTATTAACACTATATAAATTACAGTATAAATTACTGGCGGTAGATGAAAAATATTATATTTAACTAAGTTAAAATGAACTAGTAGACGCCCGCTACTTCATGTGCGTGAACTTGCAAAATCCTAGGTATCTCGTGTAATTCTCTCTTAGTACTCCCCTACACTACCCCTACGGATAGAAAAGCGGAACTAAGTGTTATGACACTCGGCCCCTGTTTTGTACTTTGACTGACTTTTAAAAGAATTGACCCGATCTCAAGAATTAAACACTCTTTTAAATTTTTAAGTAAACATTTGACGAGATTTTATTATATTAATTTATTTCTTTAATCATGGCATTACATTTACTGCGAACATGTATTTATAATTACGTATTTTTAAAAAATACTGTAAAAATGTAAAAAATGTTAAAACAATAAATAAATAAAGAGATATGTCTGATATAAATAAGATTATTGTACTTTCATCATAAAATTAAATTGTGTACTTAAATATGGTTCAAGAAATAAATTATTTGCGGTAATATTTCACGTCGAGAACATAAAGATTTCACTACAAACCTTTTTCTTTTCGATGTTTATATCGACGCCTTATAGTAAACAACGATGTGATAATGACAAATATCATTTTCTACGATAGAACGTAGAGCTTAAAAATTTTGCAAAAAAAAATAAGACACAATTTTTTGTGGTGGATTATTATAAATAAAACATGTTTTCTTGTAAGAGTTAGTGATTGAGTAATAAAATAAAAATAAATGTACTTGTATACGTAGTTATACGTATTTATTTATTCAGTGTGATATTTGAATATTAAAATGTTTTAAGTTACAAAATGACTTTTTATTTATTTTATGTTAAAGTTATTTAAAAGGTCGAGCAATTCATTTAACAGCTAAGAACCTCCGCAATAGACAAGGCTTTCGATTAAAAAAACCACACTCAGATATATTTATTCATTCAGGGGCTACGGTAATACAGACCGACAGACAGGCCAACCTTATAACATGCTTTTAATTTTTATACATTTTTAACAAAGAATTTTCTATCTTAAGGTTAGAAGAACACATATATACCTACATAAAATGTATAAAATGTTTAATACATTCTGTCTTTCTTTAAAATAATTGAAAGTAACAAATAGGTATGTTTGGGTCGTGGAAATTTATAACAATCTCACTATAGAGATGTTTACAACATAAATAATTTAAAATATTTTGTTATTAGGCGGTCTCTAAGAGGCGCGGTTTTAAATCGGCTACATAAAAAAAATAATACGAGCAATATCTCAAGAACTGAACCAAGTTGAAAGCGGAGTTTCTAAACATCAGATAACCTCAGTCTACGCTGCTACGCTACTAATCTACTTTCTCATCAATAACGTCCATAATAATATTTCCCTAATATCATATCACAGTTACTTCTTTGTCCTCTCTAGAGTGATTCAATTGAAGTGTAAAATAGTATGAACACTGAACAGACCGCGTTTCAGGAATTGATAGTGATTGATGAGACGGTGTGAGACGCTTCCTGTAACGCCCGCGACGATCTATCACGATCATCTCCATGGTTACAGAGTATTTTATTATTATTTTATTATTGAATCTCTTACTTTAAGATAGAAATGAACCTAATTATACTGGCACTTTAGATAATAGCTTCCGCAAGGCATCGCGTTTTGTATGTAGTTTTTAAATGACGCCATCTTAACAATACGATGGTCAGTGTCTGTAGATTCGACATTAGTATGAATTGCTTTCATCATCATATCATAGTACGGTGTTAAGTTTTGCCTCTTAACGAAAAGTATTAGTTCTACGTTATAGATATTTATTTCTCGCTGATATACATATACATAAGAATTATATTCCTCTTGTATCTGCCGCGTCAGTACTCACGACAATAAATAATAATAATAACTTATTTCAATAAACACCAGTAATAATAATAAATATTGTTTTATAATGTAACTAGTTGTTGAGGCCTGTCGTGGCGCAGCGGCACAAGAGTGTGACTGTAACCGATAGGTTCTGGGTTCGATCCCCAGTCGAGGAAATGAAATATTTAATATTTTCAATTTAAATATTTAATGTTTCATTTCTTCGCTCTGGTTATAAGGCAAAGCGCGGCGTTGAGTTCCGCCACTCAATACGCAATGCCTCAAATTCGGCGGAAAGTGGGGAACGGAAGTGGAACGGAGTGTCATAACACTAGGTTTCACTTCCGTTCCCTCTGCCTACCCTGCCTAGTGCGGGATACAGCGTGAAGCTGAAAAAAAAAAAAAAAAAAAAAAAAAGAAAATAATGTAACTACTATCCACCTACGTCACTAGTTCTTACTCAAAAAATGATTTCGAAAAGTAACACAAAAACAATAGCTTTTTTTTCATATGAAGTATGTATCCCCAGTCAGGAAAATAAAATAACTATAAATCCAGACGAGGCAGAAATGGTAATCCGACCGCCAGTCAGTCTATGTCGAAAGTTTTATACTTTCTTTTTTAAAAAGAGTAAATTGAACCTAACTTTACTATGCAACAAAATGATAGCTGTAACTAACCAACACCATTAATCTTGCAACAAATGACATCTCATTAAGCAATTCTCTCCTCACTTGCCTTTATATGCAGAACTTAATCAGATTTTTTATACAATTTACATACAAAATGCATACAATTTACATATTAAATGAGGGTCAGAGCAGTTTGTGATTAGTTTGGAATGAAAATGGATAGACTGTTTATTTTGGTTAAGAAAACTAAATAACGGTATTAACACAAGGTACGAATCACGATAATTGATCATCATTATACAAGAAAGGCCTGTCGTGGCGCAGCGGCACAAGAGTGTGACTGTAACCGACAGGTTCTGGGTTCGATCCCCAGTGAAAAAACTGAAATAATTAATATTTTCGATTTAAATATTAAATGTTTCATTTCTTCGCTCTGGTGACAAGGCTAAGCGCGGCGTTGAGTTCCACCACTCAACACGCAATGCCCCAAATTCGGCGGAAAGTGTGGAACAGAAGTGGAACGCAGTGTCTTTACAGTAGGTTCCCGGGTTCCCTCTGAATAAAAAAATATATTGATTCCGAGTTGGGTTCAATTTAAACAGGTGAGTTTTTTTTTAAATTACACTAAGACTTTTCAAAAGATTCACCAATTCAGAGCCTTTCAGCTTTTGTCAAGGGAAATCAATTAATTAAATCAGAAACAACAAAAAGATCCAAGAGTATCACATTGACAATAGAACCACTCTCCTACTGCGCCACGATAGCCTTAATAAAACAATGTAAGTAAACCCGAAAAAAATGTAATTGTCATATTTATCAAAAAAGTGATGATACTTGAAAGCGGTACTCAATTTCACGGTAATGGTATCCAGTATTAAGACACTCCTATCCTCGTTTTTCACTGAATTCTGAAGATATTGCGAGACGGAGAGATGAAGAGACGGAGCTCAACACAGTGCTCCCACATTAGCAGCAAAAGCAAAATATTAATTTACACTACACTATATCTATTCAATCGGGGTTCGACCCACAAGCTGTTGCATTGACAGTCGTACGATATACCTCAATCTAATTACTACCCACATAATTCTATTTCCATAGTTATTTATTTATTTATTTATTTATTTAATAGGAAGCCAACGTTGTATACAATAATAGGACACATTCAAAAAGTAGTAACAATCTTAAAATACTAAAACAAAAATTGTATACCACACTTAAAGGCTAACTTGACATGCTTAGAAAACAACAGTACAAATCATTTGTTATTTCTTTCTTTTTTTTTTTAATTAGTTACATAATAAAAAATTAAAAAAATATACACCAAAACAAAGCAAAATCATCATAAAAAGCGTTAAAATACATATACGCACATATACAAGCATACACACATACAAACACATACACATACAAGCATATACACATATCAAATTACATTTTATTTAATATTATTTAACAAATATGACT
This sequence comes from Eueides isabella, assembly GCA_019049475.1. Lineage (NCBI taxonomy): Eukaryota > Metazoa > Arthropoda > Insecta > Lepidoptera > Nymphalidae > Eueides > Eueides isabella. Next base: position 1,417,351 of record CM032391.1, on the reverse strand, counting down.
AAGGAAAATATCAAAAAATATCAAATATCAAATATTAAATCTTGTTTTTATTTTAAGCTTAAAAGTGAACATGGTTTGCTGCAATATATCCAAACCTGCTTCAGTAAAAATACTATTATACAATACGAGTATTCTATTTAAAGGAGCTGCCCTACCCAGGTTACTACTGGAAAAACGTTCTCTAAAAGTATATTTTGTTTTGTTGTGGCTTCTAGAACTGCACCTCGGTACCGACAAATCAATTCTATTTAACAAATCTGGACTCTCAATTCCCCCGTTTATAATTTTATGCAGAAAGCAAAGATCAAGTAAGTCTCTACGGTTTTGTAATGAAAGGACCTTATAAAATCGTAGGTGATCTGAATAGCTTATATCTCGTTTGAGCATATTATCTTTGTAAGCCAATTGACGTAAGAATTTCTTTTGTATCCTTTCTAATCTGTTTTTATGTAACTGATAATGAGGATTCCATGCAATAGAACAATATTCAAGCTTACTAAGTACCAATGATTTAAATAATATAATTTTCGTGGCGGACCTTTTAAATTCTTTTGATGCTCGCAGGATGAAACCTAATAGCCTGAGTGCCTAATAGTTACACAACGAAACTGCGAATTTGAACTAACACTTGATTGAAGATGAATTTTAGTATTGGACGTTGATAAATCATGAAAATCGGGAAAACTATGCCATGACATCGAATATAAATAGCTTCATAAGATACACATCTCATTGAGGTGTGCCAAAGATATCATATGCATAAAGACTTCTCGTGGTGCAGGGGCACAGACGTGCGACTGTAAACGTAACAGATTGTTTGTTTAATTCCTACTCGAGGCGATGATATATGTAATGTTTTCATTGGCTTTTGCTTTAATATTTTTCATTTGCTGTTTGTCTTTTTACCAAATGATAGAAATTATACATTAAATATTTAATCTGAAAATATTAAATATTTCACTTCCTCGAGTGAGGTCGAACCCACAACCTGTCGCGTTTACAATCACCCACTTCTGCCGCGACGACCCTCAAAGTTATGGATATATGATAAAATCTACGTGTATTGTTGTGGTCTTGTACTTAAAATATTTTTTGTCCGTTTGCCTGTTTATGTGTCCATTTCTCCACGCGTATCTCGGTAATGGTTAAAGGCAGGTTCACAATTGAAACACAAGTTTAGTATCCAATATCCAATATAACTTATAATAACATTATCATTTAAGTTATAATAAAATGGTATGTCCATTTTATTATCCATTTTATATTTTATTATAAATTAAATAATAATGTCATTATAACATAAAATGGGAAAAGGAAGTGGAACGGGGTTGTCTTAACCCTAGGTTCCCAAGTTCCCTTTGCCTACTCTACCACGTGCGAGATACCGCATGAAGCTGAGTTATAACATAAAAGTGATTAAGATTGGTTATAAATTAAGTGTAGTGTAAGCGGGCGAATCGTGCTAGCCTAAGATATCGTTTTATCGAGTTCAATTTAAACCATCGGATTCAACTGACACACATAAACTTCACATGAGAAAAAACAACAAAGCCTTGCGTTGAGTTCCGCCACTCAACACGCAATAGCTCAAATTCGGTCTTAATACTGGTTCTCAGGTTTCTATTACCTCTACCTATATACCTCTGCTCTGTGGTATTTCCTCGAGTGAGAATCGAATTATTTAAATTAGAAACATTCAAAGCTTAACTTCAATTTGACCTCCAACTATATTTGACACACAAAAAGTTCACAGAAGTAATATAATTCTAAAACTCTATTTAAAGATGATAAAGACACTCATTTGAATGAATATGTCTGAAAACTTATGTTCATTTAAACAACTTATTAACGAGATGCGTATAATTTTGACTTTTGATGTTATTTCACTGTAAGTAAATATTACTTATATAAAATATTTTAGGTGTTCGTAAGTTACTTTTGAATTACTGTTAGTTTTCTAAATTAAATAAGAAAAGTTTTTTGTACAAATTAAGTTGTAGGGAGCTACAATGATGCTAACAATATAAATACATTATAACAAGCGTATTAGCATTTTGTAAATTCTTATACGTGTATAAAACGTACGTCTTAGTTGATCAGAGCGCTAGAACCATATTTGAAGACTCGAAATTAACCATTTTTATACGATTTTTATTTTATATATTAAAAATGTAAGAATATATAACAGAAAAACTAATTAAAAGTTATGTTTATCTTCTTCTTCTTCTTAGCTTCACGCTATATCCCTAGTGGGGTAGGCAGAGAGAGCGGAGCGCCATTCGCAATGATCCGCTTTATTTTAAATAAATAAGAAATATCAAAGTATAAATATTTAATCGAAACATGCAGTTATGGATCAAGAAGAGCTGAACATTTGGATTTGAGAGTGTGACGTAGAACCATATTATTAACACACTCATTTTCCCAAAACAAATATAATTACTTTTATAAACATGACGAGACACATTAAAACAAACTGGTAAGTTAGAGTACGAACTTGTTACCTCAGAGCGAAGGAGCTGAAAATACGTTAGCGCCTGTACGACTAGTACAGGCGCTAACGTATTTTCCGTAGTTGTACACTGTCCAATATACAATATTGTGTTTTGCTCTTTTTTATATTAAAATTTTCGTAGGAAAAGCGGGTAAAACCTCTTGTAAAGAGGTTTTATCCGCTTTTTCAAGGACAAAATATTTTAAAGCTACGACGTCAACGTATTCTAAATACCCGTATCAGAAGTTCCTAAGATTAGCGCGTTCAAACTACGAAACCGATATTCTATTCAATTATTGAGACGATATGTGACAATTTTACACCACCTTTTATATCCAGATCCAAAAAGAATAGAGATCGTATCGCAGATCCAATAGGATTCATTGCCCCGAACGAGAAACGAACCCTTAATATCCGTGTTTACAAGCCTTTGTATGGATGTTTCATTTTACGCTAAAATAACGACAGCTCAAAAATAGCATGATTATATCTACGTGTTTATATCTACAATAAAGACGGAGCGTAATTATACTATATAGAAATTAGCCTAAAAAGCTTCAGCTTGTATCCACACATAGCACTGTACGTAGAGGAACACTGGAAACTGTTGTTTGTTAATTTTTTTTGATCCCGTGAAGCTGAGAGAGAGAGTGTCAGGTAGTGGTTTCGATTCCCATTTCATGAAAAGAAGTATTAAATACTTAGGTAGCTAAAATAAGAAAATAAATTAGAGTTGTGTAAGACACATTCAAACTCTCCGTGATTTTGGAAGTGCGAAACATGCCAACAATCGTTAAGAACCAAACCAGTAAACAGAGCAGGGCTGTATTTACATGTGATAATATTATCAATCTTTTTATTTAACAAGAATATAGCACATAACTTTTCTATAAGAAATTTATGAAGTTTCCAATAAGTTAGTTTGGTCTTTGTTTCTTTGACGGATGCTCTACGAAATCATGTATTTATAGATGCTTTTACATGAGGAAATAGCTCTTCAATTTTTGGCGAACATTTATAAGTTGTAGATATCATACATTAAGCACATTAAGTGTTTGATTGATGTAGGTTCGTTCAGATACTAACGTTTATGTACGACGGAGTTCGGAATGAGTGTTTGTTCCAGTTTTATACAAAAACTCCTGAACAACACATAGGCTACAATTTATGTAAATATCTTCTATATTTGGTATAATCAATTCGAGCGTCCAAGCGGCTTCGCCTGCTTCAAGGCATAATATAGGCAAACTACGTAAGACGAAGGCTTTTATGTTTGAAAGGCATTCCTTGCGGCTAAACGATGCAAAGTAAGGAAAGTAAATATCTTAATAAGAATGGAATATCTTAACCATAGGCTCCCGAGCTCGCCCTGACTACCCGCTGTGAGCGCAATACAGCGTATGCAGAAAACAATGTTTTATTCCCCCGTTGAGATTGAACCCACAACTATCGCTTTTACAGTCACGCGCGAGTGCCTTTAAACTAATATGATGCTATTTATTTTATTATATATAAAATAAGATATAAAGAACACATAGCAATTAAAGCATAACACGTTTCATGAACTCCACAAATACAGTTTCAACGTCCAAATAATTCTCGTCTTCGTAACGCCGGGTCACTTGAAACTTTGAACATAAATTAGCCGCTCCATTGATAGCCCACACCCGCCCCGGCCCCGGCACGGACCCGAATTTCTTTTGCCAAAGCTTTACCCAATTCTATTCTAACGTTTTACTTTTTCTTAATTTTCGAGTTGATAAGAGGACATGTCAGCACAAAAATTAAGAAAATGTTAATTGTATATTTCAAATGAGCGAGCGCGTTTTACTTTTAGCAATAACACATTTAATGATGAACATCTCCCAGGATTATTTTGTACAAATACCAATACAACTAGAAAATGAACGGAACTAATTTTGTGTTTCAAAAATAAAGTTTGACACCACGCAGTTCCTCAAATTCAGCGGAAAGTGGGGAACGGAACTAGAACGGAGTTTCTTAACACTAGGTTAATTATAAACTGATAGCTTCTTAACTAAAAATATCACTTAGAACAAAAATATTGCTAAGCTATGTTGGTACTTCATTTTATACTAAATAAGTAGCTGCGTCCGCCAAAATAAATTTATCAATAAATGAAACCTGGAAGTACAAATAAATGGAATATAAAACTCATATTTATATTATACGTAAGAATTGTTACACGCTTATAGTTGTAATTCAACCCATACGTAATGAGTGCATACGCCCACTATCTTAAGTTTGTCAACTTTTATAACTCATAGGCACTTATTTCTTGTCGTTCTACATTTGTCAATGACGTAGGCTAACTAAGTGTAATGCGCCCAGCAAATTATTATCTTTTGTGTAATATGTTATGACTTTTACGAGAAAAAATAAACCTTAGCCTTACAATTCTCAATTTGATACGGAAACCTCTTTAGATACAGCCGAGTCGCACTTGAAAAGTTTTAATAAATATTAGACAATATTTAATTACAAATAAAGCTTACAAAATATAACCTTACATTAACCCCTTTTTAGAGGTTAATAATTAAACCTTTTCAAAGTTGTTGCCCTTTTTAAGGACTTAAATTTTGTTGTTGGACATAAGTTTCTTTATTTAAATTAAAATATAAGGTTCAAGTAATACTGATATTGGGTCGAAGAGTAAAAATCTTTTTTTAATAATTTCCTTTATTAAGGACGGCTATATATTTGGTTTGGTGATAGTTTAGACCCTACTATATAGACTACTATATAGTAGAGTCTAAACTTGTCGATTTTTATACTCGGTAAAGAATGTTTGTATTTGTAAAAACATTGTTAATCGAATGAAAAGTAGAGTATATAGTGGTATAGTAAATGTATATTGTTCTAAACATGCGGAAATGGGGTAGGTAGACTAGGTAGGGAACCTTGGAATATATTGTGGTAAGATACTTCATTCTTATTAAGATACTTCCGTTCTTTATTTTCCACAGATTTCTTGAGGCATTGGAACTCAACGCTAGCTTTGCCTTATTATTAGAAGTAAAAATATTTATTTAATATTTAATTAAGAGTGGGAATCGAACCACAGTCGTCACATTTACAGTCACACGCTTGTGCACTTTCACCACAGTGACTTTTTTTTGTACATTTTATGCTGAAATAAGAAAAAAATCATGTTACATAAAAACGCTAATGAGTTCTGCCCATCAGAAAGACGAAAACGGCCCACATTGTGAGTGATGTAAGGGCATCGATAACTTGAAATTAACGTTTGCAAACGACATCCCGGATATCTCAACTTGACCTAAAATGTTCGAATTCCCTTAAATGGATATCTCTCGCGAGGTCTCAATTTGTAAAAACAACTTATAAATTATTTATATAAGAAAATAAAAGCTTTTTAAAAAACAATTTACTAAGAACGCGTAAAAACCAAACTAAAATGATTATCAAGTATCTCTTGAAAAAATGTAAATTGAATTAAATATTCCATTTCCACCGTATTCGCAGACATTTTTTATTTTTTTTATCGGTTATACGGGTCACTTGACTGTAAAAGATCACCGCCGCCCACGTCTCTGAGTAACACCAGAGTGATTAAGATGGTGATACATGCATTTTAAATAAAGAATGATAAAAAATGAAACTATGTATTAGTGACAGATATGTTAGTATTAAAATCAATGGATTCATCATAAAAGAATTCAAAGCCGCGCTTTGTCATGTTACTAGAGCGAAGAAGAATTAAAATATTAAATAATTCAAATTAAAAATAATTTAAATTAAATATTTACTAGAGTGCATCGAATCCACAACCTTTCCCGCTGTGTTGATGCTTATGCCCCTGCGCCGTGAAAGGCCTTAAAATATTTGCAGATAATAAATCCCCATAAGTAACTACGAGGGACTCGTTACTTACAGATTACAAAGTAAGTATAAATATTTACATTAATTATATGTTTGAACAAAGTGAGTCTCCAAAATTCGCGGTATTATTACAAGTCGAAAAGTATTGGATGTTGTTGTCAACAAAGCTCTCGAGGATCGCTCAAGAATTATTTGCCCAACTGAACTGTTGGGAAAATGTCTATTTTAAATTGTTAAATTTCGTTACTAAGAAGTCTTTCTGATACGATAAAGTTACTATACTTTTTAAGATATTACGATAATACTTGCTTGTAGTTGTAAAAGTTCAAAAGACAATGTTAAAAAGATGTCGAACACAACAATAATAAATTTAAAATAATTAAACCATGAGAATCCCGTACACAGAAATACAGTTCTATAAATTCGACTTGTCATTAAAGTGTAATATTTAAAACTCTATCCTATACTATACTCCCATTAACGGACATTGCACGTGTGACTGACGTATCCTAACGCCGCGCTTTGACATCTTTAACCAAACAAAATAATTCTCTCCTTTTCTCTGTAATTGAACTCCCAATTATCGGATATTCACATAAACATTGCAGCAGCAGCATGAAATATTTTATTTTTTATAATATTTATATCATTGTTTCATGATTTACTACTTTTCCATCAACAATATTCGTAAGTACGAACGATAACTCAAATAAATGCTGAGCCAGTAGTCTCTGGGAGCACGATACGCTGCGGTCACACATATATAGCATTCATATTTATATTTAAATTTTAGTATCTGTACTTTCTCAATGGACATCGTGGAAATTTATTTTATTGATAATATTTTCTATATTTTATTGTTTATTTATTTTATATGTTATACCAGCAATGCCCATGCGGAAACGACAAACTATGCGATATATTTATTTAATTTTATTTACGTGAAGGATGGGAAAATTGACAAATATTACATAATTATAAATTTATGTCTAAATCTTTTTACAATTATGGAGATAAGTCAGTCGATCTGTTCACAGTGATTTCCGTGTGAAATATTTCTAAACGTGATTCAGTTACCGTATGAATAGATTGCAAACTGCACCGTCACTAGCAATATCCCATACAATATACGTAACGAACTTGTACGAGATAAGTTGCCACGTCTACTGTAGATGTGTAGGTCTTCGTCGTTATTTTATTGTGGAGATTTTCTTAAAATTGTGTAAAATTTCATAAATATAAAATACATTAGTGTTACCTAGTGTTTTCTTTACAGTCACGTTTGTGGTACTGGGTTTTATACGATAACTTACTCCGTTTCCATTTAGACTCTTACGTTACCGATTTTTTACCGAAATGGCGTAACTTAACGATTTCAGAGCGAGGAGTTGAAAACAATATATTCAATTCATTGAGTAGGAGTCGAACCAATAACCCCCCTCTTTTACAGTTGCACGCTCGTGCCCCGGCGCCACACCTAGCATATTGCGGTACTGCGCTATCCTATTTCAATGTAAACAAAAATTTGTAATTTATTTCGCTATTATTTAGTTCGTTTCATTAATAACAAATCATTTTAAAATTTAATATTCAAGTAAAAGAAGGAACATTAAAATATCTTCTCTTACGCAACCTTTTTTAAAATGAATTACTCTCAGCTTTATCCCGCACATGGCAGGAAGGTAAGCAGAGGTACCTTGGGAACCTAGTGTAAAGTCACTTCGTTCTGTTCCCCCCGTTCCATCGAAACTGAAGCATTCCATGTTCAGTGGTAGAACTCAACGCCTCAATTTCATTAACGGGCTACTTTCTTCTTTGGAGTGACGTTAAAGTCCATGACGAGAAGACGGTGTTGGGCCGTCAAGCTTTCACCTGGAATAACCTTACAGTTAGTAACCCTGCCCATATGACACCGTCTGGTCAGCAAATAATCAATTTTAGTTGTGTGGGACCCACTTTTATACGTGATAAGGTGCTGAGGATTCTTTTGGAAGAATGTGTTTACAACGGCCAGATCAGACGCAATACAGGTTCTTAGAATATTTTCGCCCTCTGTATTGCGAAGACCGTGTCCAAAACAACCGTGAACACGTTCATACGTGTCTGCAGCCTTACCGACGTGGCCGTTTAAGTCCCCCCCAACTAGTAATACTTCGGTAGACGGTGTAGCAAGTAGAACTTCATCATACTGATCCCAAAATAACTCCTTTTCGGCCGTGCTACAGCCCGCCTGGGGAGCGTAGGCACTGATTAAGTTTGTGTTAACGCTCTTAACCTTTACCCGCATCAAGCTATCTAACGACGGTCGACTTCGAGGAGCCCATTCTGAAGCTTTTCACAAAACACTACCACCACACCGTTTTTACCCAGTGTATATAAGCCAGTAACCCTGTCCGATGTTACGGGACTTATTGCCCTTCCAGCAAGTTTATTGGAGGAAAGCGCACTGGACCCGACGTCTCGAGTCTGCATCGTCCGGTAAGAGAGCCAATATTCCACTATTATTCTGGGTACTCGCGTCTTTAGCCGTGCCCGTACTTGATACGGTAGCCCTGACCCACTTTTCGCAGGTATAGGGCGATGTGCTTGAGCGTCGTTTAGCGGCGACGCCCTAGCCGTACACAGTCTTTTTCTTTTCTATGCCATTAATGTGGCGGTTGGCGGTTTATAAATGGAGCGACTGCCATCTGACCTCCAAAACCCCTTTGCAGGGAAAAACCGCAGGAAAGAGGGATGGGATTGGTGGAAGTTGAGGAAGGAGAATTAAGAGGGACACAACTTTTATGGACTTGATGGTGGTATAATAGTGGTGGCTTGAGGATCCGTGGTCGCGTACCCGTATGCCAAAGAACATATATCAGACAGATATATGTGAAGGACACCCTCTGGATATCCGAAAACGTAGGGCTAAAACACTTCCTTTTCTACCCTTTCTAAATATTTTTTTAAATATAATTCATACCTGAGTTATTTTTTTAAATATAATTCATACCTTGCTATGTAGTAAATGATGTGAAACTGCTTACTTTCTAAAATTTTTTTCAAACTTTACACATAAAGCTGACTTAACCCGATATCACAGTAAGACCGACTTCGTGACTTTCTTAATGTACGATGGCTTTTCAGATATCGATACAGATATTGAGTTAGTTATTTATATTTATAAAGCTGAATATTTAATCGTATCCTATATTTGTTTAAAATAACTATGAAAGAATCTATATTAGAAAATTATTGTACAAGGTTGCTAATTTACATGTTATACTTATTTTGTAAGACAATGGTTCTTTAATTTATTCTTTAAACACATATAATAAGGTAAGCAGTGGGAACTTAGGAACATACTTCATTTCCGCACTTCCCACGCGCGCTGGTATATGGGTTTGATTCGTCAGGGCCACATCCTGCTGCTTGTACAGTACTACGTGTGTCCCTGCGCTACAATAGGTTTTAATACTGTAAGATTCATTGATTCATTTTATATATTTTTTAAAAAGTAATTGCTTAGAACGAAATACGAACTAAGTCAATCTCATCGTTAAAGACCGTATAATGCAAACTCCAAACAAATCTTCATCACATTCAGCGGACAGAACTGCAGAAGTCCCTATTTAATACAAATAGCCTTATATGTCCACGGAATTGAACTCAGTATCGATACAAAGTAGAAGTTGAAGCTCTCATGATCAAATCACCGTGTTAAAACTTGTAACATGAAATTTGTCTTACGTGAGACGTTAAGTTCCGCGGTTAATAAGGTTTACAGGTTTCTTCTACCTACACTGCTATGTACAGGTTACAGCGTGAAGCTGAATAAAATTACTTTTGACTCTACTTCTTAAAAAAACGTATATATGATAACGTTTTGGAATTTGAACTCACGTCTCTTTGACTTTTCTTTCCCAAGTGTGGAGTACCCATTTAAAATACTGAAAATACATTTAGAAATATTTGTTATATATATATATATATATATATATATATATATATATATATATATATATATATATATATATATATATATATATATATATAAGATTAAGGTTGATTGGTAGAAGAAGGTTCGTCGCATCCGAGACACCACTCGATGTAGTAAAGTATTTGAAGTCTTTGATTTTCGCGATTGTTATACATTTTAAATGAAACACTTTTAAACGGATTAATCGCGTATATTGAATGGTAAACATTTTTGGGAAACCCGACGTTTCGAACACTTTACAGTAGTCCGTGGTCACGGGTAGACTGAGGTGGCATATGTCTGTCAGTTGATATAATTATTATATCAAACTACCGCCAACGATTCCTTAATTGCCTCGCGTACTGCCCTGGATTCTTGCAGAATGAGCTAACTGTATCTGGTCCTCTAGTGTGGTGTGCTGGGGATTTTAAATTTTTTAATAGTGGGTCCCAGGTGGTGGAAAGTTTCCAACCATCTTCTCTATTGAAATTAGGATGTTTTTGTATTTCAATAGCCTCGCGGATCATTCTAGGGATATATCTATTCTCCCTAGCGAGTATGTGGGGTTTATCAAACCTGATGTAGTGGTTGGATTTGTTCAATGTATGCTCACACACAGCTGACTTTGATACATGCCCATTCTTGACATCGGAGATGTGTTCCTTCACCCTAACACCGATGCTTCTCTTTGTTTGACCTATATTTGATAAGCTATAGTCACAATCAAGTTTGTATACACCTGCACACTGCAAAGGAATATTACTCTTCACTGGTCTCAAGAATTGGCTCACTTTCTTCTTAGGCTTGAAAATAGTTTTAATAGAAGCTCTTCTTAAGATGTTGCCGATCCTGTCTGTAACACCCTTTACATATGGTAAAAGTGCTGGTTGCCTCTCAACTGTAGGTGGCTTGTTGGTCTTCTGACAATGCTGGCGGGGAACTGGCAGCTTGTTCTGATGAAGAGCAGTCTTCACCTGTCGAAGCTCGTCCCCTAGGTGTTCAGCATCGCAGAGGTGGTGGGCTCTCTGAAACAAAGATTTGCCAACGGTAGATAACTGTGTAGGGGGGTGGGGAGATTCACCATTGAGGTATCTATTGGTGTGTGTGGGTTTCCTATATACTGTGTGGCCTATTGTGCCATTAGAATTCTTTATGACTAAATCATCAAGGAAAGCTAAAGAATTATTTGCCTGTAGTTCCATTGTAAACTGAATATTATTATAAATAGAATTAAGGTGGTTTAAGAATATATAAACACTGTCCGTAGGTAAAATTGTGAATGTGTCATCTACGTACCGCTTATATATCCTAGGTAGACATGGTGCAGAGCTAAGAGCCATCTCCTCGAAGTCCTCCATGTATATATCTGCTATTACCGGGGACACAGGCGAACCCATAGCAATGCCATCTATTTGTAGATAGAATTCTTGATTGAACACCAGATATCCAGATGTAAGGCAGTGTTCTAAAAGTTCAAGATATTCTATAGGCATGTTATTCTCCTCTAGCTTCCGCTTGACAATCCTGATGCAGTCTTTAATAGGTATACTGGTGAACAGCGACTGGACATCAAAACCGACCATGGTTTCATTGCTAGCTAACTTAAGGTCTTTCAGTCCGCTAACAAAATGGTAAGAATCCCTGACATAAGATGTTGTGTGGCCACGCAGTGGAGAGAGTATTTTCGCGACGTGTTGAGCCATGTTATACGTCGGTGTATCGATTTGGCTCACTATTGGACGAAAAGGTACATCTTTTTTGTGTATTTTTGGTAACCCATACAACTTTGGAGGTTTTACACAGCTAGGCACGAGAGATTTAATGTCGAGATCTAACGATTTTGCGTGTTTTTTAATTAAATCGGATGTCTTTTTTAATATTTTTGTTGTAGGTAATACCTTTCGAAGAAATAATTACTAACGTCGAGGACTGTTTATATAAAAACCAGATTTTGAAGGAAGATTCAGAAGCTATTCGTCAAGATATATCCGCCTTACTGCGCCGTAGCAAACCACCTAAGTCTAATCTTTCTCGTGATGAATCTCGGGCACTTAATAATTTACGGAAAAACAATGAAATAACAGTTCTCAAAGCTGATAAAGGTAACGCGACGGTAATACTAGACACTGATGAGTACATACAAAAAATGTCATTATTACTATCGGATCAAAACACTTATAAAATTGTTGACAAAGACCCTACAACAAAAATATTAAAAAAGACATCCGATTTAATTAAAAAACACGTAAAATCGTTAGATCTCGACATTAAATCTCTCGTGCCTAGCTGTGTAAAACCTCCAAAGTTGTATGGGTTACCAAAAATACACAAAAAAGATGTACCTTTTCGTCCAATAGTGAGCCAAATCGATACACCGACGTATAAACTGGCTCAACACGTCGCGAAAATACTCTCTCCACTGCGTGGCCACACAACATCTTATGTCAGGGATTCTTACCATTTTGTTAGCGGACTGAAAGACCTTAAGTTAGCTAGCAATGAAACCATGGTCAGTTTTGATGTCCAGTCGCTGTTCACCAGTATACCTATTAAAGACTGCATCAGGATTGTCAAGCGGAAGCTAGAGGAGAATAACATGCCTATAGAATATCTTGAACTTTTAGAACACTGCCTTACATCTGGATATCTGGTGTTCAATCAAGAATTCTATTTACAAATAGAGTGCATTGCTATGGGTTCGCCGGTGTCCCCGGTAATAGCAGATATATACATGGAGGACTTCGAGGAGATGGCTCTTAGCTCTGCACCATGTCTACCTAGGATATATAAGCGGTACGTAGATGACACATTCACAATTTTACCTACGGACAGTGTTTATATATTCTTAAACCACCTTAATTCTATTAATAATAATATTCAGTTTACAATGGAATTACAGGCAAATAATTCTTTAGCTTTCCTTGATGTTTTAGTCATAAAGAATTCTAATGGCACAATAGGCCACACAGTATATAGGAAACCCACACACACCAATAGATACCTCAATGGTGAATCTCACCACCACCCTACACAGTTATCTACCGTTGGCAAATCTTTGTTTCAGAGAGCCCACCACCTCTGCGATGCTGAACACCTAGGGGACGAGCTTCGACAGGTGAAGACTGCTCTTCATCAGAACAAGCTGCCAGTTCCCCGCCAGCATTGTCAGAAGACTAACAAGCCACCTACAGTTGAGAGGCAACCAGCACTTTTACCATATGTAAAGGGTGTTACAGACAGGATCGGCAACATCTTAAGAAGAGCTTCTATTAAAACTATTTTCAAGCCTAACAAGAAAGTGAGCCAATTCTTGAGACCAGTGAAGAGTAATATTCCTTTGCAGTGTGCAGGTGTATACAAACTTGATTGTGACTGTGGCTTATCATATATAGGTCAAACAAAGAGAAGCATCGGTGTTAGGGTGAAGGAACACATCTCCGATGTCAAGAATGGGCATGTATCAAAGTCAGCTGTGTGTGAGCATACATTGAACAAATCCAACCACTACATCAGGTTTGATAAACCCCACATACTCGCTAGGGAGAATAGATATATCCCTAGAATGATCCGCGAGGCTATTGAAATACAAAAACATCCTAATTTCAATAGAGAAGATGGTTGGAAACTTTCCACCACCTGGGACCCACTATTAAAAAATTTAAAATCCCCAGCACACCACACTAGAGGACCAGATACAGTTAGCTCATTCTGCAAGAATCCAGGGCAGTACGCGAGGCAATTAAGGAAAGGAATCGTTGGCGGTAGTTTGATATAATAATTATATCAACTGACAGACAAATGCCACCTCAGTCTACCCGTGACCACGGACTACTGTAAAGTGTTCGAAACGTCGGGTTTCCCAAAAATGTTTACCATTCAATATACGCGATTAATCCGTTTAAAAGTGTTTCATTTAAAAAGTATTTGAATTTTCACTTCCTCGCTCTGGTGTACACACAACACAACACGCAATGCCTCAAATCAATTTGTGGAAAGTGGGGAACGAACCATAGTGTGTTAACAATAAGTTCTCATGCTTCCTTTACATATCCTGCACCGTGCAGCGCGCTATTAAAGCTAAAAATAAGAGGAAAAAAAGTTATGTTCAAAAGTAATATCTGTTGCTGATGAAAGTGCGTCCAGCAAAAAGCAAAGACGAAATTGAACACACTTTTTAAATAACTAAGCAAACGTTAGCCTTCGTAAATAATATTCGTTCAATTTACATACAAAATTCTGGTTAGCCTGTGTAATATTTAAAAATTTCATAAATAAAACTATAAATTTCATATTATGAAGGGAAGGTGTAGAATCAACTTTTGCTTTTAAAGCTTTTTATAACATATAAATGAATTATATAATATTTAACAGAAATTACCAGTTAAATGATAGTTCATACGACAACGTGAAAATCGAGCTTCAAACCTACCACTTTTGACATGCACCACAATTGTGACAAATAAAATATACAATGAAGCCTGTCATGGCGTAGTGTACCATCGTAGGACTGTGAATTCTATTTTATTTTCTTATTTTACGAGCTAAAAGGCGACGTTGAGTTCTGTCACTCGACACGAAATGATTTATGCAGAAAATGGAAAGCGGAATTGTTTTAATACGAACACAGTATCTTAACTCTAGATTTGTAAGTTCCCTTCGTCTACCCTGCTTTGTGTGAGATACTTCTATACAAATAATATATAATTAAGTAAAAAATTGTAATAAACTCCCACGAAAACAAACCAAAGTTGCAAAAATAACTGCCTTATATTCGAACAAGTAATGTTTATTTTACTCTATTTCACAGAAGGAAGCACCGATGCGGATAATAGTCAGAAACAAATGCCAACTTTTACGTCAGATAATGTTCAGGGTGGAAACAGTAACGTTCGTAATAGGACATTACTATTGGACTCAGAGAAATTAGAATCAAAATACAAATTTACTAATGTAAAAATTTACTAATGTAAAGATTTTTTAATTTAACTCAACGTAGCCAATTTGAGGCGTAGCTTACGCCTTAAATTGGTGGAAAGTGGGAAATGAAAGTGGAAATGTCTTAACTTACAAACTGCCTTTTTTATCATAACATTAAGTGATCTTAATACTGTGCCTCCTCTGAAAGAGCCGACAAGAAAACTATTGTAGATTACTGGGAGAGAGAATCAAATACACAACTACCATACTTTTAGGACGATGCTTTCTCAATTTGCCGCTATTTCTCTAAAAGAGATTACACTGGTTAGTGTCAACTAGAAATCAAGGAAGATATTTATTTAAAAAATATATTTAGGCATAGCGAGGCGTTCAGTTCTGCCACTCAACACGCAATGCCTCCAAAATTCTATGTAAAGTAGGAACAGAATGAGCGTAGTCTTGTTTGTGGATTAACGGATACGGATTGTTTTACTAACACAGAATTCCGAGGTTCCTTCTGCCTACTTTCTTATACGCGGGACAAATTGAAACTTAAAAAAATCTAACAAGACAAAAATTAGTGTTCCCAAACTGATATAGACACAGAGGTTTCCGATTTAAGGAATAAAATTTCGATTACATTCGGAGCTTTTACTAGAGTGATCCAAGTATTCTTGGATCTTGCAACGCGAGCTTTTTAAAACAAAATATCAAAAGCTTTCACACTTGTTCCATTAATAAGAGTTTAGGTGAACGTAAACTTTATGTACAGATGTTTTCTAGTTGAAAATTGTAAAGATTTCAAATTTTTACAATTTTTTTTTAACAAAAGGAGAAAATGTGTTTTTACATTAATTTTGACAAATTATCTGTACTTTACTTTTCCATTATTTCCATTTATTTATTTTGTTTGTATTTTCACGTTGTATCCTGCATATAGTAGGATTGACAGGCAGGTGAATATTTTTGTTTCCAAAGTCGGAATAAACTACAATCGTCCGGTGGTACTACATTATAATTTCTTAAGTCATACAATGTCTTCTTTTATTTTATTACTATTAGTCGCATGCACAGAAATCCTTAACATAAGACTCTGAGTAATAAGACGCATTGACCGTTGATATTGATCATTTATAATCTTTATTATATATAAAGGCCTGTCCTGGCGCAGAGGTTCAAGATGACAAGTTTAAATGGGCGTAGCCTTGTTTGTGTCGCTAGTATGTTACAATGTAGTTAGTCTCATTAATACATGCGATCCTAATAATTGAGTACATTGGATCCTAATAATTGTGTGTAATCGTGTGTCGCTGAGGAGTCGTAGAGTACGTCAAGCATATTTGTGTATATGAGGAGTAATAAAATGGTTGCAGATTTGATTTATGTTTCTGTAATATGTCTTTATGTATGGATATAATCTGCAAATTAACATTATAAAGTGGAACTCATAGGATTAACTCTAATATCATCGATGCTGAGTTCTCGAAGGTCAAACGAGGTCTCCCTCCGTCTCTCTTAACTGGTACCTATAATTATCACTACTATTACTAAACTTAACTTTCTTTCTGTCCTGAGTGTGGAATAACACTTTAAAAAGTAGTAAAAATACGTTTTAAATGTGTCCACGATCAGTTTGACAAAGTTATTTCATGTTATTTAAAGATAATAATTCGGTGACAATGGATAAGTAAAATATTAACAAAAAATATGTAACAAAATACTTTTAGTCGGTGTCTTTTGGAAGACATGTGAATGGTCCTAACAAAACACATAATTTATTTTACGTGGTGTTAAAAATAATAAGCTTTAAATGATTAGTTTTGAACACAGCGCTATTCTATAATAATATCAAAGATAGTTCTTTTTTTCTAAACGCTTCTCACTGATAATTTAGAATGCTGGTACTGCGACAAAGCGCCGGTTCATCATGCAGTAATATGCAAATACTTTTAAAATAAATAACATATTTACAAAAAGCTCAGTAGTTAATAACTGACAACTCGCCATCTTTAACTTAGTTTAGTCTTAAAACAGATCCATTTAATATTTTTATCAATAAATTCAAATCAGCTGCATAGCAGAAAAGAAATGCACAAATCGCGTGACGAACCACTACGATGTTGCACGCTTACAGCGCTTATTGAAAGTGAATAGATGTTGCATTAAAAAAGGTCATCACGTTCAATAGTGCATTGTACTTTATTCAGCTGTTCCACGAATGAGTCTGAAATATTAGCTGGTTCTGTGTTGATAAATTTATGCATGTATCCTTTGTATTTTGCTAATGTAGTATATAATGATTATTGCAACATTCAAAGCTATCGTATGACATAAATCACAGATGTAACAAAGAGATCGTGCAGGCCATCAACAAAAATAAATTATTAAATGAAATGGTAAAAAAAATACAGAATACCAAATTATTCTACACACACACTTAGAATGGGACGCTTGCAGAAACGCGTTACTTGACATCTTCATCATCATCATCCAAATGTATGATAAACTGACTTTAAACATATGACAGTAGATTGAATTACTTCTAAATGATTTTCCTTTCTATTACATTGAATGATTCTTGAATAAACCTTTATTCGGCTTCACGCTATAACCCGCACATGGCAGGGCTGGCAGTGTTTTACATCTGGCATGTTGTAACGATATTAAAATAATTTTACAATTATATATTTTTTGAATTTAAAAACGCATTTTCTTAATTTATTTGAAACATTGTAAAGTTACTGAAAAATCTAAAAAAAATTAAACATAAGAATCAGAATGATTTTCGAATTTAGTACGATCGTCGTAGGTATTGATTTGGCCAGACTCCAAAACCATTTGCAATATTTAAAATACATCCAAAATTATAAAATAGATTTATAGTTCAAGCATGCTCTTATCTTATCAAAGTGATAAATCACAATTCATAATTCAAGTAGAGTGACGCTACATAGTGTTATAAATGTTGTTTTTGTTGCATGCATATTGGCATATCGTCATAAGGATTTTCTAAAATATAAAATTAACAAATGAGCTGAAAGGCCTGTCGTGACACAGAGGAAATGTATCATTCAATATTTTCATTTCCTCTCTCTGATACAAACCACGTACGTACGTGTGTAGAGTTCCGCCACTCAACATTGATTGAAGGTTTGACGGATAATGGGGAATGAAAGTGTTGAAATGAAAACTGCTTGCCTTAAATATAGATTTCCAGCTTACCTTCAAAATATTATATGATTACGGTATACAATAGCAATCCTCGATAATAGTATACATAGATATTTTTTGGTTTATAACCCAGTGGTGTTCCTGAAGTTAGTTAACATCGTCGTAGGTACAGTTAATGTACTAATATGGTCGTCTTTATTATGGTGTTTCTATTTTAAAGTAAAATTATTTCAACACTTTATTCAACATTTGGGTAAAAGCCAAAGTTTTCAATTTTTGCTAACATGTTTTATAAAATATTCACCCATAGAAATAAAAATAAATAAATTCATGCTATTATAGGTTCGTTTAAATATAAAAATAAAATGTGCTGAAAGTTTGTATGTGTTACTATTTTCTAGAAGTCAGAACTATTTACAACCACCCTTCTTCTAAGCTACGATAGAAATGCCAACTACGATTATATTTTTATTTTAAAATTCTATTCTACAAAATACTACAATATTACACTAGTACAGTTACAACCTTCTAATAAACACGTAACACCCAAAGGCGCTCCGCTAATACCAAATTAAAGCGGACGTCGTGACTATTGGCTTATCGTCTGTATTTAAATTTTGATACAAATATTGCAGGTATTGTGAAACAGTGTGGATGTGAATACTGATTCTATTGAATTCTGTTAAATTAACTAGAAATGAATTATTAATTAATTAAAAATTAAGTGGCCCAAGCGTGTGACTGTAACCGACAGGTTCAGGGTTCGATCCCCACTTGAGGAAATGAAATATTTAATATTTTTAATTAAAATATTTAATGTTTTCATTTCTTCACTCTGGTACAAGGCGAACGCGGCGTTGAGTTCCGCCATTCGCCACGCCATGCATCAAATTCGGCGGAAAGTGGGGAACGGAGGTGAAACGGAGTGTCTTAACACTAGTGCAGTGAGAATGTTAGCGGTACATGGTGTGGGTTCGATATTCATTATTATTAATATTTCTTAGGTCTAGTAACGAGGTGAAGCGTAGTAATTGGCTTACATAAATCGGGGAAGAGAAATGTCTCAATAGAAAAGGCAGAATCTTTCCTTTACCCTATGTTCTCCTGGTATGCAGGCGGTGTTGGCGGATGGAAACAAGTATTGACTGAAATTATAATGACACCACATGTCACTTTCCAGTCAATCTTCAAGTCGTTGTATTTTGCGAGGCAGAACTTAACACCACGTTGTCTTATGACTAGACTATTGCAAACTTGCAATATCCTGTTTTTCTCGTTCAGTAGGTATTTTAGTAAATTTTCTCTTAGTACTCTACGGACATCTACGGATGAAAAGTGAAACTAAGTGTCATAACATTGTGTCCCTGTTTTTCCCTAATTATAAAGAAAAAGTTTTATATTATTTAATTTGTCTTTTAAATTTTTAAATAAATATTTGTTGAGATATTTTTTTATATATTTTAAGTCAAATCATTACTTTATATTTTCTATACATAGATATTTACACTTATATATTAAATATATTTTTATTAAAATTTTTAATAAAAATATAGCTATGGAAACATAAAAAATGTCAAAACAATAAATGACAAAATAAGTATGTCTGATATTAACAAGATTATTGTAATTTCATCATAAAGGAAATTGTGTACATAAATGTAATTTATAAAAGGGTTTAAGAAATAAATTATTTACGGTAATATTTCACGTCAAGAACATGAAGCTTTCACTACAAATCGTTTTATTGTCGATGTTTATATCTACGTCTTATAGTAAACAACGAGAAAGACAAAATTATGAAATATTACGTTCTAGTACGGACTACATATTTTTTTATTTTAAGTTTTTTAACAATGAGTCTTATATCTACCTTAAAATAGTTGAAATTATTAAAAAGGTGGAGCTCAGAGGCGTGTCCCTATGGATGCCCTATGTGTATATATTTGTAGGCGAAAATATGCTAAGAAAAGAGCAAAGAAAAGTTAATATTGGTTTGTTTTTTTTCTTCAATTATTTATATGAGCAGTAGATATGTTTTATTTGTGTGTTGTGTATAAATAATTATACCCTACCCGATAAAGAAATCGTATTGATTTTTAGATCACAGTGTTTCTCTCATCTTGGCCAAGTTCTAGTAGCTCTTAAACTGCTAACCCGGTATCCATCAAACGTAACTAAAACTCCTTTCATACATGAGCTACAGTACCATAGACACACAAACAGGCAGACAATTCACATTTATAGCACGCCTGAAAGCGCTTAGATGATTTACAAGGAGCTTAGAAGTCAAATCCTGCTACGTTCAACGTACGCGTTTTTATACGCTTTTTTAATAAGTAGCAAAAATAATTATTTTTAAAATGTTAATCCACACTTAGAAAAGAATAACAATATTATACAATGATTTTATACGTTTTCCTAATAAGAAAGTATTTTCTTTTTTAATGTGTTACTCTTGTCAAAGGTATTCTAAGTAATTACCATTTGATACTGGAAATTTGTAAAATTAGGGAGATTTTACAAATTTCCAGTATCAAAGATGTTAACAACATAAGTAAATTGTAACAAGCGGATAAGAATTTATGCAGTTAATATTTACAAATCAAATATCCAACATTTTTAATTAAATAAATATTTAATATCTTTTTTTCTTAATATTTAATATCTTCTTTACTTTCTCTGGTAACAAGGCAAAGGGCGGCATTGAGAGAGAATTGGAACAAAGTATGTTACCATTAAGCTTCCAAGTTCAGTCTGCGTCGACCTTTACACATGCGGGGTACAGCGTTAAGTTGAAACAAAAGGTTTGTACTAATAATAATGTGTTTTTATATATTTTACTTCAATGGAGGAATTTAGTAAAGCCAACATAACAATATTTACTCTACTTCGTACACAAACCGTTACTAATTTACGTTATCATCAAAAATATAATATCATAGTAACATCCTTGTCCTCTCTCGAGTGATTCAACTGAAGTGTAAAATTCAGATGTAGATAGTGATTGATGAGACGGTGTGAGACGCTTCATGTAACGCTCGCAACTATCTATCACGATCATGTTCATGGTTGCGGAGATATTATTGAATCTACTTTAATATAGAAATGAAGCCAATTGTACTGGAACTTTAGATAATAGCTTCTGCAAGACATCATGTTTTTGTATGCAGTTTTTAAATGATACCGTCTTAACAATACAACGGCCAGTGTCTGTGGATTCCATATTAGTGAGGTCAAATCTGTTCTGTTAAGACATAGTGCAGCGTTGAGTTTTGCTACTTACTGGAGTATTAGTGCTTTGTTGTGTTGGTTTACCCTCACATGATGAAATAAGAATTATATAATATATCACAGGGTTCGCCTCTTATCTGCCATATCAATACTCATGACAATAAAAAATAATAACAATTATAATCGATATTGCTTTAAAAAAATAATTACAAAAGCTAACTGCAAACCAATGATATTTAATAAATAACTTCATACTCAGGAAAGGCTAAAGAAGGTATGGAACCTGCGTATTGCAACCTTTTATACGTTTTATAAAAAAGTAAATTTAACTTAACTTTACTATACATGAAAAGTGATAGTCATAACTGACCTGAGTACCTGACCTGAGTAATATTAGTTTTTTAATTTAATCTTGCAACAAAGAAAAAAAAATCATTTTTTGAATTCTAATTAAGCAGTTCTCTCCTCACTGTCCTTAATATGCAGAATTTAATCAGAATTTTAAAACAATTTACATATAAAATGCGTGCAATGAGCGACAGTACAGTTTGTGATTAGTTTAGAATTAGCTTATATAGACTATTTATGTTGTCCAAGAAAACTATTTAACGGTATATATTATAGAAACTTTTCAAATATATGTTACGACAAGAACCTGTACAACGATGCGCCAACGATGTATAACTTCGTACCACATTCTCCACCTGGTCTGCTCTCGCACGGCACTTGCACAGTGACGTTGATTAAAGAACTGACAAGTGGAACAAATTGCAGCGATTGATCGCTGCTGCAATGAGCCTTGTACCGCAACTCAGTATGTGCATTTTATAAATGTAAGATTATTCAATTTATTTGTTGTAATATATGTATACTTTAACATAGTAATTACATTATTACATAATGTACACGCCTGATGTGTGATTGCTTAGCTACGAGTAGATATCTATCATACATATATACAGTAGAGGCCTATCGTAGCGCTGGGGCACCAGCGTGAATGTAAACGACATTGGCTGCAGTTTCATTATTGAAACAAAAAGATATAGTCTTTGTAATTGTATTTTTTAACTTTTTATCGTTGTTTCACACTTAATGAAGCAAATTATTTTGACTTTGATTAAAATCCCGTTTCGGCACTTACAGGTTTTCAAAAAAAATATTAAGCTATAAATATACACCCGTGTGAAAATTGAAGCAATACATATAACCTATATAGTAACATACTCACTAGCTTACCCACAAAGGCCTAAATATTATTACTCTACAATAGATCGTGTATAGTGAGTGACCTGTATAAAGAACATTGTCCTAATAATAGAAATTTAATAAGGAAACGTACGCTATTGTTACATTTCAGGCGCAATATATTAGGAATATCAAATGAAATCAATATTATAATAGATAGAAAAAAAGATAATGTGTACATTTATACGTCTAAAGTGGAAAAAAAATAAGTATAAAGTAACACAGACAGATCTGCGATTTCAAAATGGCCGTGGTTATCTAAGACCATATTGCTAATTACATAATACCAGAACGCAAATAAACAGTATTGAAATATTTGTCTTTTTATTGGTTCGAGCGGAGACTTCCAGAGAACCTTATTTATTTTTATTTAATTTCAGTGAAAAATACAGATACCTATCTTTATATATAATAAAGTAAAACAAAATAAAATAAATTATCTAAAAATTAATTGTGTAGTTTTAGCGGACGAAGCCGCGAGCGGGTCTCAAACTTAAAACATAGCTCTGTCGAGTGAAATTTAAACCATCGGATACACATCATATATACCCTGACACACATACACTTTATATAAGACATATTATCTTCCAAAGCTAAACTTATTTAGCGTTTTAATGACATATATAAAAATACAATAACCCATTTATATGACGCTTTCCGCGAGGGACTGAGTACGAATCAATGTTGGAAGTTAATTTTAATGTGTCGT
Source organism: Eueides isabella (assembly GCA_019049475.1). Taxonomy (NCBI): domain Eukaryota; kingdom Metazoa; phylum Arthropoda; class Insecta; order Lepidoptera; family Nymphalidae; genus Eueides; species Eueides isabella. Next base: position 1,393,762 of record CM032391.1, on the reverse strand, counting down.
AAAGTGTGCGGTCATCTTTACGACTTGAGTACATAACATGTATGTGTGTGTGTGTGTGTGTGCGTTATGCTTTTATAATATTATTATAGAATCTAGTTCAATGGATTTTGTAATAGGATTTTTTTATAATTTCTACAGATATTGTATAAAATGAATATTGATTTAGTAAAGCGGCAGCGTGACCAGCTAGGTTAATAAAAATCAAACGAGTCATTTGTTAGTATTACGAAGTATATCGGCTTGTAATTTCGTTGTTTAAAGGTAAATTCGTGCTACAGCCTCCTCGCCGCAGGAAACAGATAAGATAGGGATACTAAGTGCATAAAGACTTTTGATAGAAAATTTGTCTTTTCAAAATAAGGTCGCTGTCTGGAGAATTTAGGACCTGTCTGAGCACAGATGGACAGTGGGTCTGAATAAACGACTGTTTATATTGACATAGTCTAATATTTTATATTGTGTTGCTCGTCCACTTCAATAAGACAAGTAGCAGTCTTAAGTTCAGCTACTAAACACAGAATGTATCTGTTGTAAATCCCCTCTGCCTACTTTGCTAGGCGGGACAAAACGTGAAAGCTGATAAAAACGGAATTGTACAATAAAGATACAAATTACCTTTGTTATCAACGAGTCCGAATCAAATAAATTATGCGTTTGTCAAACAATAAATATTCAGTCATCACAGCGCGGCCGATAATTGGACACACAATTTACATTTATTAATCGATTTCACAGAATCGTAATAAATTGGAAGTAGCCTTCATAATTAATAAAATATTTTTTATTTAAATTCTGTACCACGATAAGTTGTGGGTTCGATATTCACATGAGGTAATGAAATATTTAATGTTTTCGTTTTCTTCTCTCCGGTACCGAGGTATAGCGCGTTATTGTGAAATTGAAAGTGGGAAACGGAACGGTGACTCGATAGGAACAAAATATCTTAGCATTAGATTCCTAGATTCCCTTTACCTGTCCCGCTATGTGTAACACACAGACACTGGCAGCCACACGCAATATACGCATGAACATCTCTATGACTGTTCATCTTAATGCAGAACAAACAGCTCAGAGCAGCACTGTCGACTCAAATGTAGGTTTAATGAATACTAAAATACCCATTAACATAATAACAATTATTTGAATAAAAAACGAATAAATATATATATAAAAAAAAAATTAAAATTCGGTTGAGTAATTTTGAAAACGTAAACAGAAAATGTTAAGAATTCATTTACTCCTGAGCGCAATCCGGGACTTTACTTGATTGTTTTCGTTCTAATTCTAAGTGAATTGGAAGTAAACAGTGTACTTGAAGCCTCTCGGGATTTGTCTTGTTATTGTCTACATCAATACTGCCCAAAGCTAACGAAGATTCAGTTACGGGAAGTAATGAAAAGAACAAAGTTGATATATTTTTAATAATTATTAACGTTGTAAAGCGAAAACCTTCTTTTCATCGACACGCTGTACCCTCCGCACAGTAGAGAAGGCGAAGGTAACCTGGAAGCTTAAAACACTCATGTTGGGTGACGGAACTCAATACTTCGTTTCCCCTTGCCACAGAAGACATGAGAATATCTAAATATTTAATTCCATCGAGTAATCATCGAACCCACAACATGTCATGTATACAGTCAGACGTGTGTACACCTGCACCTACACAGACAGACAGGCGTCTAAATTTAATTATTTTTATAAAGGTTTTAACATTCGAAAATGTATATGTTGGTAGTCGTCTAGAATACTATAGTAATTATTCAATATTCCAGTGCGTCACGGTCCTACGATTAAAGCACATAAGTGAGTTTTGTTCCGTCAAAGCGTCCGGTGATCGCACGGTAATGTAGTTAGCTGTCACTTTGCAGCGATACAAAAACCTAACTCAATTATAGTGTACTCTTTGCTTTAAAAGGAAATGGTATTTTAAGCTGAGTCTAGAATTTTAATAATAATTTAATTCCATTTTTTTTTATATATAATATAAATATTAATTTGTTATGGGAAAGACAAACCAAGAATAAGAATCCGGCGAAAAGTGGGGAACGGAAGTTTCTTAGAGGGAAGAAAGTGTTTTTGCCTTTCCTGCTGTCTGTGTAATACAAACGTAATTCTAAAAATATTTTAATATTTAAGATAATTTCAATCAATTACTTTTTAAATTACATCATTTTTATTAATTTCTTAATGTAATAATCTATAAAACGTTCAATAGGAGCGTTGACAACAGCGTCTCAATTAGCTATTATTTTGTTTTAACATGAATAATTTACACGCGAGAATGAATGTGAATGAGCTTTTATATTGACTTTGATTTCTACTGAAAACTTCACTTCGCCCTCCGTTATGGATGGAGGCTTTCGTTATTTCTTTAGGTTCAATGTCTCGGGAAAACTAAAGCGTTTTTTTATTTAGTCTACTATTATTGATTATTGACCTGGAAACTTTACACCGCAGATAAGCTATTCCAGATAATGAGGATGATAATTATGTCGATGACGTACTGTTATGGTGAATTAGAACGGAAAATTAATTCTATTCTTTATCGTTTACCAGAAAGTAAATATGTTTTTATTGTATCAAAAAGTATTGGTCATATCAAAACTATAAACGGGATAAAATTGTTCCTCGGTACATATTATTGACAACATAAAAGGAATCTGAATAAAAGAGAGAGAAGTTCCTAAAATTAATGCAAATAAAACAAACTTTCAGCTTTACAGCAAAAGTATAGATTTTTGTAAGATATTTTATCAAAATTATGTTAAATATGCCTACCTATAGTTTGTACTTTTCTTCAATTTATTTTTCTAGCTATATTGAGTTTGATATAATTAATCTCTTACTCTCTCTCACTCTGTCACAAAGAAATTAACTAAAATTAAGAAATGTGATAGTTATTACAAAATATTACAATTTTGTACATCTATGTGTGTATGTATAGCAAAAGTGAAATATTTCAGTTGTCACGCATAAACGCTCTTTTCTGCATACCTGGTGCTAAGACAATGAGTTCCTTCCACACCTTTCATAGTTTGGGGTATTGCTTGCTAATGACAGAAGTAATCGCCGCATCTTGGTAACGAAAGGGACATTTCGCCGATGGACAATTGTACTCTTTACCGTGACACTCATAATTAGGTGCAGTACCGCAATACCAATGTAAAAATACGCTATAAAAGTATATCTATCATAAAACATTAAATCTATAAAAGTAGAAGATAATTCCAAATATGGGCAATAAAAAATATATCAAGAACATAACGCATTCGATCTATTTCACTCCTCATATACTGAGGCTTTATCTTTTTATTGCGCACGTTACGAGGTTGATACCAATCAGATCAACATTCGAAGTGGCTTAGAGGCAGTGTTAGAAAACATATTGTCATAGAAATATCAGTTATTGCTAGTTTTATGTGCCATTAGAAAATCATGACCGTACCGTCAAAGTTAATAGTCGATATCTCCTGTTTGATAAACGTACATATGATATAACCTTGTTTTTTAGCTTCATGAACCTGAGAACTTAGCGTACTTAGTTCCTATTTAAGACACTTCCGTGCCTCACTTTCCGCTGAATCATTGGGTGATAGGAGGAAGTGAAAATCGAATATGAATCGAACTCGAATCGAATCGATTCATATTCGATTTTCATTTTCATTCACGTAATAGTAATATTTTTATTTTCAGAGTACGGGGTAAGAAGGTAACGAAAATGTCTTAATGGGAACGGAGTGTCTTAACACTAGGTTTCTAGGTAGCCAGTGCGGGGTACGGCGCGAAGTTAAAACAAAACAAAGTTGATACAAGATTTCCTATTTAAGAATACAAGCTTAAATTAAAAAATAAATAGAAATGTCTATTTTATATTTTATTAACAGTTTTTAAATGAAGTTGCCACCACTCTATATAATGTATTTACAATAAAACTCTACTTTATTAAGTTCTCAAACAAACTACAGCATGTCTTCATAAGCTGCACTCTGAACTTTGTAACTTTCTTTATTACAAGTAATTTGTTCATTTCTTCCTCAGCCCCATTGAATTATATGACAAATTATATTTATAACAAAACTTTGTGAAGTGTTCATAATTTTGTAATATTACTGACCACTATTTGAAACTTTGGTTGAATTAAAAAGATGAATTTAAAATATAAAGTAACAATAAAGTGTGAGGCCTCCGGCGTTGGGAGTGCGTAAGCATACATTTGTAAACGTGACAGGTCGAGGGTTCGATCCCCTCTCGAGGAAATAAATATTTAATATTTTAATTTTTTCTCTCCGTTAGCAACGCAAAGCGCAGTAAAGAAAAGGGTCTTAACACTTGGTTCTCATGTTCCCTCTGCCTACTCAATTATTATGTTATACTGCACAAGTTCATGTTCTGCTCCGCTCCGTTTTTAGAACGTGGAAATAAAAATATTAAATAATTTCTTTCGTCAAGTGGGAATCGAATTCACGCCCTGTTGTATTTATAATCGTCGCACCCCTGCACCACGACTGGTCTCAATATACTTTTTATTTATTTTTGTTTTTCGCATTACTATCACCCTCAGTACAGACAGTAAGTATAGAGCGTCAATTCATAGTTGAAAATATATCATTTACAACATTTTCTACGTGATTTCCAGCAGTCACTGGTAAGAGCTTCAGACGATAACTTTTATCGCGAGCTCTTAGGGAATACCATCGTCTTAGTGAATATTGGACTGTCCAGAATCCTTTGCTCAAATATTTTATTGTACTTAATTTTCTTATATTTTTAAATCTTTCAATGATATAATATCTTTCTCAGTCTGAGACCTACAATCCGAGTGTACATTTAAAGGATACATTGTGATGTTGATGTGAGAACTAATAAAATCTATAAAGTCCTTCAACTTCAAAACCAATAGTCACCATATACGTATTTACACACCTCACGGTGCATATCTATTTCGCAACAATGTCACCTCTACTCGTAAGCGCGCTGACAACCTGACAGGACACCGGTCTAGTTCTACACACTTGTACATTCACGTTCTGTTTGTTTGGAACTGTAGAAAATATATTTATGTAAATATTTTCATCTTTTCGTTTATTCGTTACTCAAAAGATAAAAAACGGAATCTTTATGAGAGCACTCTGTAATTCGGTTGTGCGTTTGTTCGTCTGTCAAGAACATTGTTTTCAAATTTGGTTGGAGATGTTAAGTAAAACAATTATGTCGAACATCCAGGTCTACATTTCCTTGGAGCAAAGAAAATATTCGATATTTCACTGATCCTTTTTTCAAAAAAATATGGTCATCAAATCTTTATGTCTCATTGTTTTCAAGCATAACAAAAAATATATTAAGTTCTATCCTGTGAGTAATCACCGAACATATTTATTAGAAATAACGTTGTATTGACATAAATATCTTCTAATTGATGAAATCATCTTCGATATGATCACATTAAGTAATTATAAGATACGTAATATATACGTATATTTGTACGTATATTATACTGAGTCCATCGTGGAGGAGTGGCAAAGCGTGTACTGGCTGTAAACGTTTATGGGTTTCATTTCTTTATTATTTTTAATTGGAGGAAACGTTTTTTTAAGCCTTACACTGACTGTATGCCTACAGAGGAAGGCGGAGAGAACGGAGGGTAAGCGCTACAGTTTCTGCATACTTCTTTCGCCTCGTTCACTGTCATACTGTTAATATCGGACGGCTCTCTTTTTTTCACTTTACCATGTACGATGCATAGACAGAGGTAACCTGGGAATGTCTAGTGTTAAGACACTTCGTTCCCATTGCAACACTTCCGTTCCCCATTTGCCGGAAAAACTATTTGCATCATGATGAGTCTCAGTACTCAACGCTACGCTATTATTATTAAAACAAGAAAAATATTCAATTGCCTACAGAAGGAAAGAATATTTTATGTGATTACTAAATTCATTCATTTAAATTCTAATCGACATTTCTGGGTACAAATAACAATATACAAACTTTTATGTGCAATTTGATATTTACACATGTACAGATATGTACGTGAGATAGAATAAAACGATTTCGTTTTTTAATATTTGTGATTTAGCTCAAGTAAAGGATACAGCTATTCATTTGCGTGGTGCGAGCGTCGACAGCTTGCGCCAAGCGAGTGTCGGCCTCGAACTGAGATGAAAGTATATAACAAACCACACCGATTTCGGCGACGGCGACTCCTCGCATGTTTCACTTTATTATACATTTGTGCTTGTGTTATGGCGGGCTCTAATGTGACTCGCGAAACCGAATTTCTTCTTGAAAATCCGCTGACAGGGCACACAGTATAGTTGGCCAGCGTCGTTATATGTGTAAGTGTAGGAAAGTTTGAGTTGGGTCTTTCGTAATTTGCGTTTGGCATCTTCATCTTCAAGCCGCTGTTGTTCAAATTCATCTACGTTTTTACATTTTGAGGAATTGTGTGTTGAGTGTTGGGACTCAACGCTACGCTGTGCCTTGTTACCGGGGGTGTCGTTGTGGGTTTGATCCTCACAGTCATACGCTTGTGCCGTAGCGGAAGTAATACAGCACTTTGTAACAAGAGGAAATAAATATTAAAAAATGCCTCCGAAGGATAAATAATAAAATCAATTAAACAAAAAATAAATACTAAAATGCACTGAACAGAACTCACAGGTACTTTATCCATCGTCCTTTAAAGCTGTTAATTTACTCACAAAGTGAACAATGGGAAGCTCTATAAACACAATTTTGAACTGGTTTCTTAATAAAAAAAATCACGAATAACGGCAATTATACAACGTACATATACTCGTAGATATATCATCTATTACCTTAGTTTTCTTAGAATACTACATCCTTGCTATGAATTCCATTTCGGCCTTAAATACAATGGCTCAAATCAAATCTTAACATTAGGTTTTTTTTTTTTTTTTTATGGAAAAGGCAAGGCAAACGAGCGTGCGGGTCACCTGATGGTAAGTGATCACCGTCGCCCACGGCCCCGTGTAACACCAGGGGAGCTACAGGTGCGTTGCCGGCCTTTGAGGTGTACGTAGACGCGCTTTTTGAAGGTATCCATGTCGTATCGACCTGGAAATACTGCCGCGGGTAGGCCGTTCCAGAGACGTATGGTGCATGGAAGGAAATTCCTGCGAAACCGCACAGTAGTAGAGTGCCACGTATCCAGATATTGTGGATGGTATAGTAACTTGTGGCGGACTGTGCGGTTAGAAAATTCGGCGGCAGGTACCAAGTCAAACAGTTCTCCAGAACACTCCCCGTGATAAATGCGGTAGAGAACGCACAGTGAAGATACGTCTCTACGCAAAGCCAAAGTGTCAAGCCCCTTACAGATCATTGGGTCCCCAACGATCCGAACGGCTCTACGTTGTACGCGATCAAATGGTTCAAGCTGATACTGGGGTGCACCAGCCCAGAGGTGAGAACAGTATTCCATATGAGGCCGAACCTGGGCCCTGTACAGGGCCATACGGTGTTTTGGCGTGAAATACTGTCTCGCTCTGCTGATGACCCCCAGTTTCGGTTTCTTCTGCCTCCTCTGCATCGTGCGAAATACAACGTCTAGCTTAATAAAAAAAACAATCTTTTACTAGTAGCTTACACGATTATACATACTCATACATATTACAGGAGATCACGCACCGAGATCACGCAGCTGAGTGTGAATTATACAAAGATATTTATTCCTTAGAGTGACTTACGACAAATCCCTCGATTTCCATATTTAAATTCTATATTTACTATATAACCGAGATGGAGGCGGTCGTGATGTCGTTTGACTGCGTCCTATTACAAACATGATACAGCGTGAAGCAAAATGAAATACAATAGTAGTAAAAACTATTTCTTGCACGATTCAAGAACGGAAGTATCTTAATAGAAATGGAATGTCTTGACACTAGGTTCCTATGTTCCCTCTCTTTGTAAAAAAATAAACAAAATATGTGAACGCAGCTTTATTACAAGGATGTGTGTCCATGTTTCTTGCTGTGCCGAATCACAAAGAGTAATTTTGATGCAGAAAATATTGTTTATTTAGGAACAAAATTCTGTGACTTTCAACTTCGGAAGTGTACCTTTGTAAGAAGGTCAGTCATCTATTTATATGAGCTGGCAGTTGTAAAGTAATATTTGTTTCTATTATTTAGCTTAACTCTGTATCCCGCATATAGCAGGTAGGCAGGGGTAACCTGGGAACGTAATGGTAAAACACTTTGGTACTTTAACCTAAATTATAAATAGATTAAGTAAATTCACATCCAAAAAATGATTATAATTAAAAATAATAAAAAACCCTTTATCTCGTTAGAATGTGCAGTGTTAAGTTCCACAAAGTGGCAGAACACACAATACACCCACTTAACAGTTGATTCCCCCTGCCCATCTGGTTACATGCGGGATACAGCGAGAAGCTACAGACATACTCGTGCTAATAAGTGTAGTTATAGTACCATGTTTATTCTTCTATGCCACGGCAAGCCCCAAAACATATATGTAGTACTAAACTTAAATTTAAAAACGTACAAAAATTTTGAACGAAGCAGGATTTGAACCTGCACCTCTTGTTAAACCGTTCAAGTAAAAAAAAATAGTTTAGTATTTTCTGTCCTATATGTAGGATTAATATTATTTACAATCACTGATTTTACTAAAATTATTATTTGGGGTTAAAATATATAATGTGTTAAACATTATGACTACGTCATGATAACACGACCCACACCGTAACTTAAAAATAATAAATGAAGCGTTATAGAACAATATTAAAATTCGCTAACTCGGTATAAGGTGATTCGAAAGACTCACTTTCAGAGATTGAAATTGAGATTGATGAATTGCTATTATGAGCTTGTTGGGCGAAAAATTGTTTTAATTTTTGAGTAACGACAGTTATCATAATATTTGCAAATTTACCAATATATAAACTTAATAACTATAAACTCAGACTATTATCACAATATATCAACGTAACTCAACGCCGCATTTTGCCTTGTTACTATTTTAAGGAAATTTTCTGTACAGTAAAGAATATCCGTCTGTTATCCATTTTGTACCAAATTCTGAATATATAGCTTACATATGCTTACATATGCTATACGCTATTTGTCTTATTTCCTGAGCAAGGAGGGCAAATATGAAATAGTAGTGCAAATGTTCAATTTGCAATTTCTGCAACAAACGCGTCTACAGTTAGTCGCCCTTCGATGGCTCTACTATATTCTCATGCTTAGCTTAGCTTAGCTTAGCTTAGCTTAGCTTAGCTTAGCTTAGCTGTATCCTGCCCTTGCTAGGGTAGACAAAAAAACTTGGGACCTAGTGTTAAGACACTCCGTTTCATTTACTACTTTACGCCGAATTTGTGGCATTGAGTGTTGAGTGACGGAACTCAATGGCGTGTTTTGCCTTGTTATCAGTGCGTAGAAATATACATTAAAAACATTTTTTTTTTAATTTAAAATATTACATATCTCATTTCCTCGAGAGTCCATTAACATTTTTATTTTGAATCCTTTTCAAAAAACATTCCAGTCAAAGTTTCTAGACTTATTGTAACTTATATATAATAAAAAAAATACTGCAAATAACATATTCTATTAAAATTAAGATCATAACCACCAAGATCGTAAGACCCCTTGCAAATTGCAAAAGGAGTACAAAAAGAGCAATATACTACACAATATATTTTCGGATATTTTACTCTGTTTCATCTAAGAAGATATATCAGCTGTTTGAACCCTTGTTGAGAGCGACAAACTGTCACTCTTACCATAGAATACTTATATCGTAGCATCGTATAAAAACGTAGCATCCATCATTCGTACAAAAAAAAATCCTCGAGATCAATTATTGATGTATAAGCTTTCATATAGACTGATCCTTCAGTTGTATAACGTTTAGAAATCTCATAAAGTATATTAACAAAATACATTTATTACATCAACTGACCTGGTGTGGCCTGAACAACCAGTGAATTTTTAAGAAACAAGAAAATGCCTCTGTAACTCCCCTGGTGCTACACGGGGTTGTGGGCGGCGGCGATCACTTACCATCAGATGACCCGTAGGCTAGTTTGCCTTGTCTTATCCATAAAAATAAACTGACTTAGGATACAAGCCTCATTGCAGCAGCGATCAACGCTGCAATTTGTTCTACTCGTCGTTTTTTTATCAACGTCATTGTGCAAGTGGCGCGCGAGTTGACGAGGTAGGGAATGTGATATCGTTGGCGTATCGTTATACAGATTCTCGTTGTAACTGATATATTTCGAAAAAGTCGCTTAAATACTTACTCTCTTGCCTCCATCTAGCTGTGGGGTGATAAATTAGTTTGTATTAAATTTACTTCGTTCACCGGAAAGGTAATCGAACCCACAACCATCCCGGGTCTCTGAGACACGACCGCCTCTAGTATAATAATGATTCAATATCAATACGCTAATTATTACAATCTCTAACTTGTTGTATAAGTTATACCGTTAAATAGTTATCTTGGACAGCATAAACAGTCCATTTAAGGTCATTCTAAACTAATCACAAACTGCACTGTCGCTCATTGTATGCATTTTATATGTAAATTGTATAAAAGTTCTGATTAAATTTTGCATATATAAGACAGTGAAGAGAGAACTGCTTAATTAGATGTTGTTTGTTTTTTTTTATTTGTTGCAAGATTAAACTAAAAAACTAATATTGCTTGATAGTTACGACTATCACTTTCTTGCATAGTAAAGTTAATTATAATTACGTATAATAATTTTCTGTGCACTTCTTCTGAATATAAAGTTATTTTACTTTCCTGACTGTGGATAAACTTTAAATATGGTTGGTTGGTTGGTTGAGAGCTATTGTTGTTTGAGAGAGTTGGTTAAGAGTTATTTTTTGAGATCCGTTGGATAATAGTTACATTTTAATGCGATATTTATTATTGCCCGTATTATTTTTTACTGTCATAAGTACTGTAGTGGCCGATAAGAGGGGAACCCTGCGATACACGGTTCATATGTTTTTATCATGTATATGTCGGCGAAAAACAAATATCTATAACGTAGTACTGATATTTCTTAAGTGGCATACTTAAGGCCGCACTATGTCTTAACAGAACAGAACATTCACAAATCAATTTGTTCCCGCAGTATTGACTAATATCAGATTCACAGACACGCAATGGTTTGTTTAAACATTAACATTTAAAAACTACTTACAAAAACACGATGTCTTGCAGAAGCTATTATATAAAGTTCCAGTATAATTCACGTCATCTCTATCTTAAAGTAGATTCAATAATATCTCCGCAACCATGAACATGATCGTGATAGATAGTTGCGAGCGTTACATGAAGCGTCTCACACCGTCTCATCAATCACTATCTATTTCTGAAACGCGGACTGTTCATACTATTTTACACTTCGGTTGAATCACTCGAGAGAGGACAAGGTCGTTACTTTTATATAATATTAGGGAAATATTATTTTGGAAGCTATGAATGATAACGTAGATTAGTAAAATTTGTGTGCGAAGTTGATAATATTTTTTGGGCCTAAAAATCATTTATTTATTATTATATTTTCAGGTTATCGCTTTAAACTACATATGAAAGGGTAAGTCGTAGGGTTTCAGGCATTGCATGTTGAGTGGCGGGACTTACTGCCGTCCTTTGCTTTCTTACCAGAGCGAAGAAATGAATAGTATTAAATATTTAATTAAAAGTATTAAACATTTAATTAAAAATAATAAATATTTATCTCAATACTAAGTACTAAAATATTAAGTACATAAACTCTTATCCGCTTGTTACAACTTACTTATGTTGTTAACATCTCTGTACGTCTGGAGATTTTACATATTTCCGGTACCCAATGATATATACTTAGAATTACCTTTGTAAAGAGTAACTACACATACCTACAATATAATATATAATAAATAAAATAGGTACTTACTTTTTAAAAAAAGTGAAAATAATGATGGAAGCCGGGTTAGCAGCTTAAGAGCTCCTAGAACTTGGCCAAGATAAGACAAATATTGACACTCAAAAACTGTGCAGTTTATTTAAGATGTAGATATAATTACTCGTACACAATACGTACAAAAAAATATCTACTACTCATATAATTTAAAAAAAAAACAAAACTAAAAAAAATATTAAATTATAAAATCATTTTTCCTCCTTCATCAGCATATTTTCGCCTATATACAGGACATCCCCAAGGACACGCCTCTGAGCTTCACCTTTTAAATAATTTTTACTGAACATAAATTTAAATTGTCATAGTTGTTTTAACATTTAAAAATTCAAGTATTATTTGATATTGAATAATGAAAACTATTTTAAGCAATTTACTCACTCACTCTTAAAAGAAATCTTGATGTCTCCATTAACCGCTAAACTTGGTAACATTGCATTCAAATATGTTATTATAAACCAATATGAATATTCGACATATTATTAAAAAAAATGTAGTCCTTAATACGTAACGTAGAATTTTTGCTGAATTCTGTTGGTTAATTGCTACGTTTTGCCTCGTTACTAGACCTACCATGCACCGCTAACAACCGCACCACAACGACGTCAAATATCCACATGAATATTTATAATAAATTAGCCTTTACAATTTAATTCAACAGAATCAGTATTCACATACACAGCGGACAACAATACCGACTACAATATTTGTATCAAAATTGACGACCAATCAATAGGTCAAGACGTCCCTTTAAAGTTCGAGGTACTCTCAGGTATTCTTATAGTTGTTTCTCAATATATATTTTACAATATTTTGTTTGTCCGGAAACATATTCTGTGCTTTAGCACAGTGACAGACACACGATTGGGACGAGAAACAAGGACAAACTTGTGACGCCTAGTTGTCGCCTCCAAAAAGTAAATAAATCATTTATAGGTCTGAGTATACCTATAAATGATTTATTTATCTATACTAGTATTCCGTAGTGTATTTTGAATTTGCTACTAGAGAAGTTTAAAGTAAATGTTAAAGTAATGTTAATTAGGAAACCATACTACACTGTCCAATAATATTTGAATGTTAAACATGGATATCAATCTATTGTGTTAAACAATGAAATTGTAACATTATTCAATATTGAAAAGAGCATATGTTAATCCCATATATAAATATAAAGTAAAAAATATTTCTTATGTTTTTGCATTTTTTTAGGGTTCTGCAGGTTAAAAGGTAGAAAAAAAAGTTTTTTATGTCAATTTATTCTCCGTCAGTCAAGACCTAACCCAAAATAATTTAGATGTATGGTTCTTAAAACCACAGAAAGAAAGCTTTTAAGTCGTCTAAAGTCAGCTATAAGTTCAAGATGTAGTGCATTCTTATAGAAAAAACATTGACAAACATTTACATTTGTAGGTAATTTTATACAAATTGTTGAAGACCGCAAAACCGAGTAACCGTTAAATAATTTTAACTTAGCTTCTTGAAGCCGTATCTATATCTTAGATGTCAGCACTTGGATGGCTTGCAAGAGGCACGGGTTCATAAAAAATATAAGCGTATAGTTAAATGTTTATACGAAAAATCTGCAAAAACATCCCTCCTTGGAATAATACTTTAAAAGTATTAAACACTATAACTATAATACTACTATCAATCCTCATCCGTAATGCCTATGGATGTCGATTGATGAATACATCAGGCTCTCGATTAGTGAAATATCTCTATAATAAATAGATACATGAAAATAAAACTGAAATAGTTTTATGTTACGTACTGAAAAACAACATGTTCTTAAGTATTTACTTTTATTATTGTGAGGTCATTTATTTGTTATGTTACAAATACGCTTGATATTAATGTTATTTATTTATTTTGATCTTTCAGCAATTTTACAATATTTGAAAAATATAAAGAAGATATATAATTAAATAAAAACAATACATACTGGTAAAACGATATAAAAGTCGATACAACATAACAGATACAAAACTTTGCCCTGCCTTAGCTTATATTTCACTCTCATTCGTGGAATAGCTCAATAAAGTGCAATGCACTATTGAACAAGGTCTCCTTTGTTAATACAATATCTATTCATTTTCAATAAGCGCTGCAAGCATGCAACCTCGTTGTTGTTGTTGGGGTCGTTACGCGATTTGTGCATTTCATTTTTGCTATGCAGCTGATTTGAATTTATTGATTAAATATTAAATAGTTTTGTTTTTAAGATCTAAATAGTGAATGTGTAGGTTAAAAAATATCTTTCTAATCTAAAAATATATCTGTATTACTACTAGACGTTCAAAAAATAATAACACAGTACTCATGATAGCTTGATGGTATTCACAAAAAACACAATTTGTAAAGTGTTAAAAAATGGTATTACACACTATTATTTCATTTCCTCGACCGGGAATCGAACCCAGAACCTGTCGGTTACAGTCACACACTTGTGCCGCTGCACCACGACAAGCCCTTTTTTTATAAAAATATCCAAAATTCCCGTAGTTGAATTCGAACCAAAGACAGTTGTTGTACCACCAGGCTCCTACAATTGTATAGATGGTATTATTGTTATATATGATAGCTTTTGTAATGGAGGAATAAAAAGGATGAAACCCACAACGCTACACAACTAACTATTAGGTTACAATAGCTGTGCTTGTTAAGCTACTGTTGCAAATTTATATACCTGCAAATACGAACAAACGATTAATATTTTTTTTCTGGCAAAACGCCGCGTTGAAATTCACCAAAAACAGTGCGGAAAATAAGTATGTTCCTGAGTTCTCAGTCTGCCTAGGAAGGGTTACTTTTGTGGGAGACAGTGTGAAGATGAAATAAAATAAAATGAATAAAAAATGAAGCATTTTTACTATTTCAAATTGCCTGACATAAACTCTTCATATTCTTAAGTAAATGTTACAAGCAAATGTAACATACATTTAAGTATTTAACTTTACAAACATAAAATAACACAACTCAATATCTGTATAGATGTTTGAAAAGCCACCCCACACCAAGAAAGTCACGAAGCTAAGCTTACTGTGAGCCCGGGCTAAGTCTGCATTATGTGTGAACTTTTCAAAATAACTTTATAAAAAAAGCAGTTTCATTCCATTTTCCGCATAGCTAGTAGCTAGGTACGCAGTGGAAACACAGACAATGTGAGTGAAGTGGCGGAACTTAATGACATGCTTAATCTAAGCATATTAATTCTCCCCTTTATGTACTGACTTTACTACGCCCCAATTGCCTTAAAAAATATATCAAATGATCTATTGAAATTATGTATTATGTTCAAAAAAATGAAGAAGTTTAGAAAAGGAGGTGTTTTACCTATCTCGGTCCTTTCTGCCATTTCACTGGTAAATGCGTGAAGTTATATAAACTATAGTAGTCTTAATTTGCTTATAGGTAATAAATTTTTGTTTTAAATTTTGTGTATTTTCTGTATCTAGAGAAGAGAAGTAGGACGAGAATATGATACTTTTTATTTTTCCGTCCAGCTCTTACACGATGATTGTGTTGAACGGTGAAACTCAGCGCCAAGATATGTGTTTAAAAAATTTTAAGATTATTTTGACCTTTTTCACAAGATCATGTACAGGGTTAAGTTTCACGTATCAACAGGTTTAATCTATTTCGTCGTATTATTCAGGTTTTTATTTTAGCTTCTTGCTTCATTTAGGCAGAGAGACTATGAGAATGTAGTGGTAAGACACTCTTGCTAAGATTCCATTGCCAAATTCTGGAGGCAGTGTTTGTTGAGTAGTGAAAGCAGAGAGATTCCACCGATTGGGAATCGAAAGTACAACCATCGCTTTAACATTTACGCGCTTGTAACCGTCCGCCGTGATAACTTTACTGTTTTACCTCAGTATTCATACTTCTGGGTATAGATATTCAAATATTTACTTATCGTTAATTACAATATGTGTGTCAGATATGAACGAATACATATGTGAGTGAAGAGCTAGACAAATCAAAATATTTTAAAATGGAACATATAATCACGTTCAGAAATAAATTTAATATTTTTCTGAATTAGAAAAGAACTCACGATTATCGGTTCTATAGTTAGATGTAATACTGCGCCACGAAAGCTTCAGATTTCTGAGCAGCCAGAGCGGCACGAAAGATTCTGTTCTAAGGTACTTTATCCTCTATTTTTTATTACTGGCTTAGAGTGAGATGAAAAGAGTTATTTTAACCGGATAAATACACATATGTTTAGAATTATATTTTTTTGAAACCAGACGTTATTCGAAATATCAGAACTATTATGTGATGTGTTTTGTATTATTAAATACACTAGACAATCCGATTAGAAGCATTCATTCACTCAAAAAGTGTCAAAATCAATAAATTCATCATATCATCGTAAACGGGGCTTTAACCTATAATCATCGAGGCAGTTATTTCCCATTGTAAGACAAGCTTGTAGGCAAATGGCGTAAGAAAAGCTTGCTGTTGAGATGAACTTCTCAAAGACGAAGAGTAAGGAACAAAATGTCTTAATGAGAACTACGAGTTTATCCCTGTGCCAATTATACTACATGCAATCTGGTGCAGATATCCTGAAAAATACTTTTTACATACGTTTTTACGGCAGCCGTACAACAGCGGCACAGCGTCTAACTACATACGTGATGGTTTTATTTTGTATTTTCAACTCAGGGAATGTCATACTTTTGTTTCCTCGCTCTTGTAACCGAAGAAACCGCTGCAATGAAATCTGTTGAATGAGTGTATACGGAGTATTTTAATATTAAAAATATTTGTTCCCAGCCGTAGGTTGAAAATAACTTGAAGCAAAGACAAATAATACATAGATATTATTTTTATTATCCTGTAAAAGAGTGTAATAGTGTTACCTGGCGACCGCACTATGCTACTCATTCTTTAAGATTAGAGCGAATCCAAAAAAGGTTCTTATGGTATCTTTGCCGCCAAACTAACATTAATAAATCTCTACTTCCATACAAAGATAGACTAAAATTATTTGGTATGATTTCTATGGAGCAAAGGAGGGACTTATTAGATCTAATGTTCCTATTTAAACTGCTCCGGAATAAAATAGATTGCCCAAGTCTACTCGCAAAAATAAATTTTAAAATACCATTTAGATACCCTAGGAAGCCTATCTCTCTTTTAGTGCCCCCAGGTAAAAAAACTGTTTTTGGAGCTAATAGAGTTATTCCTCGTTTATGTAAATTATATAATAAAATTTCTGATTCTGTCGATGTAAATGCGGATACGCTTACTACTTTTAGGATCTCAGTGATAAATCAGATCATCAATCAACAATAATGTGTTCGATTTTAAGTTGTTATTGTTAAATATAGACTTCTGTCATAAGAAAATTTGTTACTATAAGTCTTTTTTGTTATTGTTTTATATAAATGATTATGTTCTTTTGTTTCTTTTATAAATGGTTTTTTTGATATTGTATCGTTTTACTGTATTTTTTTGTAATTAGATAAATAATAGATTTAGTGAAACCGGTCACCATATATGCATGCAGTGTTTGCTTTCAAACGGTTATACAATATTTAAATTATGTAATGCTTGTAATATTATTTTGTATCTGTAAATTGTAATAACCACTAGCAAACCAAAAATTAAATAAATAAATAAATAAATAAATAAATAAAAGAGAATGACATCAAAATCACAGCTGTCACACTGTATAAAGCCAATCAAGTTCGTTTTGCAAAACGAACACTTTCCCGATATAAAATTTTCATCTTTTTAAAAAGGTACATAAAATACGACAATATTACAGTAAAGGAAACGTAACACGTTTTATATCAATATTGTACTGAATTTGAATACTATTGTTTTAAAAATGGTTATAAAATATTGTGCGTGACGGGATTTGAACGTGCGCCTCTTGGACTCTTGTGTGGAGGCAGCCCTCCACAGTGTACAAGTGTCGGGTCTTTTAATTGAATTATATTTCATCGTGACACTGTCTATTGAATGATATTCAACAAAGTAGTACAAGCCATATATAGTGATGCATCTAACAAACTATTTATTCTGGGTTTAATTTCAAACCAGTGCGGATATCGTCACTCTGGTAACAAAACAAAACACGGCGATAAGTTGCGCTAGTCAAGTTACAATGTCTCATATATTTACTCTGCCACTGTACTGAGACTTACATAATACAATATTATTATATAAAGTGTTTCCACGTCTTCTCTCATACGACTTTAGAGGGGGTTATGCTATAACTCTCTTTATGGGCAGTTAAATATCCATTACAATTACTTTTTCGTTTTCATAAGAAATAATGTTATTGTAGAGACGCTGTCGATCTTTTCTTTATATTATTTTATTAAGAAAATGTTTACAGCTGGTGATAAATCAATACGTTTCACAGTTTTATTGATATTTAAGGATTTGTTCCAGAAGTAGAGGAAACTTGGGAATTTATTGTTGGAATACTCCGCTTCATTTCTGTATTTTGTGGCGCTATTTCTTTATAATTACTTAGAATACTAGAGATTTTTTTTATAAATGAATGAGGATCGAAATTATAACTACCGTGATACAATACTTCTCCAATATCACACCTAGAAACAGGTATTTGTTTTTCTATATTAATATTTGTGGCCTTCTCTTTTATTACTATCTATGAAATACACATACAATATATAAACATACACTGTATGGTGAGCCAAAGATAGAACTGGCTAGTTTGGAAGAACCTGTTATCTCAGGAACTGTTTCCTCAAATTATGAAGTCTTCTATGTTGCATATTTCTTTAACTTAGGAAGGCTATGTATTTTATTCGATCACATTATTCGTTTAGATGTTAATTGCGAAAAAATGTAATATTATATGTCCTCGATTGAGGATTGTACTTATAAGTTGTCGCGGTTACAGTCGTAGGCCTATCCCTGCGTCACAACTGGCCTACCTTGCCATGCGAGATATATTGTGAAGCTAGGACGTCACCATCCAAGCGAATTATTCAACTTTATTATATTAGGATAGATATAACTTTTAATTTACAAAAGTTATTGTTCTAAATTCAATTAAGGCAGTCCTTAAACGCTTCAACGTTTTTTTCTTTGTGGAAGTTAATTGAAATATATTTTCAGTGTAAATTGAGCTCATGGAGAAAGTTGTAAAAGATGTGTTAGTATTTTTAATTAAACTTTTTTAAGGAAATCCAAAATATAATTAAATATGCTTTCTACTAGTAATGTTACAAAGTTAACAACGCTATAAGAAAATTTACAATTAATTATTTTTGTATAAGAGTAGGTCTCCCGTGATATATCTTTTCGTAGGTTACTTGAACCTACAATTTAAAAAATATATTATCATCACTCCATCTTTTTGTACGCCCACTGTAGGTCATGTGCCTCATCAGGATATCCACGTCATTTGATTTTATATCTATGGCATCCCATGCCCCTGTCCAGATCGTCGATCCTTTTGGTCGGGGAACCTCTTTGAGCCATCTGTCGTTAGTTCTCTGTGCTAATATATTCGTATTTACTAAATACTTAAGTGCGTACAATAAATTAGGAATATGTTACAAAAGGTTCCCAGGTGTGTGTCTACCAACAACTAACCACCAACCTACTGCATAAGGTATGTAACATCAAATCAATAACAAGCTAACCAAAACTAACTAAAGCTAACAAACTAAAAAACAACAAAAAAGTTGAAAAAGTCAATAGTTCTTATATTCATTTGTTATCGAAAAAAAATATTACTTTGATATTTATAGACGTGATTTCGTATTTTTTTTAAATTCCGATGTAGCTTTATGGGAACGTTTCGCTTAGTTGGTCAGAGTGCTGGGGGAGGAAAAGGAGCGAGTTCAAATCCCGTTACAAATTTTAAACATTTTCTAAAAAAAGTATTTTTCTTTCTTAAGTGAATAGAATAGAATATCAATTAAACATTTAAGGAATTTTTGCTTCTTGAAAGTCAAACAAAGAGAGAAGAAATATTATATATGGTTAAACATTATATTACATACATATATAACAGACGCTGTGCCACCGTGTCTCAAAGGTCTCAATATGTTCTTGCCATATATTTATGCATTTACATACAAGTATAGCAAGATAATTCTCAATGTTAATTTTTCGTGAAATATTAATAGATTTACGATCTTGATACTCGCCAACGGCGAAGTCTGAGGCTTGCGGGAAGGACTCTTCTAAATCATTAATTAGCAATTAAATTATTATATTGTTTATCTTATAGAGTTTTGTATGGGTTTTGCAAAAGTCCTTGTGGCTCTAAGACCATCGACACCAAAAAGAGCGGTGTTTGATATGTCGTCCCTGTAGCTGTGTCTGTGTATGTATACGTGTGTACGTGTGTGTGTGTGTGTGTGTACGTGCGTGTGTATGTGTGTGTGTATGTGTGTGTGTGTGTAGCTCCTGAATGAATAAACCGATTTCATAAATCGGTTTACTCATTCAGGAGCTACACATTTATTTGACAACCATGTTCACTGCGCTGGTTTTAGCTGTGTTTATTGTTACGTTAAGTTTTATCATAACTGAATCAAAAGCTCAGGGCTACAGGAATTTTATTTATATGAGGTAGTAATTTTTGAAGATGAAAATGAAAATACATCGAAAGCAATATCAACATTTTAGGTAATATGGAGCGCGGGACGAAGAGGCGCCGACAGTTGCATTGTTGGGACATATGTATGTGTGGCCCGACGTATCGTGTGGAGTACGGGCGGTCTAATCTGACTTTTGAAATTTTCTTATACATATAAATATATATATATATATATATATATATATATATATATATATATATATATATATATATATATATATATATATATATATATATATATATATATATATATATATATATATATATATATATATATGTATATATATATATATATATATATATATATATATATATATATATATATATATATATATATATATATATATATATATATATATATATATATAGGTTTAAAACTAAAAATATTTTTATTTTGGATAAAACCAAAGTGAAGGATCTAAAAATTTAACAATAATGATTTTAATAGCATCATCCGTCATTATATTTGTAGCGAAATATATTTCGAAAATGTCACTAGTAGGATTTATTAACGCTTCTTAAAATATAATTTACCGAAGGCTGATAAATAAAAGATTCGAACAACTTTGTACAGAATAAGCAACTATTGTACTTTTCAAAGTTAAAAAGAACCTTTCAAGCAGAATTAACTTTTAAAATATACAAAAAGCTTTCACGAAAAAGAATTATTAATTTTACCATTCAGGTTTTAGACTTACTTATTATGGATTGAAGAAATTTACTCTAATTTTATTGTTTTTTTCAAAAAATATCATATTGTATATTTTTATTTTCACACCACGATGTATCAAGAATGCGTAAAAATGTCTAAACAAGCAGCAAAAAAAATAAAATATAATGGACGTATCGTGGAAAGATTCGAGATTTATCGAAAAAAAAAAATGCAACGTAACGTGGGAGAGTTGGTTTATTTTTTAATAGGGTTTGGTATTTTTTTAGTGATATCTATATAAAAGCATTTTTTTCTGACTCTACTCTTAAAATCAGTCAATCACAAATGCAAAGCTTCGTTTAAGTCCTGAAAACTGAACGTGAAGATAAAACCACAGTAACTGAAGTTTTAACAAGAGCCAGTCAAAGTGACATTAATAAAATGCTACCATTAATCAGGAAATTGAAGGAAACAAATTATTCTAACTAAAAAATAATCAAAATAACAGCCGATACATTTTATTGAACAACAAAAGTATTTTAAATGTCTTTGTCATGTCTTTGTAACCAATTACAATAATTTATATAAATATATGAAACTCTGATGTAAACAATGAGACACATTTGAGATTATTTAAACGACAAATTTCTTATTATATAAAAGTTTTTCTCTCAGTCTGGGTCTAGAGAATTTCTTAATTATCTTATTTTTTTTTCATCTTAATTTTTTCCGCAGGTGGAAGAAAATGAAAGCATGAGGAGAAATGAAAACATTAAATATCTACAGCACTCGCACGCTTGTGCCCCTGCAACATTAAGCGCCCAATCAGGCTCCCTAAGGAGACTTAAAGTACGTTAACATTTTTTTATATTAACTCTATTATTTCACACAAATTTTGAAACAATTGTAATTATTCGTTAAGTATAGGCAAATTGAATATGTGGCATAAGAAATACATGTTAATGACGCAATAACTCGTAATTTAGTTTAAATATAGAGGAAAACACTCCGTTTTCAATATTAACAATAGATTCCTACTGCTTACCTACTATGCGGGATAAAGCGTGAAGCTAAAAATAATAATTTACTCTCTAAAACCAGTGAAGCAATTGGTCATTCACCTGACAAGCAATGACTTAAAAAAGCGAGCAACAGAAAGAGACAGAGAAATAAGCAGATGGACAAAGTAGTCTAAGACTGCGAATACAATGCTACCAATAGTAGCACCAATCTTACCCTTTGGATACAAAACACTAAGAAGGCAAAAAATTGAGTGATACGAGATCATCAGTATCATTTATTAACCTTTTCTAATCACGACATAAATAAAAATAAAAAAAGTTATAAAAAGAAATATTATTACTTACCCCTATAATATATAGATAGATGCTGGTATAAGTCAGCGCATTGAGACGTCCTAAATCTTAAGATAATGGTTTTTTATTGCAGTTAAATAATACGAATGACTGCAGGTATTTTCTATCAACTGTCTGAACAGTTTTATTTTGGTGTATGCGGGAAATAAAATTTATGAGCGTCTGGCTCAGTGGTAGAGTGTACGCCTGGTGAGAACAAGAGATATCAGATTGAACATAGAACAGAACAGATCTATTGCGAGTTAGGTTGCAGGATCTTATAAGTTTAGATTACGCGGCGAATTTCATGCAAAGTGCAGTAAAACCTATGTTTAATTTTTTTCTTTCCATTTCTTTAACTTATGAGCTTATTTTTTTATGCCATGTGCAGACATGGCAGGGTAGGCACAGGGAACTTGGGAACCTAGTGTTTAAACACTCCGTTCCACATCTGTTCCCTACTTTCCGCCGAATTAAAATAATAAAGGGTATTGAATTAAATTTATTATTTTACTTTCTTGTTGTATTCACACAAGTCAGGGTAAGCGGAGGGAACTTGGGAACCTAATGTTAAAACATTGCTTTTCCATTAAGTCACTTCCATTCTCCACTTATCATCCAGTTTGAGGCATTGTTAAGTGAGTTCAATCGAAATAAACTGTTTAAATTCATAATTTGATAAAAATGGCTTAATATTTTTGGACAGCGTTGAGATAATTTCCTTCTTACAGTATGCAGTATATTGTAAATTGGACAGATTAACGAGATAAGGCGTATATCTTTCTAAAGAAAAAGACTCTGCTATATGCGGAAAACAGCGTAAAACTTAAAAAAAGAGTGTCCAAAACTTGCAAGTTTAACTCTTCTATAACACTTGCCTCTTGTTTTTCAACAGAATGGGGTTATTTAAATTATTTATAACATAAATATAAGAAATGGAACAATGTTAAATTATTCAGCGATGCTAATGTGAGGAAAACAACATTTTATCATCGTTATATTACTAACGTCTTTCTTCAAAACTGTTAATATATGTTAGTATTTAAGTATTTACTTGATAAAACTAGGAAATTAAAATAATAACACGAACTGAGTAAATCGACGGAAACAGTATATATATTTCTTTACAAAAAGTTACAGTGGCAAGGTTGCCAAGAATAAAAAAGAAAGTGTTGACAGGTACAAAATATTATTTTAAGATGGCGTTCAGTGTTGCAATTAAATACTTCAACATCCTCTTCTTAATTGCAAACCCATAGCCATGGAACAGTCATCAGTCTTCTTCGGAGAAATTGGTTTTGTAAGTATGTCGGCGACCATATCTTGAGTCCCAATATAGCAGAGTTGAAATTCATTATCGGCAACTCTTTCTCGGAGGAAATGATGTCTCAAATCAATATGTTTGCTGCGAACACAGTAAGAATCATTACCTGCAAATTTGATAGCGCTTTGATTATCACAATAAATTATAGTGGGCACATCTGTAAGCTTCCAATTTAGTTTCGACTCTAAATGCCTTAGCCACATAGCCTCTTGTGTGGCCGTAGCCAGTGCCACATATTCAGCCTCCATGGTTGATAAGGCAACTGTGTTCTGTCGTTTAGAACACCATGAGACTGAAGCACCCTGAAACAAAAAAATGTAGCCCGAGCATGATCTCCGGTTGTTAATATCAGAAGCCCAATCTGAATCACAGTAGCCAAATACTCCTCTTTCATCTTTATCTTGGCAAAATTTTAATTTATAATCCTTAGTTCCTTTTAAGTAGCGTAGCACTCTTTTTACTGCCAACCAGTGTTGTGTTTCTGGTTTGTTGTTGAAACTACTCAATTTGTTTACAACAAAACAAATATCTGGTCTTGTTCCTTGTGACAAGTAAAGTAAACTTCCAATGGCTTCTTGATAAGGTGCATTACTAATAATATTATTTTCATCTTCTGTGCTGATCAATTTGGAACTAAGATCACAGGGCGAATGGACTGGATTACAATCTGTCATATTGAATCTCTGTAGGATTTTTTCTATATAAGCAGTCTGATCAATATAAATTTGGTCTCTGCCCGCGTTTTGACTTATCCTCCAGCCAATAAAATAATTGACAGGTCCAAGTGATTTCATTTCAAATTTACTATTAAGTTGTAGCTTGATCTCTTTACCTTTCTCTTCATTATTATAAAAAATTAATAAATCATCAACATAGATCAATATAAAGATGATGTTTCCATTATCATTTTTGTAGTAAATACATGGATCAACAGACGTACTTTCCAATCCTAACTGTTTGAGAACAGATGTAAGTTTCAGATTCCATTGGCGACTCGCCTGTTTTAAGCCATAAATAGACTTGTTTAATCTGCAAACTTCTTGTCCGTGTTCATAGCCAGGTGGTTGATTCATATATATTTCAGCATCTATATCTCCCTGCAAAAATGCTGTAACTGCATCCATTTGGTCTATATATAAATTTTCTTTTACAGCTAGCGCAAACAAATATCTTATTGAAGTGTGCCGTACTACCGGAGCAAAAATTTCATTATATTCAGTTCCTTTCCTCTGTCTGAATCCTTTTATTACTAATCTTGCTTTGTATCGTACAACTTCACCATTTGCATCTGTTTTCATTTTATAAACCCATTTGCAAGGGATTATTCTTTTGTCTTCAGGTAGAGTTACCAATGTCCATGTATTATTCTGAAGAAGCGATTCATACTCGCTATCCATAGCTTCTTTCCACTCTTTTGCTTTTGGGCTTGATAGAGCATCTTCTACAGTCTCTGGTTCCTTTAATAATGCTGATGAACATGTTGGTTTTTCTTCATAACAAAAATAAGTAGTAGGTTTGGGTTTGATATTCCTTGGCCTCAGAGTTATATTTCTTAATCGTATAGAATCGTCATTATGTCTTACCGGTGTGTAATCTGGGTCATTATCTCTTTCTGAATTTGACATATCACTGCTGGCATCATACAATTGTTCCTCTTCTGAACTTTCATTTACTAAATTATCGGTATCAGATTCTTGTTTGGCTGTTGTTTCCTGTTCTTGTAAAGAAGTAAGTGGCATAATTACACAATTATTCCTAGCTGTGTGTTCCAAGAAAACAACATCTCTACTCTTGTATATTTGTTTTTTACTCTCATCATACAATCTGTAGCCTTTAGTATATTCGCAATAACCCACAAATATCATTTTAGTAGCTTTTGAATCCCATTTTCGTCTGGTTTCTTTTGGTACATGAACCATTGCGTGACAACCAAATATTTTCATGTTATTTAAGTTTGGTCTTTTACCTGTCCACAATTCATATGGCGTCTTGTAGTCCAAAGCTTTTGTTGGTGAACGATTTGTTATATATGCCGCTGTTGAGACCGCTTCAGCCCAAAAAATTTTTTGTAATCTGGAATTCAAAATTAGGCATCTAGCTCTCTCTACTAATGTGCGATTCATACGCTCTGCCATACCGTTTTGCTGTGGTGTATATGGATTACTTGTTTGATGCTGGATACCAGATTTACACAAAAACAATTTAAAATCATTGTTTACATATTCTTTTCCATTATCTGTGCGTAACGTCTTTATTTTCTTATTAGTTTCATTTTCTACTAAATTCTTAAATTCTTTAAACTTGTCTAAAGTTTCAGACTTGCTCTTCATGAAATAGACATATACTTTCCTACTATAATCATCAATGAACGTAACATAATATCTGGTACCTCCAATTGAACTTGTCTCCATCGGACCACATAAATCTGAGTGAATTAATTGGAGCAATTCTGAAGCCCTAGTACCAGTATTATTAAATGGTTGTCTACTCATTTTTCCCTCTAAGCAAGTTGTGCAAATTTGATTACCTTTTTTTGATAATTCAACCCCGTCTGCACTATCAGTTACCTTCTGTAAGTCTGTGAAATTGAGATGGCCCATTCTTAGATGCCATAAATTTATATCTCGCTCATCTGCTGTTGATAGCAATGCCGGTGCTTCAGAAACATTATTCAATATATACATGTTGTTGCGATGCAATGCTGTCAATATTAACTTATTATTTTGGTATATCTGACAACTATCTCTCTCAAATTTTACTTCACAGCCTTTATTTACCATTTGACTTACAGAAAGTAAATTGACTGTCATTGTAGGTACATATAAGACATCACTGACCTGTATTGTCCGTATTATGCCATCTGAGTCTCTAATCTGAAAATCCACCTTGCCACTGCCTTTTACTGCTACTGTTTTATTGTCTGCAACCTTTATATTGTTGATAGTTGATGGAGATACATCATACATCCAATTCTTGTTATTGCACATATGCAGTGATGCTCCGGAATCGACATACCAGCAACTCCCATCCAAAGCAGCAGCAGCTGAAAAAGCAGCATAATAACCATTATTTGAATTGTCATTGTTTGACAGAACCTTTTTTTTTTTTTTTAAATAGCAATCCCTACTCATGTGACCATACTTGTTACATACAAAGCACCGTGGCCCTTTGGGTTGCCCTTTCTTCTGCAATTGGTTATTAGGATTTTTTTGCTTTGACATATTTTGTTTATTATATGACTTGGCATAGTAAGCAGCAGAATCTGATACCTTAATTTCTTGTAACAACTTAGTTTTTACATAATCTGCAGTAATAGTCACACCCGAGCTCTCCAAAGCCATTATCATTGGCTTGTAGTAATCTGGGAGACCAGCGAGCAGCAACGTACCCAGCCACTCGTCACCTACTACAAAATTGATATTTCTCAACTTGTGAGCTGTTGACATTACCTTAGTGACATACTCTTCAACACTCGAACAATTGTCCAAGCTAGTGGTGATCAAATCTCTCAATAAACCTACTTTTCTGCTAAGCCCTGAGTCATCAAAAACTTTTTCTAATTTAGTCCAAACCTGTTTCGCTGTTGTAGCCTCTTGTACATGGACGTAATTAACTGGATCCACTAACAGTATTATTTTCGATTTTGCTTTCGTATTTTTCTTGCTATCTGATACATAGGCTGGATCAGGTTCAATCTCTTGCCACAATTCTTCATGTTCAAGGTAGTTTTTAACGGCAAACTTCCAACTTTGGTAATTTTCTCTTCCAATTAATTTCTCAATAGTACCCATTGTTATTTGTGATGCCATTTTATTAAGTACTTTTCTCAAAAAACTAAGCTGAAAATTGCTGGAAAATAATGAGGACGCCGGCAATTTTTTAGGTTAACTAACTTCAATCTAGGTGAATCACAGCGCTTATATTCTGAAATACTTCCCTAATATACTATCGGACATATATTGCCCATAACCTGTTAATATATGTTAGTATTTAAGTATTTACTTGATAAAACTAGGAAATTAAAATAATAACACGAACTGAGTAAATCGACGGAAACAGTATATATATTTCTTTACAAAAAGTTACAGTGGCAAGGTTGCCAAGAATAAAAAAGAAAGTGTTGACAGGTACAAAATATTATTTTAAGATGGCGTTCAGTGTTGCAATTAAATACTTCAACAAAAACAACTGTTGTAGAATTATTACATTCAGGAGCTTTACTTTAGTTAGAAAATCCTAAAGCTCTTTTTCAGGAGGATGGAGGATGAGGCCTGTCGTGGCGCAGTGACACAAGAGTGTGACTGTAACCGACAGGTTCTGGGTTCGATCCCCAGTCGAGGAAATGAAATATTTAATATTTTCAATTTAAATATTTGTTTCATTTCTTCGCTCTGGTAATAAGACAAAGCGCGGCGTTGAGTTACGTCACTCAACACGCAATGCTTCAAATTCGGCGGAAAGTGGGGAACGGAAGTAGAACGGAGGGTCATAACACTAGGTTTCACTTCCGTTCCCTCTGCCTACCCTGCCTAGTTCGGGATACAGCGTGAAGCTGAAAAAAGGCAGTTTTACAATATTATAAAAAGATAAAGAATATAGTTTTTCAGTTATAAAAAAGTTCATTATTGTAGAACCATATGAAGGTTGTCACGGCGTGCTAGTTTTAATTACAAGTATATTTTGCTATAAATATATAGTGATAGTTTAGTTAGATTTTTTACGACTATATTAATGTTTTTCTATCGTAGTAACGCTTAAACAACGAGCGCCGGCTTGAGGCCTGTCGTGTCCCACTCGAGGAAATGAAATATGTAATATTTTCAATTTTACGTTTTCTTCGATCTGGTAACAAAGTAAAGCACAGCGTTGAGTTCCGCCACTCAACATGCAATGCACACATTGAATTCGGCAGAAAATAAAAAATGGAATTGGAAACGAGTCTCTTAACACTAGATTCCCAAGTTTCCTCTGCAATGTGCGGGATATAGCGAGAGAGAAAAATCTCCATAACTCCTTGTCTACAATTATTATATTTTTTATTGTAACGATTAAGTAAAACGTCTCATTTTTAGGAACTTGAGTAAGTTATTTCAAACAGATTCAAGAGCAAACGTTCACTAATATTCAATTAATTATCTACAAAAATTGTCGTTTGAGAGAATTTGCGTAGAAATTAATTACAATAATGAAAATCGTTTAACTCGAGGAGGAGAGCTTCCTAATAACTTTGAGGAAAGTCCATCGCCACTTGGTTTGATGAAGTATTCTCATTTTGGTTAATTTTTAAATGTTTTCTAAATATGATTTCTGTTTGTTTTTTAATTCCTCGCGTTGCCGGAAAGAATTTATTGTCAGATAATCCGTTAACAGATTTTAAAATAATAGTTTCGCGGAACATAACGCCACGCATGTGTAGACCACGGCGGTAAAACTAAAATATTTCTGATGTTAAGACGCTCCGTTATTTTTAAAATACTTCCTTTGTTATTAATCTGACGTATTCGAGAGGGATTGCGTGTCTTTGGACAATAATTTTACAATATAAAAATAATAAAAAAGTTCAAGTATTTAATAACTCTGAAATTACGCTATTACACTTGTAATAAATCTGTACAGTACACATTGATCGCTAATTGTAACGTGACTTCGATCACTATATTATACCCCGCACGTAGCACGGCAGACAAAGAGAACCTCGTGCTAAGATACTAAACCTCCCGTGCTAAGCCCAATTGTATTCTCATCAGCGCAAGCGAACTAATTTCTTTCTTACCGCAAATAGAAATCGAACTGCTGCCGTCGCTTTTACAAACAGTTTTTGTACCAATGCACCACGATGGTCCCGCGAATTATTCTTATAGCTGCGAAATATTAACAGACAGTCAAACATGAATAGAACACATGCGTTGTTTACATCTAAGATTTAAGATTAACTATATTAATTTTTTTTTTCTGAATTCTTTCCAAAAAAGATTTATCAGGATTAGTTATTATTTAAATTAATAGGTAGAAGACTATAGTAAATTGTAATTAAAGTGTTTTAATGTTTTATTTTCTACTTCGGCAACATAAAGAACAGCAATTCGTGTCAGGTGTAGCCTCTCGAAGCGCAGGTTGTGAGTTCAATTTCCACTCCAAATGGAATATTTAATATCATCTTTTCCGGTCCGGTCGGTTCCGGTACGCGTGCTCGTGTCACTGCCCGTTGAATATTATATTTACTAACGTAATCACTTCTACTTCTTACTATGTGCTTATGTCACACTCTGCGCCGCTGTACCTCAATGGCTTATATAAGTGTAATGAAATGTGAAAATATCAAATTCACAATCAGTTGCAGCGTTAAAGCAACTCACACTGTTAGAAAACTTTTAATTGAATAAATTCGTAGATTCTCCGATATTGTGCTGAACACGATTACGATGTAGCAAAATACATAACGCAAAAAACTATCGAGTGAACTGAGTGAATAATAAGTTTATTTTAAAGGGGCTTTGTTTTATATTTTGTCAGTAGTCAATATTTAACATTCTCAAATGGGTATTGAACCTACAACCTGTCACATTAACATTCGCACTCTCCTGGTGTATTTTAGTATTTTTAGTATTATTTGACTTTCAAGACAAAAACATACTTTTTAATTGATTCTACTTTAAGCTCTACACTTTCCAGAAAATGTTTAAAAATTTTTACGTAGCGGGATTTTAATTCACTCCTTCTGGAAACTGCCACCACACTCTGACCAAGTAAGCTAAACGTTCTTATCAAGTTATGTCAAAATTAATAATAAAATCAAATTCATATCGAATATTAAAAATATAAAACCAATATTTCTCTGTTTTCTTATTTAAGTAACATATTCAATACATTGTGTCATTGGAATTCAACGTCACGCCTAGTTAATTGACTAAAACGAGGAATATAAGTTATGTATTCCCCAAAATGATACGTTAACATACTACCGTCGCATCTACAGTCACATTCATTAAGTTAACTGGTGAAAAACAAGAGTGAACGAACATGCATTTTACTCAAACGAAATCATAAACAAGTCCAATAAATATTCCTAAATACCTCTTGCGCCTTGTCTTCTGTCATCAAGCTCCTCGTACATATTTCCCGGGGGTCTTCATAGTGTTTACGTGATTTTTTGTCATGATGGTTGACCATATTCTAAAAAATCTACAGAGTTTTTTCTTCCGTGACCGTATATATTTTTTCTAATGACTTTAATATAAACCGTCATGATGCAGTGGTATAGCATCCAGCAATTGTCAGTATAAATATTAGTTAAGAAGATGAAACATTATCACCCAAAGTAGATGATATTATTATACAAAATCGATATTCAGTTTTGTAAACGTTATGTGTTTTTGTGATAACAAATTGGAATGTCAATGCACTCCTTGGAATGTTTACTCTTCAACCACTTTGCATCATGTAATAAATATGTAAATCCTTTAAATGTTGACAATATTTTGTGGAAATACATGGTGTTTTATAAAAATAAGAGAAAAAGGTCGTGGATTCGATCAGGACGGAGTGAAAACATATTATTATTCTTCACCTTCTGTTACAATCCGATATATTACATTAAACAGCAGATGTAGTAATGAAACCTACAATCGGGGCAAATTTAAATTGGGAATCTCAACATGACGCTTCGCCTTGTTACCAAAGCAAAGAATTAAAAATAGTAAATAATTCATTCCCTGAAGACGAGATCAATCCCACAACATGTCGCGTTTACAGTTATGTCCTTAGTACACCCTTGTGTCTTTGCGCTAGGACAAGCCAGGTATTACTAGAGTACTTGTACTATATGAACTAGAATGTTGAAAGTCTAAGGTCCTTGGGACAGACAAAGTTAAGATTCTGAATCAAATGAAAATAACTAAAAAATATAAAAAAATCTTTATACTAATTTCATGTATATTATTTTCTAATAAGTACTAGTAGTACCGTCATCTATCCTATATATGTCTTTATCAATATTCAATCGAAACATTGCATTCTTAATCTTTGAAATCAATCTACGTTTGAGAGGGCAGAGAGGAAATTAAGATTGAAATTTGTATGAAAATGACAGCTTGTGCATGCCAATAAACGATCTGATGATTTTGATATTTGGTTTGACAGCATATACATCACAAACTGCAATCCGATAAAGTTTGGGGTTTACTAACATATTTTCTGATTGTAATTTTACATTTATTTATTACTTTGTTAAAAACTAAATAAAATATGTCGAGCGATATTTATTCAAGTGACAGTGATGACAGTGTTATGGAAGTTTTGCAGTTACTATCAGATTCTAGTAGTGATGATGAGGTACGACGCTCTTCATCACGAGCACTCAGGAGAGTCAACTTTATGGAGAGTCTGGGTGATGCGGAGTTCACTTTAACTTCACCGGTGTATAAGGATAAAAATATGTATTTTAAAAATTTTATTATTAAAAAATATTAATGATACTTTTTTTTTTTTAATTTTCTATATCTAATTGTAGTTTTTCCGTTTTTAATTTAAAATATTTATCCAAATGCTCTTTTTTAGCTCTAAAATAATCAGCAATGGTTAAATCTTTGCTTCATGGCTTTCGTTATTTTTTTTTCTTCTTTAATAAAAAAAGTTATTTTTTTAGTCTTTTGTTCAGTAAATCATTAATAAAAAAAAATATTACATGTATTACTTCTAAAACCTTATATTACCTGCCTTAGGTATCCCAACAGTTAAGGTCCTCAATTTATTAATGGGTTCCCTTCTTAATTCTGGTATCTGTTGTAAAGTCTGTGGTAGATCTTCAGACTCAACAACAGACATGATATCATTTTCACTCATACTTTGGTTTTCTCCATCTCGTTGTCTACCCAACTCTCCATATCCCCCAAACGGCACACCAAAACCTGTACACGTGTTTCCTAACAAGCTCGAAACTTTCTCTAATATCTCATCTAGAGGTATGTAGTCGGGTGGGCCACCACCTGTCTAAAATGAAAATTGGGTATATAATATGAATACCTTGGCAAAATAAGAATATTATATATTGATTACATGTATTTGTTTATGTTCACCTTTATTTGGTTTAATCTTATTTTAGTGCAACGTTTACGTAAGCTTTCTTTTAAATTATCCCATTTCAAACGCAACTGTTGAGGGTTTCTTGGATATGTTGCGGTCGAATTAAATTTACTCGTTAATCGAACCCACTCCTCATTTTTTAACTTATTATTTGTAGCATTAGTCGCCTTCGTCGTAATAATAATACTGTTAGCGACTAGATTCAACAACGTCTGAGTCTCCTCCTTTTTCGAAAATGGCTTACTGTTTACCTAGTCAAACACATATAAATTAATATTATTAAGAATTAGAAAATTTTTTCTAATATATTCATAGAAAAACAATACTACTCGGAAAGAACTCACGAATTTAAAACTTCATAAATAAAATAGTTACAATGCTGCGATCCATTGTAAAATAATTTTTTTCGTGTTATAAATATATTATAAACGAAGGAAGAATATTACAATTTGTAATAATTTTTAAACATAAGTGTCTAAAAATGGCAGAATTTTTTCGCACCAATTGACGTACGAATGCATAACTATTTTATTTTTTTTAATTCATTCTTTGTTAATGTTTCACGACTCAAAAAAATATATCAAATATTTTTTTCTTGAAATTCGTTTTAAAAAGAAGGTTTTGTAACTGTTGGGTGTTAATAGCACATAGATAATATTTTATTTAAATACAAAATTTACGTACAACGGAACTATCAAGAGGGCAGGGATTTCCTTTCAAACTGTTGTTGAACATAAGTTGACATTGCTAAGATTCGTTATTGGCATGCAGATTGGATTCGATCTAAACTCATATCACAATCAAAGATTGATGTAATCTCTAGTTTGGAAATTCAATCAATATTGCTCTAAAAATACACATTACTATTCAGAATCATGTTCTTTGCTTTAAAGTACGACGTTATAAAAAGATTTTACACAATTTATTTATTCTAATGCCGACTACATTCAATGGGCAGACATTTTTTTTAATTCAAACAATCTCTTCCAGTTTTGTTTGATGCCCTTGACTACAAGCTGAATATTTTAGAAAATAATATGTAAATTAAATTGAGGCTTTTCTTGATGCACGGGCACAACCGTGCGATATCTTCGCGACGCATAAACGTGACAGGTAGCGGGTACGATCCCCGGAAATGGAATATTTAATATTTTCATTACTTCGCTCTGTTAACGAGGCAATGATAGACACCGTGGCGTTGAGATTTGCAACTCAACGCGTAATAACTACAGAATTAGAGGACTAAAAGAAGGAAACGGAAGGGTTTTTAGAACGAACAGGAAAACTGTTTCACTTGGTATCTGCCGCCGAATTTTCTAAGTGACGGTACGTCACATGTTGAAGTATTATCCTCATCACCTGAATACTTTACAGGCCACCTGATGGTAAGTGGTTACCGTCGCTCACGGCTCCGTGTAGCTCCAGAGGAGCTACAGAAGCATTACCAATCCGATCCAATGCGAAA
Organism: Eueides isabella; assembly: GCA_019049475.1. Classification (NCBI taxonomy): domain Eukaryota; kingdom Metazoa; phylum Arthropoda; class Insecta; order Lepidoptera; family Nymphalidae; genus Eueides; species Eueides isabella. Next base: position 1,359,306 of record CM032391.1, on the reverse strand, counting down.
CGCAGTGTCCGAAGTCACTACTTAACGCCGGTTTTAAATGCCGGGGGTGATAATGGTCCGGTCGAGTCTGCCCATGCGTGTTGCCATTTCTGACAACGTGACTCTCCCACACGTACTTTATCGCCTCTTATGACACCGTCAGTACCAGGATGATCCTATGCTAAACCGGAATCACACGGCTAAAAAAGAAAGAACGATAATAAAAACGGAGCGTTATTAAACCAAAGGACACATGGAACTGTAGTGTTACTACTAATTTTCTACCAAATTGAGGTATTTATAATATTTAATTTCCTCGTGTGGTATTCGAACTTGTTGCGTTTGAACTCCCACACTGTATAATAGTGCGTCTATAAAATTATAGATATTCGATAATATTTGCAAACCGTTATTTAGTAAATTACATTATTTAATATACGAAATATAGCTTTCTTATTAGATCTTTCAATTAAGAGATTATTTTCCTGTCACGGCCAAATGTTGAGTTTTGTAAAAAAGTTTGCGCTACCTGTAGCCGAAGGTCTGTTGCTTAGAGAAAATAAATTTATACGCAATTATTTACGGTTTATATACATTTTTCTATTAATATCTGTAATATTATGGAATGAACATTTAAACTATATTATAAGTAGAGTTTTGGCTCTCCTTGCTATGAGATATTTTATTAAGATAATAATCCTTTATTAAGTAGTAATAGATACCTGTCGTGGCGCAGCGGCACAAGCGTGTGACTGTAACCGACAGGTTCTGGGTTCGATCCCCGGTCAAGCAAATTAAATATTTAATATTTTCAATTTAAATATTTATTGTTTAATTTCTTTGCTCTGGTAATAAGGCAAAGCGCGGCGTTGAGTTCTGCCACTCAACACGCAATGCCTCAAATTCGGCGGAAAAAATACCATAATGGTAATTTATTTGAATCCTTTAAATATTGACAACATTTTGTGGATATATGTGGTATTTGTTATTAAAAAGAGAGCAAAGGATGGTGAGTTCAATTACAAAACAGATATTTTATTTTTCTTTAGTTAATGCTACATAGCGAGGAGAACTGACTGTAAAAATATTCCGTTCCTCACTTTCTACCCAAATCCGATATATTAAAGACGAAGTAGCAGATCTTACAACCGGAGCTTATTTAAAATGGTTAGACATTTTATTTTTAGTTAAACATATCTAATTGCATCCCATATACAGCTCACACCCCGTCTTAATGTTTAATCATTCACTGATAAGAAACGGAACGCAACGTCGCGCTGCATTCCCGCGATAATCGAACTCACAAGTGTCGCGACGATAATATAAACAAAATTGAATCAAAAAGCAGACATCGATATAAATATACTAAGATAATTTCCTTTATCGCTTCTACTAAGAAAGACTAAATGGTTTTTATTATACATATTTTCAAATTTATATGAAATAATTTGTCTTTTAGTAATCGCTTTTTAAAAACAATTAAAATTTATTTATGCGTCTGAATGCCACAAAATTATTCGGTGCCACAGGATAGGTGAGACGTCAAAGGTATTATTTCTGAAACGTAAAATGAATTGTAATCTTTTTTCTTTCATAGGAACACATTTTTTGATTAAAGTTGTTTACCGAACATGGCAAGGCAGAGGAAACTTGGGAACCTCCCTGACATTTTGCCTCTATCAAGACACTTTGTGCCGCTTGATTTATTGCCTGTTGATTAATGAAACTCAACTGATTTGCCTTCTTACCTGAGCGATGAAATGAAGATAGTAAATATTTCAATACTAAACTTAAAAGTTTTAAAAAGTGTATAAAAATTTTGAACGAAGCAGGATTTGAACCTGCGCCTCTGGAAAACCGTTCCAGCGCTCTGACCAACTAAGCCATTCGTTCTTAGTTGGTCAGAGCGCTGGAACGGTTTTCCAGAGGGGCAGGTTCAAATCCTGCTTCGTTCAAAATTTTTATACGCTTTTTAAAAATGTTAAGTTTAGTATTTTCTGTCCTAAGTGTGGAATAACACTTTAAAACATAGTAAAAATATTTCAATTTTTCGTTTTTTATTACTTTAAATTTAGATAAGCATTAGTGGAGTAGGTATTAAAAGAGTACTTGTAATATATGAACTAAAATACAAAAAATGAATGTGCAGTTTATAAATACACATATTTATATATAATATAATAATACACATATTTATATACAATGCTGCTCACTGTTTCCTGCATGAAACAGAGTCAGGAAGGAAATCTAAATTCCTAATATTAAGGCACTCTGTTTCCAATAAGACACTTCACCGTTCACCGTTTTGCAATTTGCGACGAAAAGAAGAATTGTGTGCTGAGTGGCAGAACTCAACGCCGCGCTTAGTACCAGAGGGAGGAAATTATGATATTTTTTTTTATTTATTATAATGGGAATAACTTAGCTCTGTGCGTCACGATTGACCTGACCTGATATTTATGTATAATGTACAAATGCTTTACATTATACCGTTGAGAATATTAAATATCTGTTCTCAACTTGTAATAAGAAATGGCCAAAATCTTGTAATTACGCTGCTCGAGTGACTCCTCTTCGATAAGAGTGTGAAAATACTTTTGTTCCTTGTTTACGAATCGCTGGTTTTGTTTATTTGGTATCTAGCTCCGAGGTCATAGTGATCGTAGGGACTATAAAACATCGGCTGTGTGTTCGGTTACCTCTCAAAGAAGTGATTTATTTATGATTTATCGTTCTAATAACTGCATAAATCTTAGCGTTGACTCCCGCCTTTAGGCAAGTAATGTCTAGAAAAATTGTGTGGAAATAAAGTTGAGACAGAGTGTCCGGACAAAAGATTCCATACTTAAGCATACAACGTGGTTCCTATTTATTAGAGTATAATTTATCCTAATTTATTATATATTTGTTATATTATTATAAGTGAGCAGAAGGCATTGATCAAAATATTTTATAACCACGAACGATACCCACTCGAGGTAATTAATTATATTAATTATTTTATTTTCCTTGCTTCGCTAACTTAGCAAAGCACGGGTTTTGCTAAGTTAGCAAAGCCCGTGCTTTGCTAATGCCTTCTGCTCACTTATCATAGATCGGAACTTAACACCGTTGTTAAGTTCCGATCTATGTTCAGCACTTAACACTCAAAACGTCTAAAACTCGTCGGAAAATTGTGAATGAAAGTGTCCTAATGGGAACAGAGTATCTCAATACAAGGTTTCTTGATTTCTTCTCTCTACACTGCTTTGTGCGGGATACAGCCTAAAGTCTAAGAAATGAATTTTATGTAATATTGAAAAAATATACCTGGCATATGCTAATTTTATAAAGAAGTTTGTGTTTGTCATATAATAGTGAATACAAATTAATTTTCGAAATCAATCAATCATGGGAAACCAAATGTTGTATGTCTCATGAAATACCAAATAGAGGTTTATGTAATGAGAGAGCGCGTCTATACAATATTATTATTGTATAGACGCGCTCTCTCATTATTTGCAAAACGATTCGATAATATTTGCAAAACGTTATTTAAATTACATTATTCAAAATATGAATATCGCTTTTTTGTTTGATCTATCAAGTAAGAGATTATTTTCCTGTCACGGCCAAATATTGAGTCTTGTAATAACGCTTGCGCTACCTGTAGCCGAAGGTACATAGCTGTAGCTTAGAGAAATAAATTGAATTTATACGCTTAATTACAATTTTTTTATAATATCAGTAATTTTGGTGCTTGTCGTGGCACAGGAGCATAGACGTGCGACTGTAGGCGCTTGCATTGATTCAATACTCACTTGAGGAAAAGAACATTTTAATGTTTTTATTTGTTCGTTCTGGTTACAAGGTAAAGTGCAGTCTGTTCGTCTAACACGCAATACCACCAATTTTGGGAAAAATGAAGAATGGGACAAAGTGCCTCAACACCACCATCGGGGTTCCAAGTTTCCTCTGTTTTCTATATTTCTATATCGTGTGGAATCGTGAAGATAAAAAAATTGTACCGTACCGTAACCACAATAAAACTAGAGTTTACTTGAGCCGTGGATGATAGAAACAATATCCGTAGAGATCGGATCGGATGTTTGACGTGGAGATCCTGATAAGGTCTATGTCCAATTTTGGGTGTACAAAAGACGGGAATGATGAAGAGTGTTTTTTTTCTTTTGAGATTTGAACGTGCAAAAAAATAAATGACACATATCACAAGAGACATACTTGTGCTAAAAAAAAATCTACACTTTCTTAGCGTTATCAGCTATAAAACACTTTTAATTATGTTCTGGATTTCCTTATAATATTTAATTAAAAACACGAACTCGTCTTCTACAACTTTCTCCATGGGCTTAATTTACAAGGAAAATATATTTCAATTAAGTTCCACAAGGAAAAATTTTTAATTGAATCATTTGAGGACTGTCATAGTTGAATGTATCGAAATATAATTTGTAATTTAAATCTATATCTATACTAATATAATAAAGTTCAAGAAATTGCTTGGCTGTCTGTTGGAATGAATTCCGTGCTTTGTCTCGTAACCAAAGCGAAGGAAGTCGTACGCTTATGCCCCTGCTTTACATCAAGCCTCTCTTGACTTAATAAAATATATCTCTCTCTCTCAGTTCACGCTGTATCCCTTTTCTGGCAGGGTGTTACGACACTCCGTTTCATTTCTGTTCCTCATTTTCCACCGAATTTGAGACATTGCATGTTCCGTGGCGGAACTCAACGCTGCGTTTTGATTTGCGAATAAGTAGAGCAAAAATAGAGCAAAGAAAATATTAAATATTTAAAGTGAAAATAATAAACATTTCATTTCCTCGAGTGGGGATCTAACCCACAATCTATCGGTTACAGTCACACGCTTGTGCCACGACAGGCCCCCCTTAATAAAATATTAGAGTAAATAATAAAATTGTTATTTAACTTAAAAAACTTGTTATTTATACTGACATAAATTAGTAAAAAAAGCAGTTAAAAAACTGATCAAATGCGAGTTGGATTCGCCCTTGAGGATTTCAGCATTGCATGTTTACGGGAAGTACTAATAAAAATAGACCAACTTAAGTTTGTAGGTATATGCACTCATTTATTATGAAATAAAGTAAAATGATATATTTCTAATAGATATATAGCACCTTTATTTGTACTGCAAGTTCTCGCATTAGTCAAATTTCTAATTTAAAGACCTACAATAATTAAAATAGTACGAGAAATACGAGTACTCTATACACATTTTGAATACGCGGCGAATAATATAGAGTTTGCGGGCGTAAGAATAGTGATAGTATTTACTATGAAATACGTATACATTTTTACTTTTTCAGATTTTTAATAGAAATTCTCACTTCATGCTAAATTTCATAACTGTACGTCCACGAGAAGTTCAAAATGCAGCAAAAACAATACATAAATATTTGTAACGATTAGTTATTAGAGACTGGCAAGATTGACCGCACACCTTTAAACTTTATAGATTTTGGGTGCGATACACACTTGAGGAAATTAAATATGTAACTTTTATTTTTGTACCTGCTTTTATAAAAAGAGAAAGTAAAACATATTAAAATTCTTTCTTTAATAAGGAAATGAAGCCTTTTAGATTAAAGTGGACTTTGTTAAACAGTTATTCCATGGTAATGAAACAAAAATAGATATAATTTCCATTTTCATTGTCTTAAATTCCATACAAAGTTGTGGACGACGATAGTATGAAATGAATAAAGTAATAAAAATCAAGGTAAGGGTAAATTCGACTAAAAAAAAATTTTTTTTTATAATTTTGTCATATATATCTCCCTAATTTCGGTGAATAATAGACTAGAGTCGTAATACTGAATACCCAAATTTCCTTTGCCTAAACTTAAATTTAAAAAGCGTATAAAAGTTTTGAACTTGGTATAATTTTATGTGTATTGTGTGGAAAAATACTTTCAAAAATTTGGAAAAGTTCCCTTTTTTTAAATATTCTAGCCTATATATGAAGCAGAAAACAACGTGAAATAAAAAAAAGAATGTTTTATCGATTTTGATGTAAACAAGGAGGGTATAAATGGCAAAACAAAGAAAGTGTACCACAGCACAGTTAACAAAAACATGAGCGTGAACTATAGCAATTTCAGCCGGCGGAGATAGAATCACGTATTGAGTAAAACTATCACGATGTGCTGTCCGCGTCATCACAGCAGTCACACGTCAGTATGACACATTAAGAAAAAAACTGAGTAATACAGAGGACTTAATGAAAAGTAACATTTACTTACATTTTTATTATACCTTTTTATTTTTCTCGATAAACTAACATTTATTAATTTATAACTAACTTATTACTAATTTTCGGCTTTCTGACAGTGAGAGCTCCTCCCTCCCTCAGCCCAGCCGGACCGTGACAATGAGTCCTGCTTTTAAGTGCGTGCAGCCGACGTTTGTCGATTTATAAAACTTTATCACGTCAATAAGAGTCACCAAATTAAAATAAAGCTACCACCGATTCGGAAGAGAATTTTGCTGAGTAGAGCCGGCAAGAAACTCAGTAATTGATTTTGTCGATATTTTGTTTACAATTTCATAATATAACATAAATAATAGCATCTTTCGTGCATGAAATGTATTACGAAATAAATAATCAAATAAACGTTGTTACAGCATTGCGAGGCGAACCGCAGTCTATTAATCTGCGTCGTCTGGCTCCACCTGGGCACATCCGCGTCTAGACACCAATAAGAAGATAACACGCATCACAACATTTATTTGTTTGTATATTTGAGGCCTGTCGTGGTGCAGCGGCACAAGCGTGTGATTGTAACCGACGGGTTCTGGGTTCGATCCCCAGTCGAGGAAATGAAATATTTAATATTTTCAATTTAAATATTTAATGTTTCATTTCTCCGCGGCGTTGAGTTCCGCCACTCAACACGCAATGCCTTAAATTCGGCGGAAAGTGGGAAACGGAAGTGGAACGGAGTGTCTTTACACTAGATTCCCCGGTTCCCTCTGCCTACCCTGCCTCGTGCGGGATACAGCGTGAAGCTGAGTAGAGTTTCATTTCTTCGCTCTGGGAATAAGGCAAAGCGCGGCGTTGAATTCCGCCACTCAACACGCAAAGCCTCAAATTCGGAGGAAAGTGGAGAACGGAAGTGGAACGGAGTGTCTAACAATAGGTTCCCGGGTTCCCTCTGCCTACCCTGCCTCGTGCGGGATACAGCGTGAAGCTAAAAAAAATGTATAAACTGGGTAACTGCGCTCTCTTAATGGGAACGGAATATCGTAACACTATATTAGTCTGTATCAGATGCAAAATACAACTCTATTTTAAAAAGCGTTAATTGAAGTACGTTTCTTAAACAAAACAAAATGGCTTTCATTTTATTCATCACCAAAAAGAACAATTTTTAAATATAGTTATATATAAGAAAATGTTTTCACAAAAAATTCAAGCTCACAACTTTGAATTTAAGTTACTTGAATAAAAATGTTTTAGGACATTGAGGCATTGAGATGAACGATGGTGGCGGGCTCGATCCGAATCGGGGAAATAACTATAACATAAGTAGAGCTTTGAGTTCCATCACTCAATATATTATATCTCAACAAATCGTCTAACATGCGTGCATCAAGAACATTCTTTTCGCGAACGCTACGATGTGAGAGCTTAAACTACCTTGTATGGAAACATTCCAATCCCCCAGGTTGTAAATGTCTATGGTTCCGTGTATCATCAGGTATTTCTTCACTTCGCTTACTCCTTTTGTAATAAAAAAAATATGGCAATATCCGGAATATATTAGTATTAATAATTCTACTTGAGAATCATGTAATTTATAAGCTCCGAATACATTCTATAGCACATTCATTGTGCAAGATAAATACACAAATGCACATCCCCAGTTATGAAGCGTGGAACTCTAAAATTGGCCCTTCTGTTTCTTGGGAAGTGTAAGAGTAGAGGACGCTAAAAGAGGATTTCCTGAAATGACCACAAAATTTTAAAAAAGGGATATTTCATTTCGTCTTATTGTTCGTTAAAACAAATTAACAAACGAACACTATTAATCATCAAATATAAATATAGTATCTACAAATCATTTAGTAAAATTCCAGTTATTATATAGTATATACAAAATGGTATCAAGAATCAGCCCCAATCCTAAGATTCCATTAATCACAAGTATCATCCATCATCAATCTCACCCGCGTGATCATTCATTTGTATTCAAACGGCGAAATACTTCGATTTTGTGTTACCATTCCATATATACATACATATATATTCCATTTGCTCACTCTATACTGAACACTGTGTGAAGCTGAAAGATATCTTCAAATTACTTAAAATAAGAAGGTCCAGTTCGTTAAACAATGAAATAATAAATTCTAATTATTTTAACGTGAAACAGACAATTTCCCTCGAGACCTAGAGCAGCAAATCTAACAAGTTTTATTTATTTTTCAAACAAAATAATACGAATAAATATTATTTCACTGTATCTTCTTTTCACTTTGTATCGAGAAATGCAGGGTATTTTGAAAATGCACGTAAACGTTTTCGGGTCCTCCTAAATTTATAATAGTCTGTATTTATTACGCTCTAGTAGAGAGGCAAAGAGTAGCGTTGACTTCCGCTACTAAACACGCATTGCCTTAAATTCAGCCAACAGTGGGAAACGGAAGTGTTGTTGAGAACGGACAGTATTTACATTCGGTTTCTAAATGCCTACCCTGCTGCTAAGTGCGAGGTACAGCGTTAAAGGTTAAGCGTAAAAATAATAAAATAGATAAAAAGGTTAGGTCGCTGGTACTACAAAAAAGGTTTTTGAGGAAATGAGCAAGTTCCTGCGGGATAAAGGGTTTCCGAATCGGTTGGGACGAGAAGATAATTATTTTACAGTGTATGTATTCTGTAAACGTATAATTTGTTTTGAGACCCGTGGCGCAGGGACACAAGCGTGCGACTGTGTGCCTTAGATTGTCGTTGTTGATGTGGTTCCCAAGCACCCTCCACTTACGCTGCTATGTGCGGGATACAGCGTGAAGATAAAAAAAAATTGGTTTATTTTTCATTAATCTATAAAAATATTACCCTTTATCAGTTTATTTACGTTTTCTTTATTGTAAGTATATACCTAATAATAAAAAATCAAATGGTTAATTTATAATAACTGTTTGTAAATTGGACTTCACTGCCATAAACTCTTATGCTCTATTATTCATTTAGTTCTTTCTGAATCTTATTACGATTCAGAATTCCTTTCACAATAAACTCTCAATATCATTAAACGGTTTTATTTTATTTATTTATTAGACATATCAACAATACAAGTGACTTTTTGTACAATAAAATAGAGTTTTCGACAAATATGTACAGCAACGTTTTCGACAAATATGTACTGTTACAAATATGTACAGCATTCATGAAATATGCTGCGATTAACAAATATATCTCAATATTTCTCCAGAAGACTCCTTATATTATTGTTTTCAATACGAGTATGATACATTATGGACGGTTGTGCATATATACATCTATACATAACAAAAGTTATTGTCTGAAACTTTGCGTGGACTTTAAGATATAAAAATAATATCTTTTCTTATTTTTTTGTTATTTAATATACTATTTTTAAGTTCCATTAGTTTCATAGTTCATTATTGTTCATTAAGTGATGGTAGATTTAGCTGTTAATAATAAATAATAAAAAATACCGCAAGTATATAAGTTCCTGCAAATCAAAAACTTTTGTTTAACAAAGAATGTTATTATATAGATTTCAGATCAGATCAGATCAGATCTGATTTTTTTTTTGGCAAAGGGAAAATTATTATCCACCAATCAAAAGACAATGCTTCAAATTTGTGCGTTACCTTCAAACTATGTGTTGTAGAACAGACAGCCTAAGAGACGCAGTCAACATGGAGATAAACATAAACATATTACGTGTTGCGTGGGGAGTCTTAACGTTATATTAAAGCAATAATACTCTTGGATGAATGTGGAAATCGCAACTATCGTCCAGAAAAAATAATATTTTATTAATTATTATCAACTTATCCAAGCCCCGTTCCGGAAGCTAAAGCGGCAAGCCAATCTAACCCACAATAATGAGATCCTTTATACCCTATCAGTTCTAAAGGAGTTTCTATTTGATAAGCCCCTTGTAAAGAACATTATATTTACTTTTTCTCAATTTTATCGTTCATTTTACGGAATTCCATCAAAAGACTCGACGTTTGTTTGATGTGGGTACGGACGAGTGTTTTTGTACGTTGTTGTATATACATATTTCTTTCACACTGATTTATCAATACGTTCATTTGATTTGAAACAAATATTGTTTGCTTTTCAACTCTATTCTACTCACTCTTTCTCGTGGGAATATAGTGATACATCATTTTATTTCCTTCAATATACCTAAATGAGGTCGTTGTAGACACAAGGTTTAATATTTTTTCAAGTAACGAGGCAAAGCACGGCGTTGAGTTCCACCAATCAACAAATATTGCTTCAGTAACTCAGTCAAAAATGAGACTAGGGACAAAGACAAAGAACAAAGGAATAAATACAGTAATATATATTTTTTTTAATTTTAAACAAGTATCTTGCATCTGATCCACTACCGTTGCCCACTTTCCGCTGAAATTGAGGCATCGCGTGTTGAATGGCGAAACTCCATGCCGCGTTTTGCCTTGTACCAGAGCGAAGAAATGAAAACATTAGATATTCAACTTGAATATATTAAGTATTTCATTTCCTCGATTGGGGATCGAATCCACAACCTATCGGTTACAGTCACACGCTTGTGCCGCTGCGCCACGATATAAAGTACCTATAAGCAAATTTAAAATACTATATTTATTAATTTATTCTTGATATTTTTAGTCTAATAATTTTTATAGATCTATTATTTGTATAAAACAGTCACAATGTCTGTGGTCCCTCTACGTACCGTGCTATGCCGGTGTAACTGCTTACTTTATTAAATTATTTTAAAACTTCACACGTAAAGCGGTATAAGCCCGATGTTACAGTAAGACCGGCTTCGTGACTTTCTTAGTGTACGATGGCTTTTTAAACTTGTATACAGATATTGAATTGAGTTTTTTCATATTAATAAACCTGAATGTTTAAATGTATGTTACATTTGTTTAAAATAACTACAAATGAATCTATATGAATATATATTAGGAAATTATTGTACAATATTGTATATTTTGATATTATTACTTATTTTGTAAGAAAATATTTTTTTTTGTTTACGAAACTAAAATTAATGAATTCTAAATATGGCAGGGTAGGCAGAGGTTAAGTTGGTAAACCATTTTCTTTTAGCACTTTCCGCCGAATTTGGGACATAACGATCTGTGAGGAGCAACTCAACGAATTAAAATATTAAATATTTCATTTCCTCAAGCAGGGATCGAACCTTCAACCTGTTGCGTTTGCGGGCACATGTTTGGCCCATCAGGCGGAAGAGATATCCTGAAACCCGTTTAGCGTTCAAATTTCTCTTATTACCCCTCTACTAAAGCTATGCACTATAACATCGCTACGCAAAGTAACTACCTTATATACGTAATGTATATTTTCATCTATCTTACAGAAGTAAGCAACCATCATACTAATAAGACAACGCTTTCTCAATTTGTCACTATTTCTTTAAAAGAAATTAAACAACTTAGTCTTACCTTAGCAATTAAAGAAACTATTTATTTAAAAAAATATATTTATGCATAGCGAGGCGTTCAGTTCTGCCACTCAATACACAATGCCTACAAAGTTCGATGGTAAATATGAACAGAATGGATTACAGCTATGGATTGATTTAACACAGGATGTCCAGGTTCACTCTGCCTACTTGTTTATATGCGGGATCACTAGAAGCTAAATAAATCTAACAAGACAAAAATGCTTATGTATCAGGGTTCCATCTTCAAAGGACTTTCAAGGGTTCTAAAATCCAAATAGTTTGACTAAAAGCATTAACTATATCATGCATATAGCAGTATAGATAGACAAAACCTTAAAACTGTTTTTTGTTGAGTTACCAGAAGGAGTAAATGAATATTATTTTCCCCGAAGTCGCAATAAACCACAATCGTCCTATTGCACTACATAGGTCATTATTAATTTCTTAATTCATACAATGTCTTCTTTTATTTTATTACTATTAGTCGCATGCACAGAAATCCTTAAAATATATGTTTGAGTAATGAGACACATTAACCGTCGATTGAAAGCGGCTATAAAATTAAACCTTAATTTGTCACTTTATTATATCTTTCCCACGTATGTGTTTTTAAACGATCACCAGATATTTCGATAACCCAGCCTGGTTATCGAAATATCTGTTCATGGTAAGCCAAGCGAAGCGTAAGGAACTTGGGGACCTTATGTTATGACACTTCGTTCCCATTATACTAGTTACGTTCCCCACTTTTCGTCATATTCCGAAGCCATTACGTATAGAGTCGCAAAACTTGATGCCCCACATTTACCTCGTTACCAAACTTAAGAAATAAAAACATAAAATATGAAATATTTTTAAAAATAAGATAAATCAATATAAAGACGTGCTATATACAAGATAATATTTCATAATTCCATTTACTGGATCACTCCAATGTACCAGAACTTACCTCAAGTTATAGTGTAAAGTGTCTCACTTGAATAACTAATGTAAAGCGGCTTAAGATTTTGTTGTTTTAAGGTAATTTCAGACTACAGCCTCCTCGCCGCAGGGAACAGACAAGACGGGAATATTAAGCGTATAACGACTATTTTTTTGTTAGTACATTTATGATTCGACAATATGTTAATAATTCTTAATTATAACAAGCTGTTTGGCAACAAGCAATAAGAAATTTGAATTACAAATAATGATGTACCATGTCTTTCTTCTCGGCAACAAATTCAACGGATCATCATCAAATCGGAAACAAAAAAATAAAAATGTCATAAAAACAAAACAACGGAAGTTTAATTATTTATCAAGCCCTCGGTTGATCCACGTTTTATTTTCGTCATATATTCAGAATCACGGTATACGAGTTAGTACAAGGTAAGCAAGATAAGCATATGATGTATTTCAGCAGTTGCGCCATTGTTCACAAATCGAACACGTCGACTTGTGAACTATGGTTTTCTATTAGTTAGGTACCCTTCCCCACGTACTACCAATTTCTTATCCATATAAGTCGATCTTAGACTTCTGTCAACCATGTATTGTATCACTTTACTGGACCCACTTTATATATTTTGTCTTGTAAATATTGTTTAATTATAAAATAAAAGTAAAGCTCATTTCTTTTTTAATTTATGTTATTTATACAAGCTTTTATTTGAGCCACTTTCCCGTGTCCAGTTGAGTGTGAATTTTTGTGTGGAGTTGACATGTGAATTCCAACTTTAGTTTTGATGAATTATGACAATGTTGACAAAAATAATCAATAATGCTATTATTCCAAATAACATACTTTTAACACCCACCTAACAGGAAATAAAATAGCATATATTAAAATACAATACACTATAAACATACCTAAAAATTCTGTTTATACATATTTTTATATAATTGTACAATACAGATACAAATTGTCTATTTTATCTACGAGTCCGAATAAAACAAATTATACGTTTGTCAAGTAATAAATATTCATTCGTCGCAGCGCGGCCGATAATTGGCAACACAATTTACATTTATTAGTTGATTTCACACTAGCATCAAAATAAATTGGTAATAAATAGCATTCAAGATTACAAAACTTGTTGGGAAACTTCGTTTTAGCCGAATTTGAGGCGTTGCGTGGTGAAAAGCGGTACTCAACGCCGCGCTTTGCCTTATTACTATTGTGAAGAAATGAAAACATTCAATGTTTAAACAGAAAATATTTAATAATTCATTTCTTCGATTGGGGATTGAACCCACAACTTGTCGTGTTTACAGTCACATGCTTGCGTCTCAGCGCCACGACAGTCAGGCCACACGAAGAAATGACATATTTTATATTTTCATTGTCCCCTCTTAGTACCAAAGTAAAGCGCAGTGTTGAGCTGAGACTAAGGAACGAAAGTGTCTTATTAGAAACAGGGTGCTTAAATACTGCTATGTGCGGGATACAGAGATAGGGAGTACCAATGCTTTTGGCCCGTCTCATTGCAGAATGAGCAGCTCTAAGCAACACCTGGGACTGTCGACTCAAGTGGAAGTTTAAGGAGTCCCCTGTTAAATGTCCATCAACATATTTACATTCGTTAAAAAAAATGTTCAAATTTAGTTTTATAATTTACACCGCCGATTGAAAATACAAACAGGAAATGTTATTTTACTCCTAAACGCAATTAAAGACGTTCACAGGTTGTTTTCGTTCTTGTTCTAAGTGAATTAGATGACATTATTGACTACACCAACACTGCCCAAAGCTACGGAAGATTTGGTTATATGAAATAATAATGGGTACAAAATTAATATATTTTTATTAATTAATAACCTTGTAAAGCGAACACTTTTTTTCAGCTTTACGCTGTACCCTCCGCACAGTAGAGGAGGCGGTAACCTGGGAACTTAAAACACTCCGTCCCCATCAAGATGCTCCAGTTTCCTATTTTTCGTTTTTCGTTTCTCATCTTCCATCGAATTTATAAGGCTCAATGCCTCATGTTGGGAGACGGAGCCCAATGCTTCGCTTTCTTCTAATATCTAAATATTTAATTTCATCGAGTAAGCATCGAACCCACAACATGCCATGTTAGGCGTCTGTACACCTCCACCACGACAGGCGTCTAAATATTATCAGTTTCTTAAATGTTTTGACTTTCCATAACTTATATGTTGATACTCATCTGTAAATACTATAATAATTATTCACTTTTCCAATGCGTCAGTCTCATGATTAAAACTCATACGTGGGTTTTGTTCGATCAAAGCGGCCGGTGTTCGTGGGGTAATGTAGTTAACTGTCACTTTGCAGCGATACAAAAGCGTAACTCGATTGTAGTGTGCCGGAGATACGCCGGTATTTTCGTGTGGAGAGTCCATTTTTATAATGAAACCACAGCCTAATAGTACTTAGTTAATTCACGTACGATGATAGTACGTACAATGATTTTTACAATTTACACCTGTAACTTCTGTTATAACAAATAATTTAAATTACCTAAGTATATAGTAACAAATAGTTAAGTAACCTAAGTATATAGTAACAAAACTCAAGTTCAATATTCTTAATCAATTACAAATAGAATTTTACATTACTTGCGGGACATAGGGCAGGACCCTACAACCCATAAATGTCGTACAAACCGTAAATATGACCGTATCCCTGGTCGTTATGAAAAATCCCGCGGCCTCATAGTCTATAGCTATGTCGAGTGAAATTTAAGCCATCGGATACACTGACACATAATTTTTAAATAAGATATATTATGTTACAAAGCTAATCCCATTGAGCGATTTTATGATAAATATAATACACTAAGTTGGGAATATATTGTTAAGACACTCCGTTCCCATTCATGCACTTACGTTCTCAATTTTCATCCATATTCTGAAGGCATTGCGTGTAGAGTAGCAGAACAATGCCTCGCTTTCCTCGTTACAAGAACAAAGAAATGAAAATTTAAAGATTTATTAAAAAAAAACATACGTTTTTTTATAAAGTATAAACAAAATAATATTTTATAATTCTATTGACAGAAATACAAGATCCAGTCAACAAAGACTTACCTTAAGCTGTAGTCTCAATGTCCCACTTAAATAAATAATGTAAATTGGCCTAGGTTAGGTTAGGTCGAGCTACAGCCTCCTCTCCGCAGGAAACTGACGGGGCAGGAATACTAAGCATATCAATACTGTATTTTTTTTTACATTAAATTTATCATTCCACAATGAGGTCGGTATCTGGAAAATTTAGAAGCTGTCTGAGTACAGGTGGCACTGGGTTTGAACCAACGACTGTTTATATTATAATTTTTTTTAATTCTGTGATTCGTCATATAACAAAGGCACAAGCAAGTGTCTGTTAATGTTATGGGTTCCAAATCGAGGAAATGAAAGAATTAATAGTTTTGTTTTCCCCGATATGTGGAATAATAACAATCATATTTTGCTTTCAACTGATATTTTGTACATAAATATAAATAATATTTAACGTCAATAATTCAACTCTGAAATGTCAATAATGCTAAAAATAAGGGGTTGTTAGTTGTACGGGATGTCACCTACAAATAAAAAAACACCGTGCCTTTCTTTTAGGCAAAAAATTGGACCTTCAAATCGGAAACAAAGAAAAAAGTACCATAAAAACAAAACAGCGGAAGTTTAATTATTTTATCAAGCCCGCACTTGATCCACGTTTTATTTGAGACATATCAGATCACGGTATACGAATTCATTAAATTTTAATGCGTGAATGTTGTAAAACGAATTTAATCTGTTCTAGGAAATTTCTCTTGACCGTCAATATACCAGTTTTTGTAGACATTTATGTTTCCAGGAAGGTGGTTTTCATAAGGATGCTTACCTTATGGTAAGCATATATAATATATTTCAGCAGTAATTAAGGCGTCGACATGAGAACATTGTTTTTCTCTTCTTTAGGTTTACTCTTATTTGACACGCGCTTCCCCGCGTACTACCAAACCTTTTCTAGACATTGAATGTTAAATGGCAGAACTCAACGGTGCATTTCCGCAACGGTGCATCTTGTTGCCTGAGCCAAGTAATAAAAAAAACATTTTCCAGAGCGAAAATCAAACCTACAGGTTACGGGTATGTTGACAAATTTTCCGTTGTTTTTGTTATTTGCATACAAAATCTACTTCAGTCAAATTGCTCTTTTATTTTTCCTATCTGCGAGGTACACGTAGTGGGCCCCTGCCTGCCCTGCCATGTGTTAAGATACTTTTAAAAGTAATATATAAAAAAACCCCTTTACACTTACTTTCTTTATTTAATATATTCTATCTTTTTGATATTTTTAACCAAAATATCAAAAAGATAGAATATATTCTAACTTAATTGGAGACAACAGGTGTTTTAAGAATTTTAAGATATAAAAAGCTTGTAAAATTTCAATACAATATATACCTTATTATTATTGGAAGTAAATTATTCTTACTATGTTTTAAAGTGTTATTCCACACTTAGGACAGAAAATACTAAATTTAAATTTAAAAAGCGTATAAAAATTTTGAACGAAGCAGGATTTGAACCCGCGCCTCTGGAATACCGTTCCAGCGCTCTGACCAACTAAGCCATTCGTTCTCACCGAGCTCCGTCGAAATTCTTATACGCTTGTTACAACTTATTTATGTTGTTAGCATCTCTGTAGGGAGATTTTTACAAATTTCCGCTACCCAAAGACAACTCGTAAGAAATTATCGTTTGGCAAGAGAGAATACTATTTATTTTAATATTTTTACTATGTTTTAAAGTGTTATTCCACACTTAGGACAGAAAATACTAAATTTAAATTTAAAAAGCGTATAAAAATTTTTGAACGAAGCAGGATTTGAACCCGCGCCTCTGGAATACCGTTCCAGCGCTCTGGCCAACTAAGCAATTCGTTCAGACCGAGCTCCGTCGAAATTCTTATACGCTTGTTACAACTTATTTATGTTGTTAGCATCTCTGTAGGGAGATTTTTACAAATTTCCGCTACCCAAAGACAACTCGTAAGAAATTATCGTTTGGCAAGAGAGAATACTATTTATTTTAATATTTTTACTATGTTTTAAAGTGTTATTCCACACTTAGGACAGAAAATACTAAACTTAAATTTAAAAAGCGTATAAAAATTTTGAACGAAGCAGGATTTGAACCCGCGCCTCTGGAATACCGTTCCAGCGCTCTGACCAAATAAGCCATTCGTTCTCACCGAGCTCCGTCGAAATTCTTATACGCTTGTTATAACTTATTTATGTTGTTAGCATCTCTGTAGGGAGATTTTTACAAATTTCCGCTACCCAAAGACAACTCGTAAGAAATTATCGTTTGGCAAGAGAGAATACTATTTATTTTAATATTTTTACTATGTTTTAAAGTGTTATTCCACACTTAGGACAGAAAATACTAAATTTAAATTTAAAAAAAGGAAATTTGTAAATTTGTATGGGTAGCGGAAATTTGTAAAAATCTCCCTACAGAGATGCTAACAACATAAATAAGTTGTAACAAGCGTATAAGAATTTCGACGGAGCTCGGTGAGAACGAATGGTTTAGTTGGTCAGAGCGCTGGAACGGTATTCCAGAGGCGCGGGTTCAAATCCTGCTTCGTTCAAAATTTTTATACGCTTTTTAAATTTAAATTTAGTATTTTCTGTCCTAAGTGTGGAATAACACTTTAAAACATAGTAAAAATATTAAAATAAATAGTATTCTCTCTTGCCAAACGATAATTTCTTACGAGTTGTCTTTGGGTAGCGGAAATTTGTAAAAATCTCCCTACAGAGATGCTAACAACAAAAATAAGTTGTAACAAGCGTATAAGAATTTCGACGGAGCTCGGTGAGAACGAATGGCTTAGTTGGTCAGAGCGCTGGAACGGTATTCCAGAGGCGCGGGTTCAAATCCTGCTTCGTTCAAAATTTTTATACGCTTTTTAAATTTAAATTTAGTATTTTCTGTCCTAAGTGTGGAATAACACTTTAAAACATAGTAAAAATATTAAAATAAATAGTATTCTCTCTTGCCAAACGATAATTTCTTACGAGTTGTCTTTGGGTAGCGGAAATTTGTAAAAATCTCCCTACAGAGATGCTAACAGCATAAATAAGTTGTAACAAGCGTATAAGAATTTCGACGGAGCTCGGTGAGAACGAATGGCTTAGTTGGTCAGAGCGCTGGAACGGTATTCCAGAGGCGCGGGTTCAAATCCTGCTTCGTTCAAAATTTTTATACGCTTTTTAAATTTAAATTTGGAAGTAAATTATTCGCTATTGTTCATTTTTAATAATAATAATAATAAACCCGCAGGGCAGCTTGTGGCGAGCTGTTGGGGAGTGGCGACCCCACGGACCTGAGTCCTCCGGAGGGGAATTGTAATCTATCCCCCGCCTCTGGCTTGCCTTTGTTGGCCGGCAGAGTGGAGCGCAAGAGCTATATGCTCGAAAGGGTGGAAGTGCTCAATCTGCGTAATAACGGGGAAACCCGCTCACGAGTTTCTCGTGATGGTGAAACCGGTGCACACCTCTCTACACCCTCAGCCGACCACGCCGATGTTGCGCCCGAGGTATAACGCCGCTTTGTGGGGGCCCATCTAGTGGGAGGCGAGTCACCGTCCGCCATTCATTCAATTTGAGATGTTGAAAAGGCGGACGTCCGATAGTCTCCTTCAATAGCCCAGTTCCCGATCCATCCATACTACATTCCATAGACCCAATTTAGTTTTTCATATTTTAAACAGTTTCTACGCATTATCCGGAGACCATCTCTGGGCAATTACCTCTGGTTACTCAGAGATGGATCCCGGCTAATGCGTCACAGCAAATTATTTTAATATTCTCGAAGGGGCCTCTACGTGTTGGACCTGTGTCCCCACGCAAGCCTTCCAAAAGACCGGGTTCGGTTTTGAACCCGAGAACTAAAGCCGAGAAACATAATAATAATAATAACTTTATTGGTTTAACAAAAATATCATCTTAAACATAAATAAATACATTTATCAGTGACATAGGTTAAAAACAAGTAGGTAAAAATATATTTATGTTGAAAGATTTCCTCTGTATCCGGACTAGTTGCCTGTATTCCGGTATACAGCGCCAATCCCCATTAGAAAAAATAAAAACATTTATTAGCCTTTTAGATATTCGTGAGACGTGACCTCTCTTTGTGTATTATGCGGCAGTGCCTGTGTGAATGTGAGAGGATGTGTGAGTTTGTTTTATGTTTATTTTGTGCATATTTGTGAGTGTTGTGTGCTTATAATATAACTTTTAATAATTTAGTAGCGACTTAGTAATATCTAATGTGAAAAAGTTAGATTAAGCAAATATATAAATATAATATAATAATTTATACATAGCTCATTACACACACATACACACACACACATATATATATATATATATATATATATATATATATATATATATATATATATATATATATATATATATATATATATATATATATATATATATATATATATATATATATATATATATATAAATATATATATATATATATATATACACATATATATATATATATATATATATATATATATATATATATATATATATATATATATATATATATATATATATATATATATATATATATATATATATATATATGTGTATATACACATTCATAAAATATTAAATTTATTTTTCCAAATAAAGAAGATTCTCTGTCTCTTCGTAAGAGAGTACATGTAAAAATGTGTAAACTTTTGTTAGCATTTTTTTTTTGATAAAGGATAAATATTTAGTAATTTGTTTACTTTATTGTATATATAAGGACCAATGTAATAGTAAAAATGCTTAATAAAACAGGTTCTTAAATTGCTAGGTATGTCGCAAATCATGTGCCTCCGACGTTTAGCTAAAACATTGGGATTATAAGCTATTTTAGAGTGCTGCTTAAGAATGACATTGTATAAAAACAATTGTCTTACGCTTAATACGTCACAATGTTGGTAAAGTTCAAAGGTAGGAAATAAACGTGGTTTGAAAGTTGAAACTTTAAGGATAGAACGTTGCGTAATCTCAAGAATATTTATATTAGATTTAGCAGCTCCACCCCAGCTTGTTATACAGTAACTCAGAAGAGACTGGCATAAGGCATTATATCTGTTTCATAATTGGTGAGTCGACCACATGTCGAAGATTTTTAAAGATATAAATTAATTTTCGCATACGGTCGGATAGGCTCTTAATGTGATCCGTAAATCGAAGGTTTTCGTCCAAGGTAATACCTAAATATTTGATATTACTTTTCCGTTCGAGAAAAGAGCATGAACAGCTTGTGGTTTGTTTACATGTGTGAGCAATAATATTAGGCATTTTTCTAAGAGTATTGTCTTTACGTATACTAAAACAGATATATTTGGTTTTGTCCACATTTAGTGTTAGACTATTACCTTTTAACCACTTAATGACATTATTCAAACCCAACTGAGCTGTCTGAAACACTTCACACCATGTATGTCCAGAAAATATTAGAGCAGTGTCATCAGCATAAGAGAATATTTTGCCGTTTAGAAGAGTCAAGGAGGTAAGATCATTAATGCAGATTAGAAATAGGGTCGGGCCAAGAATGCTTCCTTGTGGAACACCAAAGGAGACCTTGAGATTACTACTAGTATGGTTACCAACCTTGACACCTTTGAAACCCGTTATATTGCAGTTAATACTACGAATATTTTGTGTTAAAAGTAGTAAATTTGATGATTTCGGCAGTTTTTTGATGACATTCGTCTAGGTCGACTTCCATTGATTTAGAGATAATTAAGTCATCAATGTTTATAGGTAAATTGCCTACATTATCGAATTTAAATCAAAAGTTCGTATTATTAAAGATATATCACCACAAGAGCGAAAAACGTTTGAACAATTATTAAGATAAGAATTGAAAATTGAGATTAAAATAAAGATATTTGATGAGAACTCTTCATACTTATTTTTTGTTATGTAAAATGGTTTATACTTATAATAAGCGATGTTTGTGCTAATATTCTTACTATCACATGCATTTATTTTTACTGTATCATAATAGTTATTGGAAAAAAGAAATATATATGAGTCAATGATGAGTATATGTTTGAGTATATTGTACGAGTACATAGAGTTATTTTTTTTATAAAACAAAGATAGACTTAGATATAGCATAATATAAACACAAAAACTACGAAAATACATAAGTGCAAGTTTTCTTACATGATAAGACACATACCATTGTGATAAACTTAAACAGTACAAATTAGTAAACACTGCTAGTCATTCTTTTTTCCTTAAATTGTCCAGGTCAACATCACTAGATATTCAAATTTGAGGGGAATTTACATTCTTCCTAAGATATACGATACCATTAGAAGTCCAACAAAACTTATAATCGTGTGATTTTTGATAGACTCTAGACAAGTAGAAAAGTCTCTAAGTATAGTAGGTCAGACACTCTGATATATAAATTGGCTTAGCAGGTATTTCATAGTTTAAATGCTTAGTATCCAGTTTTTCTGTTTTCATTTTATTTTTATCAAAATTCTTAACTCCTTTTATGGTTTTTTCTTTAAATAGTGTACCGGAAAAATCAACGATAACAGGTTGAGAATTATCTTTAGAGTTAATTCTGTATATGTCTCTGATGTTATTGACATTAATATTGACCTCTAATTTATTTCCCAGTTCTATGATTGAACCACATAGACTTTCCTTTGTTTCTCCTTGCAACTTAGGTAGATTTCTGACTTCAACGCCATTTTACTCTAGAGTTTCGAGTCTTTCCTCGAGTTGCTTAATATTTTTTTTGTCTTCAATCCGTTCTTTTTCAAAAGAAGACAACTTGGACAAGAAAATATCATATTTTTCACTGATAACTTCGACAGAATTGCGTAGGTCCATAAACTTTTTATCCATAGCGTTTGTAAAATCTTTGAACATTTCCTTAATAACTGTTAGTAAATTTGTGTCATCATCGCAATGTTTCCGTTTTTTTCTCTCCACAATTTTTGGTGCTAATGAAGACAAATCCGGTGCTGAGTCACAGTGATACAAAACAGGGTCTGGTCCCGGTACCATAAGTTTTCGAGCTTTGGAAGAATAGTCAGTCGAAGTAGCTGGCAGTGCAGCAGCCGGAGGCGTTCTTTTTAGCGACATGTCTTATTGTTTTATTTACTACTGACTGCGAATTAATTGGCTTGTCGTAATTTACTTAGGTGGCGTAGCAAGCACTTGCATACGCTACAAACTTTCTAAGAGAAAACCGGTTATGCGCTACGAGATCTTGTTATGCGCTACGAAGTTTTGTTAAGCGCTACGCCACAAGCTACGCACACTGAACTCAAGTTTAGGCTTATTAGAGTTAGAATACCCGTTGTATATATTTGTTTCAACTGTTGCTGTCTATTTCACACACAACACAAAACACATCTTAAGGAGCTATGTACGCCTGGTACTTTTAAAAAGGTTTTTTTTTAATTAATTTTTATATTTATAAATAAATTGAACACACAGGACACGTCTAAACGCTTTCGCGGTCCGAAGGGAAGGGATTTTTTGGTAGCAAAATTTATATGCAACAAATTGATAAGTAAGAATTAATGTTACGTGAAAATATCTATATTGAGGTATACTTGAGGAGGAGGTACTCGTATATTTATGTGTATAATTATTAATAATTACTTTAAAACTACTTGCAATCAGAATTATAGAGTATGTTATCAACGAGTTCGAATCAAAATTATACGTTTGTCGAGTAATAAATATTCATCTGTTGCAGCGCGGCCGATAATTGACAACACAATTTACATATATTACTTGTATTCACACCAGCATCGACAAAAAATGAAAAAACCATTCATAATAACGAAAATAATAAAAAACAATAGTTTTATTCGTGGTCCTCGCTCCAGTACCGAGGCACACCGCGGCATTGTGTTGGAAGAGGGGAACAGAAGTGTCTTAATAGGAACGAATAGGAACGAAGACTAACAGCACTAAGTTCCCAGATTACCTCTCCCTATCCCGCTATGTGTGACATACACACACACTGGCAGCCGTACGCTTACATATCAGTATGACTGCCCATCTGGTTGCAAAATGAACGGCTCAGAGCAAGACTGTCGACTCAACTGTAGGTTTAATGAGTCTCTTTAAAAATGCCCATTAACATATTAACAATTGTTTGAAAAAAATCTAATAAATATAGATAAATAATTTAATTACTATGTTTGTGTAGTAATTTGCACGTGAAAACGTGAACAGGAAATGTTAAGAATTAATTTACTCTTGAACGCAATCCGAGGTGTTGCCAGATTGTTTTCGTTCTTGTTCTAAACAGTGTATTTGGAGCCTCTCGGGATTTGCCGTATTATTGAATACACCAATACTGCCCAAAGCTAACGATGAATCGGTTACCCGAAATAATGAAAGGCACAAAATTTATTATGTTTTATAACGATTAGGATTGTTATCTACCCTACATTTGTTTTTCAGTTACACGCTGTTGTACCTCCGCACAGTAGAGATTGGGCGGAGGTAACCTGGGAACCTAAAACACTCCGTCCCTATTAAGACGCTTCCGTCTCCCACTTTCCATCGAATTTCTAAAGCTCAATGTCTCATGTTGAGTGACAGAACTTAATGCTTCGCTTCTCCTTGGTACCAGATAATATCTAAATATTTTATACCATCGAGTCATCAAACTCACAACATGTCTGTACGCCAATTGTTTAGACATTCTAAAAATTATATGTTGATGGTCGTCTGTAAATACAATAATGATTTTTCAATAATCTATTGCGCCACAGACCAACGTTTAAAGTACATAAGAGAGTTTTCTTCGATCAAAGCAGCCGGTGATCACGTGGTAATGTCATTCAAAAACGGAACTTGATTGCAAAGTACCCTTCATTTGAAAAGGAAATGGCATTTTAAGATACCGCTGTTATTTTTATTATAATATAATTCAAGTATTAAACTGTTATGGGAAAGACAAACTGACAACAAGAATTCGGCGGAAATTGGAAACGGAAGTTTCTTAGAGCGAAGAAAGTGTCTTAGCACTAGGGTCACAGGTAGCTTTTGCTTATCCTGCTATCTGTGTAATACAACGTAATGCTAAAAATATTTTAATGCTAAAGATAATTTCAGTCAATTGCTTTTTAAATTACACCGTTATTTTCAGTTTCTTAATGAAATTATCTATATATCGTTCAATAAGAGCGTTGACAATAGCGTCTCAATTAGCTATTATTCAACTTTGACATGAATATATTACATGCGAGAACGAATGTGAATGAACTGTTTTTGTCTTTGTATTGACTTTGATTTTTACTAAAAACTTCACTTTGCCCGTCATTATGTATGGAGCTTATCCCATTTTTTCTTTAGTAAAAAT
Organism: Eueides isabella; assembly: GCA_019049475.1. Classification (NCBI taxonomy): domain Eukaryota; kingdom Metazoa; phylum Arthropoda; class Insecta; order Lepidoptera; family Nymphalidae; genus Eueides; species Eueides isabella. The sequence goes on along the minus strand of CM032391.1, from coordinate 1,334,269 downwards.
TCAATGTATCACCAAAGTTATGTGTTTTTCTATCATTGAGTAATATAGAATATTTCATAGTTGTGAGGTGGGAGAAAGAAGCTCCTACAGAGCCTCAGAGTAGTAGAGTGCCACGTATCTAGATAGTGAGGATGATAGTTAAGTCTATGACGTACTGTTAGGGAGAATTGAAACGTAAAATTAGTTCTAATTATCATTTACTAGAAGAGTAAATATTTTTATTGTATCAAAAAGTATTTAAGACGTGTAATATTTTATGCTTTCGAGGATTAGGGTTAAATAGAAACAAATAGACCTTGATGTATGACTCTCCAAGTAACTTTGACCGGAAGTCAAACGAGTCACATCAAATCAACACAAGATTTTTCTAAGTTACTTTATTAAAACTAATTTACACATGAGCTATATTTGATACTTTTCTTCATAATGTTTCCACGGACTATATTGAGTTTAATATAATTAATCTCTCACTCTGTCACAAAGAAATTGATTAATATTAAGAAATGTATTTGTTAGTACACAAATTTGGTCAAATATTATTTGTTTAATTTTTAGATTGCGCCCTGCGCCACACACGTCATGTTAAATAACCTTACGTCCCTTTATGATTCATATTCATTTAGTAGTAGTATTGTATTTTTGTTGTTAGCAGCAGGATTTGAACAAAAATAAGTTTTAACAAGCATATAAGAATTTCGACGGAGCTCGGTGAGAACAAATGGTTTAGTTGGTCAGAGCGCTGGAACGGTATTCCAGAGGCGCGGGTTCAAATCCTGCTTCGTTCAAAATTTTTATACGCTTTTTAAATTTAAGCTTAGTATTTTCTGTCCTAAGTGTTGAATAACACTTTAAAACATAGTAAAAATCTCTGGTCTGATTTCAAGTCTCTTCACCTCAGAACCAAGAAATTGGGAAATATGATATCAGTAGAGTAAATTGAAAAACTATTATAGTGTATTTTGTATAAGCTTGGTTGTATTAATTCATGAAAAATAGAAAATAAAGTATGTATGTAAATATATATTATGTACGTTAAGATACTGTAATCAGATTAAAGTAACAATAAAAAAAAGTAATAAGAAATATGACATACCCTCGCAGCTATCATTAAAGCTCTTTTGATGGACGCCGTACGTCGTGCGTACTTTTCAGTACTTTAGTGTCTAAAATAGATTTCTAGCGGCATTTAGTACTTACAGGAAAGTGTCAGGTTATGTCAAAAACATATTAGAAATGTCAGTCGAGAGAGTGTTATATGAACGTTTGGAATTATTCTTTTTTATAATTCGTTAAAGATAATATATTTATATATCTACTTTCTAGAAAGCGTATAAAATCTGAACGAACGGGATTGTACCTCTTGGAAAGCGTCCAAGTGTTTCGCATGGGCCAATTAAGCCATACGATCTCATCTAGCTACTTCGAAATTCTTATACTCTTGTTACAACTTATTTATGTTGTTAGCATCTCGGTAAGAAGACTTTTACAAATTTCCGCTACCCAATAGCATAGCATAATTATTTGAAATTATTATTTTACGAGAGTGAATGGTAAGTACTTATTTTTTTTAATATGAATATTATTTTTATTAACATACAATGCATGTATCACCATCTTCAGCACTTTGATGTTACACGGGACGTGGGCGGAGGTCATCTTTTACAGGTGACCCGATTAAAAAAATATATCCAAATTAAGTGGAAATTTAATGTTTATTTCTAACATTCGTAGGTAGTTCAATAGGTAAAATAATTAAGTGAGCATAAAGAGACGAGAGAGAAGATATTATTTTATAATTTAATTTATACATAATTGTCTCTTGAATTTTGCTAAAATGCTTCGTTTTCACACGTTTTTAGGCCTTAGGTTCTTAGGGCCTTAACAAATGGACATAAACGTAGAACGACAAAAAATCTATTTTGAAAAGCTTTTATTTGCTTATATCAATCATTATATAACAATTTATAAGTCATTTTTACTAATTTAGACCTCGCGACAGATATCTAATTAAGGGAATTCGAACATTTAAGATGAAGTTGAGATGTTTGAGCGGTCGCTTGCAAACTTTAATTTGAAGTTATCGATGCCCTTAAATGATCACCCACAACTTAGTTCGTTTCCAACTTACTGATTGGCAGATTTCATCAGCGTTTTCATTTGACGCGGTTTTTTTTTCCTATTTTAGCATAAAATATACAAAAATACGGCATTGTGGTGAAGGAGCACAAGTCGTCTTCAATCGACTGTAAATGCGGCGATTATTGGTTTGATTCTCACTTAATACTTAGGTCCTTCAGTAAGTCAAACAACTTCGAAAAAGTTTAATTAAATTATTAGGTAACTCTAAAGAATACGGAATAACTTACCGAGTGAGTATCGAACTGACTACGACCACGCTTATATTCAGAAGGTGGTCCAATATGCCACGAAGACTTTATTAGAGCACATGATACACTTATACACAGGAGTGTGTCATAAATAAACCATTAATTTACATTTCGTAGTCTAAATAGAAAGAGATCTTTTAACGCAACCTATATCAAATAACTAAATAAAAAAAAAGAAAAAAAAACCATTTTTCACCTGCCTGCCTATATCAAAGAATGGCTGACCTACTTAGAAAGGTACATTTCCGACGTTGCAAGTCACGGGATCTTGTTCCTAAACAAATAATACATTTTCTGCATCAACATTACTCTTTGTGGTTCGGCATAATAAGAAAAATGGATAAACGTCCTTTTAATAAAGCTGCGTTTACATAATTTTTTCTTTTTTTATAGCGATGTAGGCAGAGGGGACATAGGAACCTAGTGTCTGACTTGACACTAGGCTCCTATGTTCCTTCTGTTCTTTTTCTATTAAGACGCTTCCGTTCTTGAAGCGTACATAAAACATTTTTTACTACTATTATTATTATTTTTTACTATTATATATATTATTATTTTATTTCGCTACACATTGTATCACGCTTTTAGCAGGATACAGTCAAACGACGACACGACCGAGTTCTTCTCGGTTATATAGTAAATATATAGAACTTGAATTTGAAAATATGAAAATCTAGGGATTTGTCGTAAATCACTCTAATGAATAATAAATATCTTTGTATAACTCACACTCAGCTGCGAGATCTCGATGTAGGCCTGTGATATGTATGAGTAAGTATAATCGTGTAAGCTACTAGTAAAATACGCTGTGTCCCGCACCTTGCAGAGGAGGCAGAGGGACCCTATTGCTAAGTTACTCCGTTCCCATTACGACACTTCTGTTCCCCACTTTACACCGATTTTGAGGCATTGTATATTCAGATATCGCATTTTCTGCTTTTTACGAGAATTTGTTTTATGTATATTAAATATAGGTCTTCTATAATTAATGTATAAAGAAAGATTTCTTTTATACTTTATAAAAAAACATATATTTTAGGCAGAAATATATCTAGGCAAACTAAGGAACCAGAATAGATCACATATCTATCTGTACAGTGTATACTTGCCCTTATTCCATTATATAATGAAAAAAGGTTTTTTTTATTTATATATAAAATAATTTTCCCGGTTGTATCAAAAGTATATTTATAGGTAGAGCTTCCCATTGTGTTTACTTTGTGAGAAAATTACGGGTTTATAACACGATTAATAAAGTACCTTTGAGTTCTTGTTTGTGCATTTTTGTACAAATTTATTAGAAAAAGATTTTTTTTTATAGTTTTCTAAAACAATAAACCCTTTGCCATGTTTAGTTACTGAGCATGATTTCTAGTGACATTCATGTGTTTATAATCCCCATACATAGAGATATACCCCATAAACAGACATATGGAGATGTATAACCTCTGCTATTCACGGCGCAGCGACACCAACTTGCGTCGGTAAGCGCAACGATTGTGGCTTGAAAACGTCTAATATTAATAGACTATAGTCGCATAGTAACGTATAAATGCAGGACAACAGGCAAAGTCTGAGATCATCTGTGAGTGATAGTCGCGGGTTCGATTCCCTCTGAAGGCATTTTTAATTATTTGAGTTTTATTACCTCCCTCTGGTTATTGATTGCTTTATTACTTCCGCAACTTAAATAAGTAATGGTTTACTTAGCAAGATATAACGTGAAGTGCAAACAAAACTAACATTTAACCGACAACGACTGCAGAGGTAACATTGGAAAATATCCGAGTGTACAGTGTGGATACACAATTAAATATTATTAGCGTGTACCAGTCTAAGCCAAGCGAACTATGCAGTTACATAAAACAGTAAAATAAAAATAATTATTATTTATTGTTGTAGGCCTGTCGTGGCACAGCAGCACAAGCGAGTATCTGTGAACGACAAGTTGTGGGTTCGATCCCCAATCGGGGAAATAAAATATTAAATATTTTCAATTTCAATATTTAATGTCTTCATTTCTTTGCTTTGATAACAAGGCAAAGCGTGGCGTTGATTCCTGCCAATCAATGTCTCAAATTCGGTGGAAAGTGAGAAACGAAACGGAGTTTTTTTACGCTAGGTTTCCCTATGCCTATCCTGCCATGTGTGAAGTTAAAAAAAATATTTATACTTATAAATATCCATAAACAACCACAACGAGTTGGTACAACGGCAGGACGCGACAAGAAAGGAAATTCAAAGGAAGTCACGAAAACCTACCAGTTTAGTTCAATAAAGTGTTTAATATAAAGTGTACTTTCATCTCAGTTGGGGGCCGACACCCGCTTGGCGCAAGCTGTCAACGCACGCACCACGCATAGAGATAGATGTATTCTTTTACTCGAGCTAAATCGCAAATATTATAAGTAAAATATTATGGTTCTATCTTACGTCTTATGAATTCGGTTATTGGTTATCTAAATAAACAAAAAAAAGGAGAACTGGATCGTTTATTTACTTTCAGTAAACATTTAAATGTTGTTTTAAATATACAATTACTGTCGTTATATTTACAGTTTCGTCGTTTCTATTTAATTAATGGAACGCTTATTCATTATTGAGAATAATTTAAAATTTAATTACAGTTTGTGTCGTGACCTCCTGAAGTCTGGAGGAAGTAAACAGATTATACATTTTCACTTATCTTTTTCTTTCATCATAGATTAAATTACAATATTGACATTTACAAATCTCATAAGAAGGTCCCATGAGACTTGTAAACAGTTGACAGTAAATGATGATGGTTGTGAGTTCAAACTGGTTAAATACAAGTGACGTTATTGCGATACAAAATATGTAAAGATTTAAAATGAGGTACAAAATATCATACAGGAAAAAGAATATCTTAACATGACGTTAAATATTTTTAATTTATTTAATGTGACACTGTAAATACGATTTCAGAAAGTATTTGTTTTCCTAAGTGTGGAATATCACTTCAAATATGTTAGAAATATTTAATACATTGCTTTCTCTCTTGCAAAATGATAAGTATAAGCAATAATCCTAAAAAATAGTAAAAATAAAGAAGTTGTAACAAGCATATAAAAAATTGAGATAGATGAGAATGTATGGTATAGTTGGTCAGAGCACATGGACAGTTTTCAAGAGGCACGGGTTCAAATGCCGCTACGTTAATTTTTTTTAAAGGTTTTTATAAAAATATCTCTCTACGTAAATTATTTAATGAATCAATACACAAAACGCAAAAGCTAAACAACTGCTTTAATTTAACTGTCATGTGCCTTTAGAAATATCAAGCTACGTTATTGGAATTTATGTCGTTAGTCTGCTGTTTATTTTACTGTACAGATTTGTGACTTGAGTAGTTGATTCAGTAGATTCATTTTCTTGCTCCTTTACTATGAAGATACAGCGCGGGCTGAACTCCGCTACTCAGCATGTAACTTTGTAATTATGATTATTAATCTTTATAATTATTCAACAACGAATGTCAGGTTTTATTAGGCTTAATTGGACTGAAATTTAGATTTCTCTATTAGATAAAATTATTAAATTAGATCGATTAAATATTTTTTTATTTTTTGTTCAGCTTCACGATGTATCCCGCACATGGCAGGGTAAGTAGAGAGACTTTGGAACCAAGTGTTGTTTTCCCACTTTCCGCAGAATTTGAGGCATTACGAGTCGGGTGGTGGTAAGTTCCAACACTCAACTAACGATGCCTCCAGAACTCAGCAAATAAACGAAGACTACATATTTGTAGAAAATAAATACCTCCAAAAGTAACCATAAAGAACTCTATAGTTACAAATTAAGTAATAAAAATATTTATTAATGATCTGACAATGATGACAAAGTGCGTCTTGAAAATTTACAGTTTTGTTACTAGTTTATAAAGATTTTATGGAGGAGTTCGTGAACAACAACAAAGCTCTCTAGGATAGCTGAGAAGAACACTCCAACGCCAGCTTTAAGTTTGAAAATGTTATTGCTAAAAATATTTCTGTTATTTAGACTATAAAGTTACTTCTACGTAATACTTTTCATGATATTACAATTTTAACTTTACTACTTATAGATGTAAAAGTTCAAAATGTTCGTTTGAAATAGCTTCATGCTGTATCCTGCATAGGTTTGGCCAAGGACACCGTTTATCCAGTCACTCTCAACTTTCCAGGACATTGTGGCTGTTTTAGTTTTTAAAGTGTAATATTCAGAAGTTTATCCTCTACTTTCCTTCTATTCACAGACATTGCGCGTGTGACCGGTGTGACCTAACTAAATAAAATAGTTGTCCCCAGTTGGAATTTAACTCCCAATTATTGGATATTTACATAAGCATTGCACCAGAATGGAAATTATTACTTTTATACAATATCAACAATATTAGAACTACGACCAATAAGTCAAATAAACGTCTCTGAGAGCGCGGTACGCTGCGGTCACAAATATATAGCATTCATATTTCTATGTAAATTTAAGTATCTGTACTTTCTCAATGGACATCGTGGAAATTTATTTTATTGATAATATTGTATATTTATTTTATATGTTATACTAGCAATGCCCACATCGCGTCGTCGTCTATTAAAACTGTGCTATATATTTATTTAATTTTATTTACTAGAAAATTAGGAATGTAATCTATTTAGGATTTTTATCAAACTATTTTCAGAAACATGGAAATAAGTCAGTCGATTTGTTCACAGGGATTTCCGTGACATATTAATAAACGTGATTCAGTTACTACTAGCAATATCCCATACAATATACGTAACGAAACATGTACGAGATAATACTAAACTTAAATTTAAAAAACGTATAAAAATTTTGAACGAAGCAGGATTTGAACCCGCGCCTCTTGAATACCGTTCCAGCGCTCTGACCAACTACGCCATTCGTTCTCACCCAGCTCCGTCGAAATTCTTATACGCTTCTTACAACTTATTTTTGTTGTTAGCATCTCTGTAGGGAGATTTTTACAAATTTCCGCTACCCAAAGACAACTCGTAAGAATTATCGTTTGGCAAGAGAGAATACTATCTATTTTAATATTTTTACTATGTTTTAAAGTGTTATTCCAAACTTAGGACAAAAAAAACTAAACTTAAATTTAAAAATTAGCGGATTAGGTAATAAAATAAAACATCTTACTAATTTCATCTTGTATTGAGAAAATAAAACTTTGCAAATCGCAAGCTTACGTAATACATTTAACTTTAAAGAGATATTTCTCTTATATTCCAACCTTACTACGTGTAAAATTGGAATGTCATTTCCTTGCTCTGATAACGAGGCATAGAGCAACATGAAGCTATAGTATGCTACTCAAAAATTTATTCTTAATACTAAGTTCCTTCTGCTTACTTTTACGTACGTTAATAAAATTATTTTACAAAAGTAAAAAAAGTTCATATACCGTACACATACACAAAAAATTTCGTATAAAAACATACATGTCGTATTTACATTTATTTACAAATACTATGGTTATTATATATAACAACCTTAATGTTTGTAAATAAATGTAAATATGAATATAAACTATTCTATATTTAGTTGTATCGTCTAGACGCTAAACGCATTTTCATTAAATCAGACGCTTGTCGTCTAGTTATTTCCACTTTGCCTATCGCCGGGTGAACGTGTTCATTACTATTCTGCCGCCGCAACTACGCTCTTAGTAATTATTTCACAAAAGTAAAAAAAGTTAATAAAATTATTTCACATATATTTCACATACTATAACAATGATAAGAACGACATGGGATCAAATACTGTCGGTAATCACTCTCTCCGTGAGCTAATTATTTTATATATACTTTAAGTTATATTTTGAAAAGAACAACTGTTGAATTGCTTGCCGCCTCTTCTCAGCTGACCCGAGCCGGTGTAAGCTAGGACTGACACTATCTATGTAACTTGTATGTATTTCTATGTAACTTGACGCTTAAAAAATGATTAACCCGATAACAACAACTACTAAATATATATTAGACCATGTTATATATTATGCGATATGCTTAAATTACGTTACATTACCCACTGCGCACTAACGCTTCCTGTTACGTTATCTATTACACTTTAATTAACCATGTCGTTCTACTATTCAAAAGTAGAGCCACTACTTTAAGCGAGGCCCTTTGGAGTGAACGGAACTGTAATTATAACTAAAATAATCTAATAATAATATTGTGAACTTGATGTAATAGAAATATTCTCAATAGTATTATAACAATGTCACATTGTCCAAAAATCATAATATTTAAAAGATTGTGAATAAATAAGACCACACAAGCGAGGAGCCTGTCGTAGCACAGAGACACAAGCGTGTGACTGTAAATGCGACAGTCTGTGGGTTCGACATTTAATATTTCATATTTTTATTAGCACGCTTTTATACGGAGGCAAAAGTGCAGCATTGAAAGTAGGAAACGGACAGAAGTACCAGATTACGCTAAATGAATAATAATTATACAGAAAATCAAAAATTTTTATGTATTGTGTGGTCAACAAGCGTGTAGACAGCTCTCAGAGTTTTAGTTTGTCGACTTTTAATAAATGTTCTTATAAAAGGTTCATTATTTTTTATATTAATAATATTCTATTTTCATTTCCTCATTCAGCTACATGTATATCGTCACTTGGCAGGCAGACAACTCAAGGTAGATACTACTGTATCATTTTCGTTATATATAAAAATAATATTAATACATTTCGGACCTTCAAAAGGTAATTGAGTCATTTTATAGTTTGTCTTCATTTGTCATCTCTATTTAAGGTCAAGGTAAATTTTTGTCGCTCTGGTAATTTGTGTCGCTTTTGTCGCCTGTCGTGGTAACAAGGCAGAGGCAAAAGCGTATGACTGTAAACGACAGGTTGTGGGTTCGATCCCCCCATCAAAGCGCGGTGTTGAGTTCCGCCATTCAACACGCAATGCCTCAGATTTGACAAAATTAAGCATTGCAGAATTTCATCTGTGGCTGAAGGTTGCTTGGAAGTTACACCGACAATATTTCAAAATAAGGCAGAAAATAGAGAAATCTTAATAAAAAAGGAACGAGAAAACGATTTTGAAAGTAAAAACTATTTCCAAAAAACCAAGAGCTGTCGATGCGCAATTATGTATTGTCGTTGTTTAATCCCCAACCGCGGGAATGATGACTATTAATGATAATTAAATAATTTTCAATTACTTATTTTGGTAAACAAAGTTTCATAAATTAAGTGAGAAATTCGACGAAAAATCTTAACTTTCCTTAAATATAAAACAAACACTCAACAGACTACTGAGCCGTGGATCAGTGAGTCAATTACATCGACGTTACTCAACCGTTATATTTCGTAAGCTACTAATGTAAGTACTTACGCCAATTTCAAAATTTCTTTTACGATTACTTAGAGGAACTCTTCCGAATCCGTATAGGCTATATTTTATCCCGGAAAATAGATAGGATTTTTCGTGGTAGTGAAAATTGTGGAGTAAGTCGACGAAAAAACTGCCGTATGTTAGCGATTCTCGGGAACGCTGCCTAAATGGTTAGAGATGTATGGTTGATTTGTATAGAAAAGTTGTAGAACTCAATAATGCCTACAAAAAAGTCCGCGATAGTATAAGCCAAACATTTATATTTTAGCCATTATAACCAATTTTCCATAGAATAAAATTAATTAAAATTATTAGCCTAAGTTTATTGATCATATTATCGTCGAATATTAATCTTTATCCAAATAAATTATTTATTGAGCAAGATTGTTTCAATAGCTATAAGTAACTTTTTATTTTATTCTAATCGGACAATCCATTCAAAAGATATTACGAATTTAAAATTGTAATTGGTATTAAAATGAATGATGGCCGCCGGCCGATATATGTCGCACGGCGAAACAGCAAGGGGAGGGGGGTGCACATCTATGAAGCAGGTTGCCTCGTATTTTCTAATTAGGCTATATTTAATTCCTGTAATAATATTATCTTTTATACATATTACTTGTACATACACGATGTTTCACATCTGCCAGTCGTCCCATGACGGCTATTTTTTTCTTGTATAGTTTAACTTTTGGTTTTTATTGGTTCTACAAACATTCAAGTGTTCATGTCAATTTTAAATTGATCTTTTAAATGTACACTTGGATCGTAAGTCTCAACTCAAAGAGAGAGATATTTTATCACTAAAAGATTTAAAAAAAATAAGGAAATCAAATATTATAAGATATTTGAGCGAAGAATTATGAACAATCCCACATTCACTAAAACGGTGGTCTTCCCTAAGAGCTCGCTATAAATGTTCCTTCTGAAGCTCTTTCCAGTGACTGCAGGAAATCATGTAGAAAATGTTGTACACGAAATATTTTCAGCGATGAAATAACGCTCTTTACTTACTGTTTGTGTTAGGGTGATAAGAATGTGAGATACAAAAATAAAGAATAAGAAATTTAAGATCAGATGCGGCGCAGAATCGCAACGAGTGTAAGTACAACAGGTTGGTCGTGAATTCGATCTCACTTGATGAAATAAATTATTTAATTTTACCAAAGTTTCAAGTTGTGGTCGGTTATGTAATAAAATTATGAGCAGTTCACTAAGTTTTGGTGTAAGTAATATAATTTGTCAGATAGTTCAACAGGGCTGAGGAAGAACTGAAAAAAAATTGTAATAAAGAAAGTTACAAAGTTCCGAGTGCAGCTTGCAAACACAAGACATGCTGTAGTTTGTTTGAGAACTTAATAAATTAGAACTGTAATATAATTACATTTTACGAAGTGGTGGCAACTTCCTATAAAAACTGTAAATAATATTTGTTTTTAATTTAAGTTGTATCTCGCGTACAGGAGAGTTGGCAGAGGGAAGCTCATGTTAATTTTGTGTAGTTTTATCTTCTGCTGCGTCCCGCACATGACAGGGTTGGCAGAAGCAACCTAGAATAGAAATCCACTGTTAAGATGCTCTGTTCACATTAAGGCAATTCGAAATTACAAAACCTTTGTTTTGTTACCTCTAGTTCAGTTGTCACATCAATGTCGTTACCCGACTAAACAACAATAAGATGTAAGGTTATCATCTAAAAGGCCAGCTTAGACCAGTCACATAGTGCAAACGTGTAACTGTCAACGTGACAGGTTGTTGGTTCGATTCACAATCGCCAATCAACGCCTAATACGTCTTGGTTCTGCAGAAAGTGAGGAACAAAAATGTCTTAATGGAAACTGAATCTCTAAACACAAGGTTTCCTGAAGCTAAAAATCAAGATGATATTAAACATATATGTCTATCAAACAGTAAATGTCTACAAAAGCTAGTACATTCACAGACAAGGGAAGTTTTCTATAACAGATTGGGTACATTACTTTTATATCATTTACGACGTTAAACTTTAATGAACTCGTATAGAGTGATTCTGATTATAGGACTCAATTAAAACGTGGATCAATTGAGGGCTTGATAAAATAATTAACGTTTTTATGGCTCTTTACTTTTTTACATTATTTCCAATTCGATCATCCAATTTTTGTCTTAAAGGAAGGCATGCATATATCATTATTTTTAACTGAAATCTCGTACAACTAACAACCCTAACTGTTATTTGTATTTTTACACAAAGCAGGAAAAACAGAAAAAATATTAAAACTTACATTCACTCGATTGGGACCCCACAACCTGTTGTGTTGCATCACGACGAGACAATTCGATTCGATCGTGTCGCCAATCGACGACACAATTGAAAATATTAAATTATGTTAATATAAACGTCGTCGTTTATTCAGACCCACTGTCCATCTGTACTCAGACGGGTCCTTAATTCTCCAGAAAGCGATCTTATTGTGGAAAGACAAATTTTCTATCAAAAGTCTTTATCTTGGGCCTGTCGTGGCGCAGCGGCACAAGAGTGTGACTGTAACCGACAGGTTCTGGGTTCGATCCCCACTCGAGGAAATGAAATATTTAATATTTTCAATTTAAATATTTAATGTTTCATTTCTTCGCTCTGGTAATAAGGCAAAGCGCGGCGTTGAGTTCCGCCACTCAACACTCAATGTCTCAAATTCGGCGGAAAGTGGGCAACGGAAATGGAACGGAGTGTCATAACACTAGGTTTCACTTTCGTTCCCTCTGCCTACCCTGCCTAGTGCGGGATACAGCGTGAAGCTGAAAAAAAAAATCTTTATCTTAGTATCCCTATTTTGTTTGTTTCCTGCGGCGAGGAGGCTGTAGCACGAATACTCATTTAAACAACGCAACTACAAGCCGATTTACTACGTAATACTAACAAATGACTCGTTCGATTTTTATTAACTTGGCTGGTCACGCTGCCGCTTTACTAAATTAATATTCATTTAGTATCAAATATCTGTAGAAATTGTACAAAAATCTTATTACAAAATCAATTGATCTAGATTCTATTATAATATCAAAAAGCATAACGCACACACACATACATATTATGTACTCAAGTCATAAAGATGACCGCACACTTTACGACACATTAAAATTAACTTCCAACAGGGATTCGTACTCAGTCCCTCGCGGAATGCGTCATATAATTGAGTTATTATATTTACCACAAAACGCTAAATGGGTTAAGCTTTGTAACATAATATATGTTATATAAAGTGTATGTTTGTCAGTGTATATATTATGTGTATCCGATGGTTGTGTGGAAATTCTACTCAAGAGAGCTATATTTTAAGTTTGCGACCCTATTACGACGCCCGCTAAAATTACTCTATTGATTGCTTAATAATTTATTTTATTTTGTCTTACTTTATTATATATAAAGATAGATATCTCGTATGTATATGAATTTCGCAACAGACACAGTATGGTCGTCGCCAACGCCGTCCCTCGTCTACGAGAGTGAGGAAATAAAATTGAATTAAACATAATTCCTCGTCGTCGTTGAGCTCTCACCCGTCGTGCGTACAGTCGCTGTCGCTGCACCACGACGGCTTCAATTATTGGATTAATACTCTGTGTATACGCACATAATGTTGAACAATTCTTGAAATTTAGTATTCATGAAGCGATACGCCTCTGCTTTGACGTTTTGTGATGAATTATAATTTTATAAGAAACCCAGCGATCCCCTGGCGACTTCGCCCGCTTGAACTATATGAATAGTAAATAAAAATAAATTAGGTTCTTTGGAAGTCTCCGCTCGAATCAATAAAAAGACGAGCAATATGACCTTAGATGACCACGGCCATTTTGAAATCACAGATCTGTCTGTGTTAATTAATACTTCATTTTTCCACTTTAGATATTTAAATGTATACACATATATAGATAAATCGTATTTTCTGTCTTTTTGGAATTTATCTATTTAAGTCCTGAAGTAACCGGTTCAACTGTTCCGGACGTTTGTACGAACAAACAGACCGGGTGTATATTTATAGTTTCAATAATCAAACTGCAGCCAATATCGTTTACATTGACGCTGGTACCCCAGAGCTACGATAGGCCTCTACTGTATATATGTATGTAGGTATGTACATATATGACACGTATACATATAATTATGTAATAGATATCTAGCTAAGCAATCACACATCAGGCGTGTATGTAATGTAATGTTAATATTAAACTTAATTTTAGTATTCTCTTTTGCAAAACGATAATTCTTACGAGTTGTCTTTGGGTAGCAGAAACTAGTAAAAACTCTCCTTACAGAGATGCTAACAACATAAACAAGTTGTAATTAGCGCAAAAACAGGCGAATTTCGACGTAGCTTGGTGAGAATGAATGGCTTAGTTGGTCAGAGCGCTTGAACGGTTTTCAAGAGGCGCTAGTTCAAATCCTGCTCCGTTAAAAATTATTATACGTTTTTTAAATTTAAGTTTAATATTTTATTTTATCCTAAATGTGGATAACACTTTAAAAATATTAAAAATAATAAAATAATGTAAAAATGTAATTACTAAGTTTTATATATATATATATATATATATATATATATATATATATATATATATATATATATATATATATATATATATATATATATATATATATATATATATATATATATATATATATATATATATATATATATATATATATATATATATATATATATATATATATATATATTACAATTTAAATTTTTAATGTTTCGTATCTTCGCTCTGGTAATACGGCAAAAGCGTGGCGTTGAGTTCCGCCACTCAACACGCAATGCCTCAAAATCGGCGGTAAGTGGGGCACGGAAGTGGAACGAAGTGTCTTAACACTAGGTACCCGGGTTCCCTCTGCCTACCCTGTCTCGTGCGGGATACAGCGTGACGCTTTAAAGAAAAAAAAGTAAAAAAAAAAACGACGTTCAGTTCCTCTCTGAACAGGAAATTATTCGTAAATTTGGTGTCAGTTGAAGAACGATGTGTTTTAATACGAGGTTCCCTCGTAGTAGTCAGATTGCAGTCCAAGCAAACTCTTCATCTATATAACATCTATAATATTTGTACAGTTGTTAGATTTGAACCAGACTGTCTCTAAATTATTTATATTGTATATTCATTCATACAACATTTCGTAATTGTAGATCCACGCGAATTACATATAAAATTCAGTTAAAACAATGCATAAATGCTCCTTCATTACCATAATTTTCTCTAGACTCCAAGAGACCGTAGATCCGGATGCGGATTCTTGATAAATGATCTCGATAGTCACCAGACGTCAATAAAGTGATATACTCACTTTAGTGTCCCGTTTTCTCTTTTGAGATACACTATACTTATACTTATAACCTTACGCCTGACCAAATACTACAAATCTGTCAATTTAATAAGTATATACTTTGAGGTCCTCTATGTTCTTACATAAAGACACATCACTGCTCTACTATATACACATACATACTACATATACTTAAGCATTAAGTTTGCACAACATATAAAGTGAATAATCTTACATTTATAAAATGCACATACTGTATCAGCAGCAGCGATCAATCACTGCAATTTGTTCTACTTGTCAGTTCTTTAATCAACGTCACTGTGCAAGTGGCGTGCAAGAGTAGTCCAGGTAGAGAATGTGGTGCGGAGTTATACATCGTTGGCGGAGTTATACATCATTATACAGGTTCTTGTCGTAACTGATATATTTTGAAAAAAATGCGTAAATATAAACTCTCTAGCCTCTATCTAGTGGTGAGATGATAAATTAGTTTGTATTAAATTTACTTCGTTTACCGGAATGGTAATCGAACCCACAACCATCCCGGGTCTCTGGGACACGACCGCCTCTAGTATAATGATCATTCAACATCAAAACACTAATGATTATAATTTATACCTTGTTGTATAAGTTTCTATAAGTTAAATAGTTTTCTTGGACAAAATAAACAGTCCATATAAGCTCATTCTAAACTAATCACGAACTGCACTGTCGCTCATTGTATGCATTTAATATGTCAATTATATAAAACTTCTGATTAAATTCTGCATATTAAGGACAGTGAGGAGAGAACTGCTTAATTAGATATCGTTTGTGTTTTTTCTTTGTAGCAATATTAAATTAAAAAACTAATATTGTTGGTAAGTTACGACTAAGGTTAAGATTAAGGTTAATTTAATTGTTAAAACCTACATATTTGCTATATTGGTGTAGCCAAGTCTGTCATACGAGTATATCAGTATAATAAGAACCTAGCATTAAGAAACTCTGTTTACTTTCCAATGGATTCTTGATCATTGAATGTTGAGTAGCGGAGCTCAACTCCTCGTTGCTAGAGAAAGGAAATAAAAATTTGGAATATTTCAGTTCCTTTACTATGAATTGAAGACACTACTTGTCATGTTTACAGTACGATTGCGCCTCAGCGCCCGGACAGGCCTTTATATACAACAAAGAGTATAAATTATCAATATCAACGGTCAATGTGTCTTATTACTCAGAGTCTTATGTTAAGGATTTCTGTGCATGCAACTAATAGTAATAACATAAAAGAAGACATTGTATGAATTAAGAAATTAATAATGACCATTGTAGTGCCATAGGACGATTGTGGTTTATTGCGACTTCGGGGGAAAATATTCATTGCCTCCTTCTGCCTGTATATCCTGCTAAATGCAGGATATAGCGTGAAAGCAAAATTATAAATTTTAGAATTTATGGAAAAGTATAATATAAATAACTTCTAAAAATTAACTATTAAAACATATTTTCTCCTTTTGTTAAAAATAAGTTATAAAAGTTTTAATTCTCTAAAATGTTCTACTAGAAAACATATGTACATAAAGTTTACGTTCACCTTAACTCTTATAATGGAACAAGTGTGAAAGCTTTCATTATTTTGTTTTAAAAACTCGTGGTGCAAGCAGAATATTTGGATCGCTCGAGTAAAAGCTCCGAATGTGATCAAAAAAAATAAATTTTATTCTTTCAATCGGAAATCCCTGTGTCTATATCAGTTTGGTCAAACTATTTGGCTTATAGAACGCTCGAAAGTCCTTTGAAGATGGAACGCTGGTACATAAGCTTTTGCAAAACCTGAGCATGCTTTATTAAAACAATCCAGATTCGTTAATCCATTCTGTTCCGCCTACGATTCCTTAATTGCCTCGCGTACTGCCTCGCGGTAGTTTGATATAATAATTATATCAACTGACAGACAAATGCCACCTCAGTCTACCCGTGACCACGGACTACTGTAAAGTGTTCGAAACGTCGGGTTTCCCAAAAACGTTTACCATTCAATATACGCGATTAATCCGTTTAAAAGTGTTTCATTTAAAAAAAAAATAATAATCATATTTATGAAAAATCTAATTATTTTATAAATATATTTCAGTTTACTCCTAGTCACATAAAATTTATATTTTTCATAATTTTTTTTCCCGATCTTTTATAGACCTTAATATTATAAGAGTTTTAATTAATACTCTAACAGCTTAATACTCTAAGAATTTCACGAATTCAATTTATATTTTTCAAATAAAGTGATTGCTTAGAAAAAAAATATCTTGTACACACAAACTCTGCACACACAAATCATCAGAAAGAGCTGCAGTAAAAGTTTTTTTTTTTTTTTTTAAAAAGCCAAAGTCCCCTTTTTACCCTTTTAAGGGTAAGTAACAGGCCTGTTGTGGCGCAGCGGTACAAGCGTGTGACTGTAACCGACAGGTTCTGGGTTCGATCCCCGGTCGAGGAAATGAATATTTAATATTTTCAATTTAAATATTTAATGTTTCATTGTGTGAGTTGATACATGAGTAATTTACTTATATTTTCCGAAAAAATCCTCTGAATTTTTATTACAAAAGAGCCGAGGCAAAGGCATATTTTGCGAAGTAAGTACTCGAGCCGACCGCTCGACCGCATTGGGATCGGATCAGGGATTCAACGTGTCATGATTTGCGTTTTCTTTCTCCTTCGCTTCCTTATTTACATCATTAATTTAATACATTCCATTAACTTTAGACCTCCATCAGCCTTTTTAAAGAATAATATAGGTATAATACTAAAAATATCCGAGTATTGTCTTATTATTTCCTTCTTAGTTGTTTTTCTTCTTCTTCTTGTTAGTACAGCGTCTTCAATTCGATGATTGTTGGTTCAGGAAGACCTACACAAAAATATTATAAATTGGAATATTTTTATTTCACATTTTTTTTTATGGTTAAGACACGGCAAACGAGCGTACGGTTCACCTGATGGCAAGTGATCACCGTCGCCCACGGCCCCGTGTAACTCCAAAGGAGCTACAGGAGCGTTGCCAGCCTTTAAGATGGATGGGCACCGAGGCCCGGTAATACCCAATGCGAAACGCAGTGGATGAAGCCACTACTTAACGCCGGTCTTAAATGCCGGGGGTGGTAATAAACCGGTCGAAACTGCCCATGCGTGCTGTCATTGCTGACAACGTGACTCTCCCACACGCACTTTAGTCGCCTCTTACGACACCATCAGTACCAGGGTGATCCTATTCTAAGCCAGAATCACACGGCTAATCATAGAGCCAGTTACCTATAATCATTGAGCCAGTTACTTCCCATTGTAAGACAAGCTTGTAGGCAAATGATGTAAGAAAAGCTTGATATTTAGATGAACTTCTAATTATGAGATGAGACTAGATTAAAAATGAAGAGAAAAGTTTCTTAATGAGAACTACGAGTATATTCCTCAGTCTATCGTACTACATGCAATCCGGTGGAAATATCTAGAAAGAGACTTTTTACATACGTTTTTCATTTCTTTATTTAGTGGCGCTATTCCTTCATAATTACTTAAAATACTAGGGATTTTTTAGAAATGGATGAGGATCGAAATTATAACTACCGTGATATAATAATTCTCCAATATCACACCTAGAAAAGGGTATTAGTTTTTCTATTTTAATATTTGTGGCCTTCTCTTTTATTACTATCTATGAAATACGCATACAATACACTGTATGGTGAATCCAAAGATCGAACTGTCTAGTTTTAGAACCTATTAAAATATGAAGTCTTCTGTGTTGGATATTTTTTTAACTTAGGAAGGCTATGTATTTTATTAGATCATATTATTCGTTTAGATGTTAATTCTGAAAATATATATATATATATATATATATATATATATATATATATATATATATATATACATATATATATATATATATATATATATATATATATATATATATATATATATATATATATATATATATATATATATATATATATATATATACATATATATATATAATAATATATATATAACAGACGCTGTGCCACCGTGCCACAAAGGTCTTAATATGTTCTTGCCATACAGTTATGCCATATATATATATATATATATATATATATATATATATATATATATATATATATATATATATATATATATATATATATATATATATATATATATATATATATATATATATTATATATATATATATATATATATATATATATATATATATATATATATATATTATATATATATATATATATATATATATATATATATATATATATATATATATTTATATATATATATATATATATATATATATATATATATATATACATATACATATATATATATATATATATATATATATATATATATATATATATATATATATATATATATATATATATATATATATATATATATATATATATATATATATATATATATATATATATATATATATACCGAAAATATTAATAAAAACGTGTTACGATCGTACAGTGACTGCCCCTTTATCCTCTATGTTCTGGAAATTATACAAACCTGTTAGACAATAACACTCTTCCGAGCATGTCATCTCAATCTGACCGAAACAAACAGTCCTATATATTCTATGTGATGCTGAAGCAGGTTTAAAAGTAAAAATAATTTTATTTTGGATAAAACCAAAGTGTAGGATCTAAAAATTTAGATTACAGATATTATATGATAGAAAATTAGATAATTTAGATTTTAATAGCATCATCCGTCAATATATTTGTAGCGAAATATCTTTCGAAAATGTCACAAGTAGGATTTATTAACGCTTCTTAAAATATAATTTACCGAAGGCTGATAAATAAAAGATTCGAACAACTTTGTACAGAATAAGTAACTATTGTACTTTTCAAAGTTAAAAAGAACCTTTCAAGCAGAATTAACTTTAAAATATACAAAAAGCTTTCACGAAAAAGAATTATTAATTTTACCATTCAGGTTTTAGACTTACTTATTATGGATTGAAGAGATTTACTCTAATGTTATTGTTTTTTTTTCAAAAAATATGATATTGTATATTTTTTATCTACAGCACTCGCACGCTTGTGCCCCTGCAACATTAAGCGCCCCAATCAGGCTCCCTAAAGAGACTTAAAGTACGTAAGCATATTGTTAAGATTTTTTTATATTAACTCTATTATTACACACAAATTTTGAAACAATTGTAATTATTCGTTAAGTATAGGCAAATTGTATATGTGGCATAAGAAATACATATTAATGACGCAATAACTCGTAATTTAGTTTAAATATAGAGGAAAACACTCCGTTTTCAATATTAACAATAGATTCCTACTGCTTACCTACTATGCGGGATAAAGCGTGAAGCTAAAAATAATAATTTACTCTCTAAAACCAGTGAAGCAATTGGTCATTCACCTGACAAGCAATGACTTAAAAAAGCGAGCAACAGAAAGACACAGAAAGATAAGTATATGGACAGCGTAGTCTAAGACTGCGAATACAATGCTACCAATAGTAGCACCAATCTTACCCTTTGGATACAAAACTCTAAGAAGGCAAAAAATTGAGTGATACGAGACTTATCATTTATTAACCTTTTCTAATCACGACATAATTCTAATCATAAAAATAAAAAAAGTTATAAAAAAGAAATATTTTTACTTACCCCTGTAATATATATAGATAGATGCTGGAATAAGTCATCGTATTGAGACGTCCTAAATCTTAGATGGTTTTTTATTGCAGTTCAATAATACGAATGACTGCAGGTATTTTCTATCAACTGTCTGAACAGTTTTATTATGGTGTATGCGGGAAATAAAATTTATGAGCGTCTGGCTCAGTGGTAGAGTGTACCCCTGGTGGGAACAAGAGATATCAGATTGAACATAGAACAGAACTGATCTATTGCGAGTTAGGTTGCAGGATCTTACAGGTTTAGATTACGCGGCGAATTTCATACAAAGTGCAGTAAAAACTATGTTTAAATCTTTTCTTTCCATTTCTTTAACTTAGAAATTTTATTTTTTTATGCCATGTGCGGACATGGCAGGGTAGGCAGAGGGAACTTGGGAACCTAGTGTTCAAACACTCCGTTCCACATCTGTTCCCTACTTTCCGCCGAATTAAGGCATTGTGTGTTGAGTGGCGGAACTCAACGCCGCGTTTTGCCTTGTACCAGAGCGAAGAAATGAAAAGAATATAATATATTAAAATCGCAATGACAATAATCAATAAAAATATATTATATAAAGGCTCAACCAATGTCCCTCAACCAATATGAATTATCTTTTGCGACTAAATCTCGACAATACCAAAAGACTGTCACTGCTGTGAAATAATGACTGAGTGAGATGATACTGAGTGAGAGTAGTAGAAAGAATGTTTATATAGCGTTTTTAAAGATAAGGTCAAAATAATAAAGGGTATTGAATTAAATTTATTATTTTACTTTCTTGTTGTATTCACACAAGTCAGGGTAAGCGGAGGGAACTTGGAAACTAATGTTAAAACATTGCTTTTCCATTAAGTCACTTCCATTCTCCACTTATCATCCAGTTTGAGGCATTGTTAAGTGAGTTCAATCGAAATAAACTGTTTTAATTCATAATTTGATAAAAATGGCTTAATATTTTTGGACAGCGTTGAGATAATTTCCTTCTTACAGTATGCAGTATATTGTAAATTGGACAGATTAACGAGATAAGGCGTATATCTTTCTAAAGAAAAAGACTCTGCTATATGCGGAAAACAGCGTGAAACTTAAAAAAAGAGTGTCCAAAACTTGCAAGTTTAACTCTTCTATAACACTTGCCTCTTGTTTTTCAACAGGTTATTTTAAATATTTATAACATAAATATAAGAAATGGAACAATGTTAAATTATTCAGCGATGCTAATGTGAGGAAAACAACAATTTATCATCGTTATATTACTAACGTCTTTCTTCAAAACAACTGTTGTAGAATTATTACATTCAGGAGCTTTACTTTAGTAAGAAAATCCTAAAGCTCCTTTCCAGGAAATTAATTTCGTAAAGTAATATTATTTAAGTTATGTACACTATAGCGTAGTCAATTTACATACATTTTTATTTTTATTTTATTTATATATTTAAGTCATCCAGCAGTTTTACAATATTATAAACAGATAAAGGAAACATATTTTCAGTTATACTAAATATCGTCCATGTACGTATGTTAAAGTAAAAATTTTATTTACATCTTCATCAAATCATCTACTGTTATATTCTCCTCTAACACTTTAATAGTTTTATAAAGTACCTAAAATTTTTATTCAGTTTTAACAAAACAGAAATGATATATTCTAGAGCTACGGTTAAATTAACATTGTTGACCTTTGCTTTAGCACATATAGGTCGCATAGTAAGAACATATTGCCGGCTAATGAAGTAGAGGTCGTAATTCATTCATTGTACCATGACCAAGAGCTTACATTCGTAACGTAATGTATATTTTCATCTATTTTACAAAAGTAAGCAACCATCATACTAATAGAACGTCGCTTTCTGAATTTGCCACTATTTCTCTAAAAGAGATTAAACAGCTTAGTTTTACCTTATTAAGAAACTATTTATTTAAAAAAATATATTTAGGATTAGGAAATAATAGGATTTAGGAATAGCGAGGCGTTCAGTTCCGCCACTCAATACACAATGCCTACAAAGTTCAATGGTAAATATAAACATAATGGATTAACGAATTTGGATTGTTTTAATAAAGCATGCTCAGGTTCCCTCTGCCTACTTTTTCATATGCTTGACAACTAGAAGCTAAAAAAATCTCACAAGACAAAAAGCTTATGTACCAGCGTTCCATCTTCAAAGGACTTTCGAGCGTTCTATAAGCCAAATAGTTTGACCAAACTGATATAGATACAGGGATTTCCGATTGAAAGAATTAAATTTATTCGAGCGATCCAAGTATTCTGCTTGCACCACGACTTTTTAAAACAAAATAGTGAAAGCTTTCACACTTGTTCCATTATAAGAGTTTAGAAGAACGTAAACTTTATGTACATATGTTTTCTATTAGAACATTTTTGAGAATTAAAACTTTTATAACTTATTTTTAACCAAAAGGAGAAAATATGTTTTATGAATTAATTTTGAGAAGTTATCTATATTATACTCTTCCATAAATTCTAAAATTCATATAATTTTGCTTTCACACTATATCCTGCATTAAGCAGGATAGACAGACAGAAGGAGGCAATGAATATTTTCCCCCGAAGTCGCAATAAACCACAATCGTCCTAAAAGAAGACATTGTTTGAATTAAATTCTTAATTCATACAATGTCTTCTTTTATTTTATTACTATTAGTCGCATGCACAGAAATCCTTAACATAAAACTCTGAGTAATAAGACACATTGACCGTTGATATTGATAATTTATACTCTTTATTGTATATAAAGGCCTGTCCGGGCGCTGAGGTACAAGCGTACTGTAAACGTGACAAGTAGTGTCTTCAATTCGTAGTAAAGGAACTGGATAGAGGATATTCCATATTTTCATTTCCTCACTCTAGTAACGAGGAGTTGAGCTCTGCTACTCAACATTCAATGATCAAGAATCCATTGGAAAGAGAAAAACAGAGTTTCTTAATACTAGGTTCCTAGGTTCCCTCTTACTATACTGATATACTCGTATGACAGACTTGGCTACACCAATATAGCAAATACATAGAACAACACATATGTAATGTAGTCGCGTGTCACTAATTCTTATGACGAAGGCGGCCGTTAAATTAAACCTTAGTGTTAACTAACCTTAGTCGTAACTAACGAACAATATTAGTTTTTTAATTTAATCTTGCTACAAAGTAAAAAAAAACGACATCTATTTAAGCAGTTCTCTCCTCACTGTCCTTAATATGCAGAATTTAATCAAAACTTTTATACAATTTACATATAAAATGCGTACATTGAGCGACAGTGCAGTTTGTGATTACTTTAAAATGAGCTTATATGGACTGTTTATTTTGTCCAAGAAAACTATTTAACGGTATAACTTATAGAAATTTATACAACAAGGTAGAAATTATAATCATTAGCGTTTTGATGTTAAATCATCATAATAATAGAGGCGGTCTTGTCGCAGAGACCCGGGATGGTTGTGGGTTCGATTACCATTCCGTTGAACGAGGTAAATTTAATACAAACCAATTTATCATCCCCACAAACCAATTTATCATCACCACTAGATGGAGGCAAGAGAGTTTATATTTAAGCATTTTTTTCTAAATATATCAGTTACACAAGAACCTGTATAACGATGCGCCAACGATGTATAACTTCGTATCACATTCCCTACCTGGTCTACTCTTGCAAGTCACTTGCACAGTGACGTTGATTAAAGAACTGACAAGTAGAACAAATTGCAGCGATTGATCGCCGCTGCAGAGACGGTATGTGCATTTTATAAATGTAAGATTATTCACTTTATTTGTTGTGGAAACTTAATGCTTAGGTATATGTAGTACATATGTATAGCATTGATGTGTTTTTATGTAAGAGTATAGAGGAATTCAAATATTTATTAATTAAATTGACAAAATTGTAGTCATCAGGCGTAAGTTACAACTATAGTGTATCTCGAAGGTGAAAACGGGACATAAGTGTCCCTCACTTTATTGACATCTCGTGACATCTGTATCCGGTATCAAGTTGAAATTTATATGAAATAATTCAAGTCTACGGTCTCTCGGAGCCTAGAGAAAATTATGATAATGAGACACATTTATCCATTGTTTTAACTGCATTTTATATGCAAATCACGTGAGGTACAATTACGAAATGTTGTATAAATTTACTTACAATATAAATAATATAAAGGCAGTCTGGCTCGCATTTAACAGATTACTTTAGAGGAAATCTACATCTGTACCAATATTATAGTTATGTCTTTGATTTTTTGCGATTGTTAAACATTTTAAATGAAACACTTTTAACCGGATTAATCGCGTATATTGGTCATTAAACTTGTTTTTTGGAAACCCGACGTTTCGAACACTTTACAGTAGTCCGTGGTCACGGGTGTCTACCTGTCTACATCGATTAATCAGGTTAAAAGTATTTCATTTAAAATAATTTTAAAGTTGTTATGGATGAAGAGCCTTGACCGCCATCTGACTTCTACTTGTATTAAAACACGTCGTTCTTCAATTTACATCAAATTTACGAATAATTTCCTGTTCATAGAGGAACTGAACGTCGCACTTTGTTTTTTTAATAAAACGAAAAATAATAAGACAAAATATATTTTTAAATTATCGTTATCTAATTGACATAACTTAACTTAACCTATCCTGCTTTGACTCGACTTTAATCAAGACACACTACGTGTTATGAATATAGATGTTAACATAGTACTTACATTATTACATTACATTACGAACACGCCTGATGTGTGATTGCTTAGCTACGAGTAGATATCTATCACATAATTATATGTGTACGTTTTATATTCAGTAGAGGCCTATCGTAGCGCTGGGGTGAATGTAAACGATATTGGATGCAGTTTCATTATTGAAACAAAAAGATATAGTCTTCGTAATTGTAAATTTTTAAGTTTTTCTAGTTGTTTTACCCTTAATGAAGCAAATTATTTTGACTTCGATTAAATTCCCGTTTCGGCATTTACAGGTTTTCAAAAAAAATATTAAGCTGTAAATATACACCCGTGTGAAAATTGAAGCAATACATATAACCTATATAATAACATACTTGCTAGCTTACCTTCAAAAGCCTAAATATTATTATTCTACAATAGATCGTGTATAGTCACTTGTATATAGAACATTGTCCTAATAATAGAAATATAATAAGGAAATGTACGCTATTGTTACATTTCAGACGCAGTATATTAAGAATATCAAATGAAATCAATATGATAATTGCAGTAATTTACACGATACCAAAAGAGAAACAAACAATTCAATATGTTTAGCTTTCTGTTCGTTCATACAAACCTCCGGAACAGTTGAATCGGTTACCTCAGGACTTAAATAGACAAATTCAAATAGACAGAAAATACTACTTATCTTTATATGTGTGTACATTTATACATCTAAAGTGGAAAAAATTAAGTATGAAGTAACACAGACAGATCTGTGATTTCAAAATGGCCGTGGTCATCTAAGACCATATTGCTAATTAAATAATACCAGAACGCAAATAAACAGTATTGAAATATTTGTCTTTTTATTGGTTCGAGCGGAGACTTGCAGAGAATTACTTACTTCCAAACTAGACGAAAAATACAGATATTATATAAATATTCGTATAGTTCAAGCGGGCAAACCCGCCGGGGGATCGCTGGGTTTCATATAAAATTAACGGGTGAGAGTTCGACGACGTCGAGATATTATGCTTAATTCATTTTTATTTCCTCACACTTTTAGACGAGAGACGGCGTTGAGTTTACCGTAGCAAGGTCTTCCTAAACGTACCTGTCTATTGCGAAATTCACATACATACGAGATATCTATCTATACATGTAATAAATTCACATACATACGAGATATCTATCTATACATGTAATAAAGTAAAATAAAATAAATTATCTAGAAATTAATTATGTAGTTTCAGCGGGCGAAGCCGGTGGTGGGCCGCGAGATTAAAAAATAGTCGAGTAATCTGTCGAGTGGAATTATAACCATCGGATACACATAATACATACACTGACACACATACACTTTATATAACATATATTATGTTACGAAATTAAACCTTTCTAGCTTTTTAATGATAAATATAAAAATATAATAACTCATTTAACTCTCATATAACGTAATAACTTTCCGCGAGGGACTGAGTACGAATCAACGTTGAAAGTTAATTTTAATATGTCGTAAAGTGTGCGGTCATCTTTACGACTTGAGCACATAAAGTATGTGTATTATGCTTTTAAAATAGTATATTAGAATCTAAATCAATGGATTTTATTTTAGGATTTTCTTTTATAAATTCTACAGATCTTTCATATTAAAATAATATTTATTTATTAATGCGGCAGCGTGACATATTTTCTAAGCTGATTAATCTGCCTACATCACATTTCCACATTTATTAAATCTCCCTAGATTTTAAGAGCTTTACGAGTTATATTTAGTATTCTTTATTTTTCTCTCCCGTGAGTGAGCTTGTACAAGTTTACCAAATAATAAAAAAAAAGTTATTTTTATTTTATTACATTTAGGTTGTACATGGCAAGGCACTAACTTGGGAATCTGTTATTATGACACTACGTTCCCATACATGTACTTTCGTTACCAGCTTTCCTCTATATTCTGAAGGCATTACGTGTAGAGTAGCAGAACTCAATGCCTCGCTTTGCCTCGTTACCAGAGCAAAGAAATGAAAAATTGAAGATTTATATAAAAAAACATACGTTTTTTTATAAAGTATAAACAAAATAATATTTTATAATTCTATTGACAGGAATACAAGATCCAGTCAACAAAAACTTACCTTAATTTGTAGTGTCAATGTCCCATTTAAATAAATAATGTAAATCGGCTTAGGATTTCGTAGCTTGCAGGTCAATTCGAGCTACAGGGTATTTGCTCGTTGGCTCTCAGAGTGTACGGACGTGTTGCGAGAATTAGTGTTAGTCATTATTAGGGTTACCTAAGCCATTACATTTTGGTTATTTAGATTGTTGAAGTGTACAGTAGTCGTTTCTAATAAATTCGATTGTCGATTCTCTTTATTTAAATTGTAAGTAGATGACTGTGTTTTCATCAGTATTGTATTTTGTAATAAAATTCCACTTCTGAATATAAAATTATAAATATTTTAATTCTGTGATTCGTCATATAACAAAGGCACAAGCAAGTGTCTGTTAATGTTATGGGTTCCAAATCGAGGAAATAAAAGTATTAATATTTTTATTTTCCCCGATATGTGGAATAGTAACAATCATATTTGCTTTCAACTGATATTTTGTACATAAATATAAATAATATTTAACATCAATAATTCAACTCTGAAATGTCATTAATGCTAAAAATAAGGGGTTGTTAGTTGTACGGGATGTCACTTACAAATAAAAAAAACACGAGAAAACAGCTGTTTGTGTTTAAGGTTAAGATATATGAAATATAACAATATAATAATGGGCTTCGCTGACGTTTGTTTTGGTTAACACACGTGTTTGTGAGGGTTTCTTATTTAAGTGATATTTGTACATATATTTTAAGTGAAAAGTGCGATTTCTTAAAAAGGAGATCGGTTTTATTATCGGTGTTTGGTTGTTGTGAGTGTTTGTGGTGTTTTGTCCATTAGATTACCTAAGTATAAGGTAAGTTAGGTTAGTTTATTTTAAAATGGATGTTGATCCGCATCCGCCTGATCCCCCTGATCCTGGTGGTGGTAAATGCGACTCTCAGGCTACATCACGTAAAAGACAAGGTGATAACCCACCTTCACATATTGCAGAGTCTGTAAAAAAAACAATAATTGACCCAGCTACGGCTACACCGTCAATTCAAAATTTATATATTCACCCTTCCCTGTCAGAAAGTCCTAAATCCTACCTCGATTCAGACAAAGGCCCTTTTATAGTATATGTGTCGAGGGAAACTCCAGATCCTGCTGCTGGAACCTCTATAAAGGCGATAAAGTTTGGCTAATTTCTCCACATTAACAAAATAAGTAACATCACCAGTGTTGGAGTGAAAAATGTTGGTCGCAACAAAATCAGCGTTGAATTCTCAACAGCTACTGCAGCGAATTTATTTTTGTCCAATCCCATTTTAGGTCTATGTAAGTATTTGGCAGTTATCCCTACTTTTAATATTACTCGAATGGGTATTGTAAGAGATGTCCCAGTGGACTTCTCACTTGATGAGTTTGTAGGCTCTCTAGAATTTCCCTCAAGTGGTATACAAGTGATGAAAGCAAGACGACTTAATAGGAAGTGTGTAAGTGAGGGTGTGACTACATGGGTTCCAACCCAGTCAGTTGTAGTTACATTCCGTGGACAAAGTTGCCTGAAAGGGTCTTTTCATACCATTCCTCTCTCCCAGTAGAACCATACAAATCTCCCACTATCCAGTGCCTAAATTGTTGTCGTTTTGGTCACATTAAATCACAGTGCAGATCGAAGCCAAGGTGTTACAAGTGTTCTCAGTCCCACACTGGTGAAGCATGTGACACTAATAGGGAAAATGCTTATTGTTTACATTGTGAAAGCAAACATTTCGCTACTGACAAGGACTGTCCTGAGTTTGCAAGGCAACAGTCCATCAAGATTACCATGTCACAAGAGTGTATTTCGTATATAGAGGCTTCCGCTCGTTTTCCTCCTGTTCGTAAGTCCTATGCGGATATGGCTAAGGAAATGTTCTCCCCGCCCACCTATGCAGTTCCCTCTCCTTCTAAATTACCAGCCCCTACCTCCCCTAACAGATCATATAAAAAGACTGTTTTTCAGTCTCCTCGTCCCCAAGCTCCTTTAGCAAAGGGATATAATAGTCAAGCTCATCAAGCCCTAACTGCCGCATGTCCGTCGTCCCTTCCTAATGGTTGCGCTCTAAACCAAGGTGTTGACAGTCCAATAGAATCTAGAAAAGATCTATTGGTTGCACTTACTGAAACCCTTGTGAGTATCTTCAGAACCGCTGATGAACTTCCTATACCGTCCAACGTTGCCCAAAATTTACTAACAATTTTTAAAATACTAAACAATGGCAGCACTGAGCTTCCTACAATGGAATAGTAAAGTATTCGTGCCAAAAAGCACGAATTACTTAATATTATTTCTTTGTACAACCCTGTCATTATTGCCCTCTCGGAAACATGGCTGGTGCCTGATTCCCGCTTTAGGGTATCAGGTTTCTCCTGTTTAAGGGAGGACAGAAATGACGGGTATGGAGGTTGTGCTATCCTCATCCAGCACTCTTCTCCTTATTCCTGTATCCCTCTCCCCCCTCACAGCCAACAGATTAATGCTGTTGCTGTGAGGGCTTTCAATATCTCCTTCTTATCTGTTTATATCCCTCATCCTTCTTCCTCTGTTTTCCTTGAGCTTAAGTCTATTATCTCTTTGCTCCCTAGTCCTGTCTTGGTCCTAGGTGATTTTAACACTCATCACTCTGTGTGGGGGTGTTATTACTGTGATGGGTTATCTCCTTTGTTGGTAGACATGATTGATGATGTATCTCTTTGCATTATCAATGATGGCTCTCCGACTCGTAGGGTTAATCCAAATCAGAATCCTAGGACTGCTGTTGATCTTTCCCTATCCTCCCCATCTCTGGCTACCCAGCTATCATGGTCTGTTCTACCTTCTACCCATGGTAGTGACCATTTTCCTATACTTATTTCAATGCATAAGAGACCTCCTTCTTCTTCCTCTCTTTATTCTACATCAAAATTTAACCTAAAACAAGCCAACTGGAATAAGTACGCCGACTCTGTGGATTGCATGTTGGGCAATCTTCCTGAATCTGCTAATTTTGAGAATATCATTCTTTGCTATGAACGTTTTGTCTCTACCATCTTGTCTGCGGCTGACTTACACATCCCTAGAATACGCTCCATTCAGAATTGGATGCATTTCAATCCTTGGTGGGATCAGGAATGCTCTGATTCTGTCAATCGGCGAACAGCTGCCGAGGAGTCATATGCAGTCTGTATGACTATGGAGAATTTTGTTGAGTATAAACGCAGTGATGCGAAGTTTAGAAAGTTGATAAGGCAACAGAAAAAAATTGGATGGGCCAATTTTTGTGAATCCCTTAGTCCTCGTTCTCCTTCCTCACTCATTTGGAAAAATGTTAGGAGATTTCGCCGTTCCCTTAACTATGATTCCAGTCCTAACTCCAATAATCCTTCTTTGTGGCTGTGTGATTTTGCTAACAAATTGGCTCCGCCTTTTGTACCATCTCATGACTTATTTATTTTCCCACTGATTGAATCTTCGGATAAAATGGACGCTTGTTTTTCGTCTGAAGAACTCAAAAACGTCTTAACGGATTTAAGAGACACTAGCCCAGGTGAGGATAGTATCTCATACTCTTTTATTGCTAGATTAAATGAGAAGTCTAAGCTATTTTTTTAAAATTTAATCAACGTAATATTTCAATCAGGCAATATTCCACTACCTTGGAAATCCCAAATTATCATTCCCATCCTTAAACCTGGAAAATGTCCTTCTGATTCCGATTCCTATAGACCCATTGCCCTAACATATGCCTTATCAAAAATTATGGAACGGCTTTTCAAAAATCGTCTGGAATGGATAGTGGAAAGCAGAAATATCTTAGCGCCCTCTCAATTTGGCTTCAGAAAGGGGTTAAGTACCACAGATAGTCTTAGTGTTTTTACCACAGACATTCGACGAGCTTTCGCCAAAGGAGAGTATTTAGTGGGGGTTTTTGTAGATGTCGCTTCTGCTTATGATAATGTCCTTCTTCCGGTACTCAGGCAGAAACTGCAACAGCTGAGTATCCCGCCGAAGTTGTCTCATTTCATTTGCAATCTGCTGACCGGCAGATCGATATCTGTGAAACATCCGCTTCTTACGGTGCCTTCCAAACTGGTCTGGAAGGGATTACCTCAAGGCTCAGCTCTTAGTCCTCTGTTGTATAACCTATACACTCATGACCTCGAATTGTCTGTCAGTAGCTTTTGTAATATCCTTCAATACGCTGATGACATCGTCCTCTACTATAGCTCAAAATCAGTGGAGGACATAACTTATCGTTTAAATACTGCTTTACACTATCTAGACCAGTGGCTCTTTGGCCATGGCTTGGCATTATCAGTAGCGAAATGTCGGGCGGTAGTATTCTCTAAAAAGAGAGTAACACCTAATTTTGAAATTTACTGTGGTAATGATATCATACAATTAGCAGATAGTGTTAAATTCTTAGGCATGGTCCTTGATAAAAGACTGAACGGAATTGCTCATGCTGAACATGTCAGCAAAAAATGTGAAAAAGGCATCAATGCTTTAAGAGCTGTGTCTGGTGTGTGGTGGGGTGCACACCCTTTTACTCAAAAACTACTGTACAATGCAATAATTCGTAGTCATATTGACTACGGGTTATTTGTTTTAGACCCCTTTAATAAAGCTGCTACTTACAAACTTAACAGAATTCAGTACAAATGCCTTCGAATTGTTTTAGGTGCAATGAGGTCTTCCCCTAGCAATGCATTACAGGTGGAGTGTGTTGATCCACCTTTTCCTATTCGTCGTCAATTTTTATCTGATCGATTTGTTGGAAAAATGCTACAGTTTTCTTCCCATCCCTTGTGGTCTAAGCTATCTGAGTTAGCCGACCTTATTCCTCGTGGCAAGCAGCTTCCCTACTTGCTTGCTAGCTTCCTTAAATTTACCTCCCTTCCTCACCCTCTGTCCCGCTATCCTGTTAACCCTTTATTCTGTACACCTTATAAGGCTTTAGTACACCATCCCTCTATCATCACAAATCTTAGTCTAAACAAGGGAGCTGTTGACACCAACACAAAGTTCCAAGCCATAGTAAATGAAAACTGGCTAAATCATATCCTTATCTTTACAGATGCGTCAAAGCTTTCAAACGAAAGCTGTGTTGGTGCAGCGTACTGGATACCAAAATTCAAATTATATTACAATTTAAATGTCCTCCCGAATCATCCGTGTTTACTGGAGAGGCTGTTGCTTTGTTAGAAGCAATCCGGTTCACACTCTCCCATGACTTTAAACAGACCGTTATTTTTACTGACTCTTTAAGCTGCATACTGGCGGTAAAGGGAAATCCCTTTCATAGTAAATTAAGGTCTTCAATTATTTTAAGGATTCGTGAAGAACTGTACTCATGTTATTTAAAGGGTTTGGTTGTTACTTTGGCATGGATTCCAGGGCATTCTGGAATCAGTGGGAATGAATCTGCAGACTCTTGCGGAAAATTAGCCATCCAGTGTGGCAGTTTGGATCACTTTTCTATTTCGGCCCAGGATCTGTTGTCCCTTGCATTAACTCATTTGGATGTGTCGTGGTCTGAATTTTGGAATATGTCAAAATCCCAGAAAGGTAAGTTTTTCAATTTTAACTTGATCTTCTTTTTTTAATATGCATTCTCCTATTGTGTAATTGTATCTCCTATTGTGCAAAACGTGTCAGCAAAAAAGCTGTAGCCAGAGCCCGCAGTGAGAGTTTATCACCATTATATGATAAACTTGAAACTGCGGAGGGGCAGAAGCTCATATACAAACTGGCCCGTGGCCGGGATAAAGCGACGCAAGATATCGCAAAATGTCTTTGCGTCAAAGATTCCCAGGGCACGTTGCTCTGTAATCCCGCTTCTGTGAAGGAGAGATGGAGAAGCTATTTCCAAGAGCTGCTGAACACTCAGCATCTGTGCAGTCTTCATCACGACCCACCGCCTAACCTCGGACTTGTTGCCCCAATAACCTTTGACGAAACTCGGAATTGCCTTCGACGCATGAAGAACGGAAAAGCGGTGGGGCCTGACGAAATTCCGATCGAAGCGTGGAAATCGTTGGGCTCTCTTGGTGTGCTCATACTTACTGACCTTTTTAACCATATCTTGAACACTGGAAAGATGCCACACCAGTGGCGGCTTAGCTTTATTACCCCTATTTACAAGGGAAGGGGCAGTGTCCAAGATTGTGGTAGTTATAGGGGCATTAAGCTTATGAGTCACACCATGAAGCTCTTCGAGCGCATTATCGATATCAGGCTCCGCCGAGAGTGTACTGTCTCTGAGTCTCAATATGGATTTCAGCCTGGATCGTGTACTATGGACGCCATTTTTGCCCTCAGAACTTTGATGGAGGCATACAGGGAAAAGAGGAGAGCTCTGCATGTGGCTTTTTTAGATCTGCAGAAGGCCTTTGACTGTGTGCCTCGTCAGTGTATCTGGTGGGCATTGCGTTTGAAAGGGATCCCTGAGGCCTATATTGAGATTATCAAAGATATGTATCACAATTCCGCTTCCATGGTTAGGACTGCTGTTGGCGACACCATACCTTTCCAGATTACAGTAGGGGTTCACCAGGGCTCAGCTCTTAGCCCATTCTTATTCAACGTAGTGCTAGATACTGTCTCGGCTCACATCCAAGACCAGCCTCCGTGGCTAATGATGTATGCCGATGACATAGCACTCGTTGAAGAGAACTGGCTGATTCTAGAGCGTAAAGTGAACCTCTGGAATGTTACGCTTGAGAACGGCGGTCTTAAACTAAATGTGTCGAAGACCGAGTACATGGCTTGCGGGAGACCGGGCTCGAGCACTATCCATATAGGTACTGAACCAGCCGTTAAGGCGGAAAAGTTCAGGTACCTCGGATCCGTTATGCACGAGTCTGGAGGCATCGATCACGACGTTCACGGTCGGATAAGCGCTGCCTGGGCCAAATGGCGGGAGGTCACTGGTGTGGTCTGCGATCGCAGAATACCAACCAAACTCAAGGGGCTGATATATAAGAGCATCGTTCAACCGGTTCTTTTATACGGCAGCGAATGCTGGCCAGTACTATCTCGGCACACTCAGGAGCTTCATGTCACGGAAATGAAGATGCTGAGATGGATGTGCGGCGTAAAGCGGTCTGACCGCATACGCAACACATTCATTCGAGGTAGTCTTGGAGTCCGTGACATAGCGGATAAGCTCCAAGAGCGTCGCCTGAGGTGGTATGGTCACGTTGCGCGCCGGCCTAGGAACTATGTCGGACGCAAGTGCCTTGATATGTCTGTCCCTGGAGTGAGACCTCCCGGACGCCCAAGGAAGCGCTGGTTGGATGTCGTGATGCAGGACATGAGAGCCAATGGCCTAACCACTGAGGACGTAAAAGATCGTGCAAAGTGGAGTAGGCTCAGTAGGAAGGCAGACCCTGGCACAGCAAGCCGGGATTAATGCCAGGAAGAAGAAGATTCTCCTATTGTGTAATATTATTTTTTCTACCGTACAACCTCCTTCGTGTCTTCTCCATTCAACGTGACATTGGCGAAGTGATATGTGCTCAACTGGCACGCTCGGAACGCCACAATCAAAGAACCATACCATACCAATAAAAAAACACCGTGCCTTTCTTTTAGGCAAAAAATTGGATCTTCAAATTGGAAACAAAGAAGCGGAAGTTTAATTATTTTATCAAGCCCTCACTTGATCCACGTTTTATTTGAGACATATATCACGGTATA
The DNA here is from genome assembly GCA_019049475.1 of Eueides isabella. NCBI lineage: Eukaryota > Metazoa > Arthropoda > Insecta > Lepidoptera > Nymphalidae > Eueides > Eueides isabella. The sequence goes on along the minus strand of CM032391.1, from coordinate 1,299,014 downwards.
CGAGTTCATTTGATTTTAATGCGTGAATGTTGTAAAATGAATTTAATCTGTTCTAGGATTTTTTTCCCTATTTCAGCATAAAATATATAAAAATACAGCATTGTGGTGAAGGAGCACAAGTCGTCTTCAATCGACTGTAAATGCGGCGATTGTTGGTTCGATTCTCACTTAACACTTAGGTCCTTCAGTAAGTCAAACAACTTCGAAAAGGTTTAATTAAATTATTAACTCTAAAGAATAGGGAATAACTTTCCGAGTGAGTATCGAACTGACTACGACCACGCTTATATTCAGAAGGTGGTTCAATATGCCACAATGACTTTATTAAAGCACATGATACACTTATACACAGGAGTGTCTCATAAATAAACCATTAATTTACATCTCGGAGTCTAAATAGAAAGGGATCTTTTAACGCAAATAACTAAATAAAAAAAAAAAAAAACGCTTTTCACCTGCCTGCTTATATAAAAGGATGGCTGACCTACTTCGAAAGGTACACTTCCGACGTTGCAAGTCACGGGATCTTGTTCCTAAACAAATAATACATTTTCTGCATCAACATTGTTGTGATTCGGCACAATACGAAAATGTCCTTTTAATAAAGCTGCGTTTACATCATTTTTTCTTTTTTTATAGCGATGTAGGCAGAGGGGACATAGGAACCTAGTGTCTGACTTGACACTAGGTTCCTATGTTCCTTCTGTTCATTTTCTATTAAGACACTCCCGTTCTTAAAGCGTGCATAAAACATTTTTTACTACTATTATTATTATTTTTTACTATTATATATAATATTATTTCGCTACACGTTGTATCACGCTTGTTGCTGTCGACGACACGACCGCGTTCATCTCGGTTATAGAGTAAATATATAGAAGTTGAATTTGGAAATATGAAAATCTAGGGATTTGTTGTAAATCGCTCTAATGAATAATAAATATCTTTGTTTAACTCATACTCAGCTACGAGATCTCGATGTAGGCCTGTGATATGTATAAGTAAGTATAATCGTGTAAACTACTAGTGAAATACGCTGTGTCCTGCACCTTGCAGAGGAGGCAGAGAGAACCTTGTGCTAAGATACTCCGTTCCCATTAAGATACTTCTGTTCCACACTTTACACCGATTTTGAGACATTGTATATTCAGATATCGCATTTCCTACTTTTTGCGAGAATTTGTCTTATGTATATTAAATATAGGTTTCTAAACTTAAATTTAAAAAGCGTATAAAATTTTGAACGAAGCAGGATTTGAACCCGCGCCTCCGGAAAACCGTTCCAGCGCTCTGATCAACTAAGCCATTCGTTCTCACCAAGCTCCGTCGAAATTATTATTCGCTTGTTACTGCTAACAACATAAATAAGTTGTAACAAGCGTATAAGAATTTCGAAAGAGAGGGAGGGGGAGACCTCGGTTGACCTTCGTAAACACAGTATCGACGATACTGGAGGAAGGTCACGTTAAAAGCATGAGGACCCCCCGGAGGGCATGTATGAATAGGTTGATGACAGTGGACGAGGCGAAAGAGGTATGCCGAGACCGTAGCGATTCGCGCTCCGTTCTCTCTGCATACCCCGCTAGGGATATAACGTGAAGCTAAGTAAGTAAGTAAGTAAGTAAAAAACATATATATTTTTAGCAGAAATTGAATCCATAGCCAGAGCTTAGTATTCTAGGCAAACTAAGGTACCAGAATAGATAACATATCTATATACACAGTGTATACTTGCCCTTATTCCATTATAGAATGAAAAAAATATTTTTTCCTTTATTAATAAATACAATTTTCCCGGTCATAGGACCGGGAAAATTATATTTATTAATATAAAATTGTATTTATAAGTAGAGCTTCCCATTGTGTTTACTTTGTGAGTAAATTAGCGGCTTTATATGACGATTGGTAAAGTACCTTTGAGTTCTTGTTTGTGCATTTTTGTACAAATTTATTTGAAAAATATTTTTTTATAGTTTTCTAAAACAATAAATCCTTTGCCATGTTTAGTTATTGAGCATGTTTTCTAGTGACATTAATGTGTTTATAATCCCCATACATAGAGATATACCCCATAAATAGAGATATGGAGATGTATAACCTCTGCCATTCACGGCGCAGCGACACCAGCTTGCGTCGGTAAGCGCAACGATTGTGGCTTGAAAACGTCTAATATTAATAGACTATAGTCGCATAGTAACGTATAAATGCAGGACAACAGGCAAAGTCTGACATCGTCTGTGAGTGATAGTCGCGGGTTCGATTCCCTCTGAAGGCATTTTTAATTATTTGAGTTTTATTACCTCCCTCTGGTTATTGATTGCTTTATTACTTCCGCTACTTAAATAAGTAATGGTTTACTTAGCAAGATATAACGTGAAGTGCAAACAAAACTAACATTTAACCGACACCGACTGTAGAAGTAACATTGGAAAATATTTGAGTGTGGTGGATATACAATTAAATATTATTAGCGTGTACAGTCTAAACCAAGTGAACTATGCAGTTACATAAAAAAGTAAAATAAAAAAAATATATTATCTATTGCTTTAGGCGTGTCGTGGCGCAGCAGCACAAACGTGTGACTGTGAACGACAGGTTGTGGGTTCGATCCCCAATCGGGGAAATGAAATATTTAATATTTTCAATTTCAATATTTATTATCTTCATTTCTTTTTGTCTCAAATTGAGTGGAAAGTGAGAAACAAAACAGAGTTTCTTTACGCTAGGTTTCCCTATGCTGCCATGTGAGTGAAGTTAAAAAATATATTTATACTTATATATATCCATGAACAATCACAACAAGTTCGTACGGCAGGACGCGACAAGAAAGGAATTTAAAGAAAGTCACGAAAACCTACTACTTTGACACAATAAAGTGTTTAATATAAAGTGTACTTTCATCTCAGTTCGGGGCCGACACTCGCTTGGCGCAAGTTGTCGACGCACGCACCACGCATAGAGATAGATGTATTCCTTTACTCGAGGTAAATCGCAAATATTATAAGTAAAATATTATTGTTCTATCTCACGTATCTATATATAAATATGTATTATGTATACGTATCTGGCACAGGCCTACGACGGCAAACGCGACTGATGCGAGGGTGCGATTCTTTCTCTAGGAAATGGAATAATTTTCTTGTTCTGGTAACGAGTTCGGTTAAATTAAATGCTAATGGTTATTTGAGAGTTCGGTTATTGGTTGTCTAAATAAACAAAAAAGGAGAACTGGATCGTTTATTTACTTTCAGTAAACATTTAAATGTTGTTTTAAATATACAATTACTGTCGTTATATTTACAGTTTCGTCGTTTCTATTTAATTAATGGAACGCTCATTCATTAATGAGAATAATTCAAAATTTAATTACCGTTTGTGCCGAAATCTTCTGAAGCTGGAGGAAGTAAACAGATTATACATTTTCACTTATTCTTTCATCAAAGATTAAATTACAATATTGAAATTTACAAATCTTATAAGAAGGTCCCATGACACTTTTGAACAGTTGACTGTAAATGATGATGGTTGTGAGTTCAATTTGGTTAAATAAAAGCGATGTTATTGCAATACAAAACATGTAAAAATTTAAAATGACAACATATTCTATAAGAAAAAGAATGTCATGTAATATGACGTTAATTTTTTTTAATTTATTTAATGTGACACTATAAATACTTTTTTCAAAAAGTATTTTTATTTCCTAAGTTTGGAATATCACTTCAAATATGTTAATATTTTAAAAATAACATTCTCTCTTGCAAAATGATTATTATAATCCTAAAAAATAGTAAAAATAATGAAGTTGTAACAAGCATATAATAAATTGAGATAGATGAGAATGTATGGTATATTTAGTCAGAGCACATGGACGGTTTCCAAGGGGCACGGGTTCAAATGCTGCTACGTCAATATTTTTAAGGGTTTTATCTCTCTACGGATATTAATTAATGAATGAATAAACAAAACGTGAAAGCTAAACAACTACTTTAATTTAACTGTCATGTGCCTTTTGAAAATCAACGTTATTTAAATTAATGTCGTTAGTCTGCTGTTTATTTTACTGTACAGGTTTGTGACTCGAGTAGTTGATACAGTAGATTCATTTTCTTGCTCCTTTACTATGAAGACACAGCGCGGACTGAACTCCGCTACTCAGCATGTAACTTTGTAATTATTATTATGAATGTTTATAATTATTCAATAACAAATGTTAGGTTTTATTAGTCTTAATTTGACTGAAATTTAGATTTCTCTATTAGATAAAATTATTAAATAAAATTAGATCGAAATAGTTTGACAAGTGCGGCGCGAGAGAGATCGCTCGCCCACGCCTCCTTGCGCCGAGAGCTATCCGATATTAAGATAAGTAATACTCAGGAAACAATTACTGGCTATATTATGTAGTAGTTATTAGAATAACATAATATTTAAATATTTTTTATATTTTATTCAGCTTCACCATGTATCCCGCACTTGGCAGAGTAAGTAGAGAGACTTTGGAACCAAATGTTGTTTCCCCACTTTCCGCAGAATTTGAGGCATTGCGAGTCGGGTGGTGGTAAGTTCCAACACTCAACTAACGATGCCTCCAGAACTCAGCAAATAAACGAAGAAAGACACGTATTTGTAGAAAATAAATCCCTATAAGTAACGAAAAATAACTCGATAGTTATTCGACATAATAAAAATATTTATTAATGATCTGTTTAAACAAAGTGCGTCTTGAAAATTCACAGTTTTGTTACTTTATAAACTAGTGTTTATAAAGATTTTATGGAGGAGTTCGTGTACAACAACAAAGCTCTCTAGGATAGCTGAGGAAATATTTTCTGAACACTCCAACGCCAGCTTAAAGTTTGAAAATCTTATTGCTAAGAAATCTTTCTGTTATTTAGACTGTAAAGTTACTTCTACGTAATATTTTTCATTATATTACATTTTTAACTTTACTACTTGTAAATGTGAAAATTCAAAATGTTTGTTTGAAATAGCTTCATGCTGTATCCCGCATAGGTTTGGCCAAGGACACCTTTTATCCAGTCACTCTCAACTTTTCAGGACATTGTGGCTGTTTTAGTTTTTAAAGTGTAATATTCAGAAGTCTATCCTCTACTTTCTGTCTATTCACAGACATTGCGCGTGTGACCGGCGTGACCTAACTAAATAAAATAGTTCTCCCCATTTGGAATTAAACTCCCAATCTTTGGATATTTACATAAACATTGCACCAGAATGGAAATTATTACTTTTATACAATATCAACAATATTAGAACTACGACCAATAAGTCTAATAAACGTCTCTGAGAGCGCGGTACGCTGCGGTCACAAATATATAGCATTCATATTTCTATGTAAATTTTAGTATCTGTACTTTCTCAATGGACATCGTGGAAATTTATTTTATTGATAATATTGTATATTTATTTTATATGTTATACTAGCAATGCCCACATCGCGTCGTCGTCTTTTAAAACTGTGCTATATATTTATTTAGGATTTTTATCAAACTATTTTCAGAAACATGGAAATAAGTCAGTCGATCTGTTCACAGCGATTTCCGTGACAGATTACTTAACGAGATTCAGTTACCGTGTGAATAGATTGCACATTGCACCGTCACTAGCAATATCCCATACAATATACGTAACGAAATATGACCTAGGTAAATTGCGACGTCTAGTATACATGTGTGTAGGTCTTTGTATTAATTTTATTCTGCAGACTTTCTTAAAGTTTACATTTTTCATTGTGTTATTTTGTAAATATCAAATATATTAATGTTACCCATTTCCATTTCACACGTGCGGTACTAGGTTAGATATGATAAGTTACTCCGATCTCATTTAGACTCTATCGTTCCCGAATTCATATCGAAGTGGCAAAACTTAAAGATTCCATAGCGAAGGCTTTAAATATATAAATATATCATTTAATCGAGTAGAAGTCGAAACTACAACCCGTCTCGTTTATAGTCGCCCGCTTGTGCCCCGCGCCACACTTGGTATCGTGCTCTCAGCTGCACGCTGTATCCAGCACAAGGCAGGATAGGCAGAGGTAATTTGGGAACCTAGTGTTAAGTCACTTCGTTCCGTTCCCCAATTTTCACCGAATTTGTAGCATTGCGTATCGAGTAGTGTAAAAATATAAAGTTTTCTTGGTATATTTAAACAGAATTAGCTGTTAGATATTCTTTAATAAACATTCAATTCCTTAGTCTTTTCAGGAAAACATTTGTGAATGTAATAAAATCGAAAATTGTATACGTAATTTATGGCGGGGCTGATGATTTACTTCAATTGCAAGAAAAATACAAGAAAATATACGATTTTCCCTTTTGCCTTGCGACGTGAGGGATGATTTATATACTATATTGCAATATGACGTAGTTTCAGTTGAACATCACATTTATTGATTATTTTGATTTGAGCATCTGGTATGAGCTTGCCTTTGTAAACGCAACTATTATTTTAATTAGGTAACGGCGTCTCTCTTGTAACGGTCTCAATATATCAGTTACATTGACATTTAATCAGCCGCTTGCGACGATTTAGTATAGTTGTCCAAATATAACATATTGTGTGATGAGATGAGCCTCTAATTGAGGAAATGAAATATTAAATATTTTCATTTCTTGGTTCTGATAACAAGGCTCAAGTTTGTTTCTTTTTTATATTTTTTTAATTTTCGTCTCTATTTAACATGCAGTAGAGTTTACAGAGCGGACCTGGGAACCTAGTGTCATGTGTTATTCCGTTCCCATTAAAACGTCGAATTCAACGGCAAACTTTGCTTCCAGACCGAGAAAAGCATAGTATTAAATATTTTATTTCC